>CM055270.1:59717479-59796846 GCA_029237695.1 Conchocele bisecta | reverse complement strand
ACACTGTGCCGCGCCATCCACCGCGTTGCACCCTACATCCGGGTAACAGGGATTCGGGGTACATGGGTCCACCGCCTCCTCACAGAAAGCGCCGGCTCTGTCGGAGGAGCAATTACATTCTGCTCGGTAGAACCGGTCTGAAAAAGAGATATGAGACACGCAATGTGAGTTTGTACCTTCGGACATCTGCGTAATTTCATAAAATACGTCTACAAAAGTCACAATATGGTCCGTAAATGGCATCTAACGGTTTCACAGTACATGTAGAAATTGTGTCAATGTTTTACAGTAATACAATGAAGGTTCAGAATCCATGAAGCCACATTCCTGTGAGAAACATGTATTCATAATGGAAAGGACGACGACGATATATGCCACTTTTATACAGCATGGGTACACTGAAATCCCTCTCTCCGAGGTCAGTATGGATATACTTTTGTCAGATACTCTCTAATTCCTCAAAATAGATATTTAAATATAACACATGTCCACGTACGTTGTGATAAATATATAGGGTACAACACGGTTTTTTTCTCAAGAAATTTCGTTTTCTTGGTCGCCGGGTGTGTATTTGCGTATGCAAGTTACACGTTTCAACATATTTTATATTGAACATGTAAATAGTTCTACAACCCTTAAGACATGACGAAATCCAAATGCTACTGATGATGTTAACCGTCAATGATGCCAAGCTGAGTTTAGTCAAATGAACGTAGTGTTACTGCTATCAATGATAGTACTTCCTGAACGAAACATAATATTTATGGAAACAAACCGCGTTTCTAATGCACTCTATACATGTCACGCAATCTGATTGGCTGATGGTCATACATTACAGGTATATCATTGTTGATGAACGGTAGCAAATTATTTCAAAATGTATTCCTACACCAGTAGTAAAGGAGTGAAATAGGTTAACCGCATTGTAATTTTGAAATTTGCGGCGTATCTCAGAAAATGACAGGTCGCAGAACATGTTTAATGGCGACGCACTACATTAAACAGATTTTCCGACCTATCATTTTCTGATATACGCCGCAAATTTGAAAATTAAAATACAGTTAACCCTATATTTATGGAAACAAATCGCGTAATACTATGTCCCATCATCATACACTCATATGTTACCATCGTTCATAGCTGCCTGCTCCAGAACAAGGGAGTAGTCACACTCGCTTTCCTCCATACAGTCACAGTAGTATATGTCGGGCCAGTACTCCGAGCTGGCACCCATGGAATCGGTGGCCGTCAGCCGCAGGTAGCTGGATTGATTCGTGTTGAAGTAAAGCTCAGACACATCCCACGTGAAAACGGAATTCGCTGTGAAAGAAAACACAAACATATGAAATTGTTGCAATTTTAAGGTATATACCGCCGATAGCTGGAGAGGGTTGTGTTAAAGTAATCATTAAGTAGCTCCCAAGTGAAAACGTAGAACAAAACACAAACATGTGAAACTGTTGTAAATTGAAGGTATATACATATATCGAATTTATTTACAATGTCATACTAAACTTAATCACTTCCCTAATATAGGAACTAACTAAGCACATGTGACAAAACTGGTATAATTATATAACTAATGTGTAAAGAATCAACACATTCATGGGTGATATTACATCAAAATCTTTCAGAAAATTGTGTTACCAAAACCTCAATGTATTGACGAAAATTGTAGAGGTTATTAGAAATAATTAACTTATAATAGGTGCGTATCCTGCCTGTGAGTACTTGACTATATATCAGTAGCCTGTCTCACCAACATTGCAAAGTATACTTATCTAGCAAAGTATACTTTCAGGGAGAAACTTTCAATTTAAAGATAAATGTATTAATGTTATTACTGAATTTATTACAATAGCACATCCATTTTGGTTGTGATAATGTAATACATCTGTATAATAAGTATGCATAGTTTTAATCATCAAATATATGCAGTCGTAAGTTCTATTTCACATATTGCATTTCGGGAAAAATAAATGATTACTCCTTCAAAGTATACTTTGCTAGATAAGTATACTTTGTAATTTTGATGAAATAGGCTACAGGAATACGTGGGTGCTGCCTAAGGCATAATATACATGTGCGTTCTGGTGGCATATTACATATATGAAGTGAACAACTTGAACGTAGATGTCTAAATGGTGTTTAATAGTATTGTGTATATAATTAATTATGTTCTTTTGTATAGTACAGTCGAACCTCCCGAACGTGGCTGTTGTAGAGAGGATACACTGTATGTATGTTGTGTGCTACATGGTCCATAATTCCCGAATACGATGGAAATAGAGAATGAAATGCGGTAGGAAAAAACAAACACAGTTCATGCGTTATCCTTGCAAAAACGTTAACAGTGGAAATTAATAACCAAATTATCTGATCCGTTTATCACTTTTTTTTACAGTATATATTGAATATAAGACAAAAAAATTCGAAATCGGTCAAATTAAATGTTGCAATTAGTTGAAGTTCAACTTACTTGATGGCAGTGCTTGACTCTAGCAATTAAATATTGCACATCTGCTACATCATTTCGGACAAAGTGCCTTTAAAATAGTATAGAGAATACCAGATAACTGTCTCTTTCACGAAACCTGCCATAATTTAAGGCTATGTAAACAATGAAAAAAGATAATATTAAATTCGACCCAAAGTTAAGAATAAACCTTCTTTTTATTCCATAGGATTTGGTCAACTATCGATTGTATTATGAAAACTGATTTCTCTATAGGACTTTAGCACGGTGGAAAAAAAATGGACGACCTAGAGGAAGAGTCGAAAAACCAACAGAATTGGACATCTATTCTGAAACCTGGCTAGATAGCTTGGAAATGAACTAAGAAAATGAAAGTTAAATTTCGAAAATCGGTCCACTATCTCTGAAATTAGAAAATGTTCCCCATGTTAAATCCCCATAAATATATGTTCTCTCAGTCTATGGGGAATTAACATGGGAAATTTTCACTTTGTGAAGATGTATATGGGGATATAACATGGTGAAATTGTTTTGTTTGCATTCAAATCCATATTAAACCATTTTACGTAATAAAAAGAATGCCCATTCTTACATTTTGATACAATTTAATATTATCGAAAGAAATTTGATTTTTCATTGTTTATATAGCGGTAGAATTTGAGCAGGTTTCGTGAAACATACAGTAGTATATTTGATATCAAGTGTATATTTGACAATAATTTCTACCGTTTCCGAACCGAGCTTATAAATATCAACAGACACTAAGCTGGTATTCTATTTATCAGGTACATGCAATGCTAGCCAATGATCAAATATAAAATAGTCTCCGTTGAAAAGAATCTGGACTTGTTTGCATTGCGTCATTACACTGACATCATACGGTAGCTTCATGCGACGCCGTTCGAGCAATGAGTCGTCAGTTGTCAGTTGTCAATTCGTTTGTAACCCGGACATTCGTATCAAGCCAATGCCTGGTACGACGTTTTGTTATCAATCAGGGGGCCGTTTCACTAAGCTTCATACGACTTAAATGTTCGTAAGTACACCATTATGATAGTCTGTAAATTTCACATTAACAATGTTTTCTTGTAAACAATTATTAGATTTACATTTATTGAGCATAGGCTGCATATGCAGCCTATGCTCAATAAATGTAAATCCATCAATTGAAATTTCCAGACGATCCTAAATTTGCACTTACGAAAATTTTAGTAGTCGTAAGAAGTTTAGTGTAACGGCCCCCGGTACTGAACGTACTGAGCCAATAAAAACCTCGTTACCAACTCTTACGTACTAAAGTTATGTTTTCCATCAACGGTTGTATTGTAAGTATATGTAACTTCCTGGTCATCTGTGACGTATTTTTTGAAGTTGAGCGGCGTTATATACGTATTTCGACGTATATACAAGATAGGTGGCGCTGTTATGTTCGGTGGGCTATTATCTGCAATGTAGTATGGTCCATCAGTTACATGTACTACATAGAGAATAGTAGGTTAGTGCCGTGAATGGGGGGAAATATCTGACAAGGCTTAGGAAATGGGATGGGCGAGGCTCTGGAATTTATTAAACTATTAACTTATTAAATTATATACATGTACAATTGCGACACGAAGTAGCTGCATGAGCAGATTAAGACAACCAGAAAGAATGTATACTAGTCGATGTGCTTCTATATCGTGTATATTGCCCTTGTCCATTTTTGCCACAGTACAACAAACAGCAACAAGAGCTGGCATCGTTAAACGAAGATAATCCCCTCCCTGGCAGCCTTAATAATAACATAAATCAAGTCCTCAGTGACCTTGACATTGGGCAGTCGAATCGTATGCAAAAGAAAGCAGCATGCCGAGACACACATTGTGGCCAAATATTATCAAAATCGGTGAAGCTGTTCATGAGTTATTGAAAAAAGAAGAAAACTCTTTAGCATGTTTGCCTTAGAAACAAGGTGAACATAAGTCCACAGTGACCTTAACCTTGGGCGGCCGGACCTGGGTCGTATGCAAAACAAAGCAGCATCCCCAGACACACATTGTGGCCAAATATTATCAAAATCGGTGAAGAATCGGTGAGTTATAGAAAAAAGAAGAAACTGTTAACATTGTTGCCTTACAAACACGGTGAACCTAGTCATCAGTGACGTTGATCTTGGGCGGTCGGACGTGGGTCGTATAACAACCACCATCCATAGACACACACTGCAGCGAAATATTATCAAAATCGGTGAAGCGGTTGATGAGTTATTTAAAAATGAAAGGTGTTACTAACGCACGCACGACGCACGCACGCACGCACGCACGCACGCACGCACGCACGCAAGTACCAATAAGTCCAAAATGGCGAAAACATGAAGATGTTTGAAAACGATACCAACAAGCTACAGGTTGAAGTAACGGACCAAGGTCTATAAATACATTAAATACACCTAAATGTATCAATAAGTGACAAAAATAAGTTAAACATTTTGTAGTCCCTGTTTTCTAACAGTGAGTACATTTGTTTTTCAACTTGTTTGTTTTCCACTTATTGATACTTTTAGGTATAGTTAATGTATTTATAGACCTTGGTCCGTTACTTCACCTGTGCAACAAACAGGAAAGTAAGGATACCAATTTGGAACAGATTAGTGGGAAAAACTGTAGAGTAGTGCAGCACCAGCGAAATTTACCAACAACATTTTGGTTGTGAACCACATCCTCCTGTGTCTGTTTTGAACTTTCTGCAAACTGTTTATCACACGTCGCTGCATAGTCTACAAGGCAGGCCGTGTTATTGCCGCACGCCGAGGACAGATCGTCGACGGAAACGTTGTTTCCACAGTTTGTTCTCAGGTATTCTGTCAGGTTTCCAATCTCATCGTTGATAAACGTCGATGGCCTCACACTGCGGTTGTTGTAAAACTCGAAGGTATGTCCGGACACGCTGTAGTTGAATAGAGACTCGGATTCATTCCGCAGCTGCCCTGTAAGAAAAAGTAGCATATTTTATTTCACAGTATGTGACTGTGACTGGATAACTGGAGTTATGCTTTTCGACCAGAGTAGATCGAGATCAGCATATTGATTTTTTTCTCATTACTAAATAGGTAACAAATGATCAAAAATATATCAAATTTAAACATTCACTTATTTGAGCTGCAAAAGGCAAACACTGTTTGTTTTTTGCAGCTCAACTACATGTAAGTGAATGTTCAACTTTATTACAGTATTTTCACTACTCGATTTGAAAATCAATGCGTATTTTCACATTGATATGCATATAGTTGAACTTCCACTTTTGATAATCAATGCGTATTCTGCTAAAATAAGTGCGTAAAATACGCCAATACGCACCTTATCTGGAGCTCTGATGGATAAAAAAGCGACTATCAAGGATCACTTGACTTTGTCTTGTATGTCATTTGACATTGGTATTGAGCACAAAGGCCGCATGGGAAGGCTATATAATGACGATATGGCATGGCGACAGATAAGTATTATATTGGTTCGAGTCAATCCGACTTATGGTAACAGTGTCAAGCCACTCCAACGGTATAGAACACTGCGATATCGACGATTGATATCGTCAGTTTGATTTTTCAGATTACTCCCTGGACCGAATTATTCACTATAATATTATTATTAATGAGTCAATACTGTTCATCGACCCAATAGACATGGGTATATGCACCAGTATTAAACATATATGTGAATTTCCGGCCATTTTGAAAAATGACCGCAATGAATTGTCACCGGAAGTCCAGCATATCATCTCTGAAATTATGTTGGTACTGGAGTATGTAACTAACAGCCTTTGTCAGAAAGTCTGACATTAAGCGGGGTTATGAGCCAGTAAAAACTTTAACTCAGATAGACAAACAGACAAACAGACGCACGGACGGACAGAGTGGCGACTATATGCACCACGAAACATGTTTCGGGGTACATACAATGGACACAAGTACTTAGTGACCTCGACCTTAAGTATTCAGATGTGGGTTGCAACTCAGAACAAAGCAGCATCCGATGACACATAGTGTGGCAACCTATTATTACAAATCGGTGAAGGGGTTGAGCAGTTATTGGGAAAAACCAAAAGCCGTAATGCGTTTGGCTTACAAACAAGGTGAATTTAATTAGTCGGCAGACAAGTTGCCCTTGGGCGTATGCGAAACAAAGCACCATTCCAAGACACACATTGTGGCCATATATTTTTCACTGGCATGTCGCTGATCATGACTTATGAGGAAGTGACAGGTGTAACACGTACTAACAACGCATGTACGTACCATGCATATTGCGGTGCAACCTCTATAAACCGGACAACAAGAAACACATGTGATCATAATGTTGATGTGTTTCCCGGTCATTTATCTCAGGTGATAATGCCTGGTCGTGATCGCATAGCACTCAACTATGGCTCGGAATAATCAAATGTCTGATTTACAGTGAAACCTCGCTAAATTGGACACCCTGGGAAGTCCCCGGGGTTTCCGGTTCAGCGAGGTTTCACTGTACAGTGTATACCCACGTCCATGGACGATCTCTATAGCACCTCATGCATATCGGTAATGGAGCAATAAGGCCTCTACAGAAAACTATTCAAGGCCATTATAACTCCAATGATAATGTGCTAAATAGGTAACAAATTATAAAAAATATATCAAATTTAAATATTAACTTATTTGAGCTGCAAAAAGCAAACACTGTTTGCTTTTTGCAGCTCAACTAAGTGAATTGTCAACTTTATTACAGTACTTTCACTACTCAATTTGAAATTTAAAACAATAAATGAAGGAGTCCTCCAGCAACCATCGAACCCGTGACATATAGCCAACATACATGATGATCCAAACTCGAATAACTCCTCTTCGCTGGATGAAGATGAAATCAGAGTTCCGTTTCTAAGCCGGAAATCGTTTATCTTGTTCCCGTCAAAATTTCCCAAAAGACCCTGGGATTTTCCTCTGAACTCGTCAGTTTGAGGTGAAATCGTTATGATATTTAAAATATCACTCACTTCCACCTGGAGAAAAGAGAGCTAGTATATGTTAGTCATGTAGTACACGTAAAACGTTCAATTATCCACCGATATCTAAAGCTCTCATGAACAAAATATGAAAATGCGTGTTGCCAGTAAATTTTACATCTTTATGTATACCTTAAATGTGACAGTGACTGACAAAATGGCGCTTATGGATTTTGCGATCAGAGTAGATCTGATTAGGGACTGTTCGCCATCATGCCATCAATGAAACACACGTCATGCTAATAACAAGCAATACAGATAGTTATCAAGCTACAAGAGGGTACTATTTGATCAGGAGATACACTTGTCACAAATCCCATAAGCCCTATTCGTCAGTCACAGCCACAAATATGTATTCATGTTTAACCTAACCTAACACACGCCATGTGAGTTTGTACCTTCGGACATCTGCGTGATTTCATGAAATACGTTTACAAAATTTACAATATTTTCCGTAAATGGCGTCAACAGTTGACACAATGTTCAGAGTACATCCGCATGTACGCTGATAATTTTGTCAACTTTTTATTTATATTTTAAATATATTGTAAATTTTGTAAAGGTATTTTATGAAAGTATGCAGCTTTCCGAAGGTACAAAATCACATGGCGTGTCTCATACATGTATGTGACAGCTCTGGAGAGCATATACACATGCATACTATGATTATAAGAAACATACACAGATCGGTACATTCTGTCCACTTCGTCAGCTTTTCGCGTTTAATGGTCACAAGATGGAGGCAAATTTACGAAATGGTGCGAGGTTTCCGAGTGAGATCGGTAAGCATACATACATACAGCGAAGATTTGTACAAGCTTCCCAATGAAATAAACGAAAACGAATGGACAATGCAATGAACTATGGAAGGTGATATCCGCCACAACATTGCATGCTGCTTCATGACAATGCCGTCGACCATTGTTACATGTCATCCTGCACTGCGGCTACTCGTTACTGCTTAATGACAACTCCATGGTGCATTATTACATTTCACATTGCATACCTCGATTGGTTATTTGACATTGGTACATGTCATCCTGCATCTTGGCTATACAATACTGCTTAATGACAACTCCATCTTGCATTATTACATTGCATATTGCATACCTCGATTGGCTATTTGACATTGTTACATGCCATATTCTGCCATGTGTCATTCTGCTTACTGCTTGCTGGGATGCGTATATGACTATGAATTCCGCCGAATGACGCATGCAAGCACGCAGAATGGCCCATGTCAGAATATGAAATGGCCGAATGAGGGATGCCAGCATCGCAGTAAGCAGTAGGCCGAATGAAACTTCGCAAAATGTGCAACTCCCCCTGTCGTCATCGTGGGAACGCTTCCATTATGACGCCAGGTGGCGCTCCAAAATAAGTAGTTACCCCCTTCATAACCATAACCTCCATTTGCAAACATGAACACTTATTTATATTGGTAAACATTTTTAGCGCGCCTTCCGAAGTATGGCATACCCTCGGCGTCGTAGGTGTCCGTCCGTCTGTCCGTCCGTCCGTCTGTCCGTCTTCAAAAATTAGAAACCTTAACGCTCTGGTAAATGGCCTATATTTTCTGTTTCCTTACTTGGATTTGCTTCATATTTCACACACACATTGCTCCAATGGTTCTCTACCGCCCTGTGACAAATCCACGTCCATGCCACCCCTTCTAAGCCCAGGGTCAAGGTCACATACTTTGTGCATTCCGAAACCTTAACGCTCGGGTAAATGGCCTATATTTTCTGTTTCCTTGCTTGGATCTGCTTCATATTTTACACACGCATTGCTCCACGGGTCCTCCAATGGAAATGATTCTAAAATGCTGCCAAACCATGTTTTACTGAGAAAAATGACAAAATATGAATTAACAGCAGACGACTATTTTCAGTTCCCGCATTCTAAGGGTTAAATACCCGGCTTTCAACTATTGAAAATCCTGTCGTTTCCTTCAACGCATCGTTGTGACGTCGTGTCCGTTGTTTGTAATTAGAAAACGATGTGAAACGTTTAAACCAGCGAAAATATCGTTCTCTAATTATAGAAACGAAACCTATGTCATAATATAACGACGTGTAAACGACATGCAATCATTGATTCTAATACACCGAGAATATAAAGCACGCATCTGATTGGTCAATTGTAATCACAGCCTATAAAGTATGAAAAATCACAGCATATAAAACCGCCGTTTTACCAGTCTATGTTTTACAATTTGTCATATGTATGTAATCCTACGCGCTTTTGTAAACAATGGTGGCGGGGAATCGATTTTTTTTCCAAACCATTTTCAGCACATTTTCAGTTATCTATTCTGCCATCTTCATCTGCACAACCCACAGCGGAATGAGAAAATCAATAAACCAATGACGAAAATGACTACAGGGTAGTCACCTAACGCGTCGCCGTAAAACTGATTCATAGACCATAAAACCTCCCACATACCGCTCCAAATCGAAAAACAAACATTGTTATCGCATAATTTGTAGAACCAGGAACAAATCCGGACTGTAATGTCCTCGTTTCGATAGCAAACAAATAAAGCCGAGCATATATAGCAACATATTAGTTTACGTTTTGCTACTTAATGGACATTCTTGCGATAAGTCTCAATCATACAACTTGCTATCATAATGTTAAAGGTCACACTGAGAGAATCCTTGCCGTAGAGTGGCATGGGTGTTAACTGTTAGAATTACCTGACATGTGAATCCGGATGAAAATGTTAGAAACAGTGTGTGATTCCCGTCATTGGATATGGACACGTCGACGGCGTCTGTGTCGTTCCAGGCAGAGCCGGGAAATATATTATCAATGACTCCGTCGATGTAGATATTTACCAGTTTGTGTGACCTATTTAACACGACCTCAACAACACTGCCATCATCTGCCTACAAACATATCGAAACAATAAACTATATACATGTATATTAAAATGTACATGTACAGTATATTGGTTAAAACACATAATGTTCAGTCAAATAGGTTCCTATGCGACCAATGTATGACTGTATATGTAAAGTTGTTAACATAATATTTAACCCGCTGAACCCGAAAGTCCGCTATAGCGATTTATGCAAACAGTGCTGATCCAAATAAGCCGGCTCGTAACGAGCCGTCTCATCAGTTTCTGCACTTTTTGAAAGTAATGTTCATGTATTAGAATTTTTTTTTAGCCCTTTTCATAAATGGACTACTCTTAAAATCATTGTGTGATGATTGGATTGGCTGAACTATTAACATATCAAAATCCATTCCAGTTACTTCGGGCTGAAAGGGTTAACGTTTTGCTACTTAAGGGATATTCTTGCGAGAATCCTCAATCATACAACGTGCTATGTTAAAGGTCACACTTAGACTTGTGCTCGTAAAAGCTGGTGTTCAAATATTACATATTTAACCCTTTCACCCCTAAGTAACTGGAATGGATATTGATATGTTAATTTTGCAACCAATCCAACCGTCACATTTCAGACGTGTCCATTTACTTTCAAAAAGTGCAGATCCTGATGAGACGGCTCGTTACGAGCCGGCTCATCTGGATTTGAATTGTTTGCATAAACCGCTATTATAGCGGGATTTCGGGTTCAAAGGGTTAAGGAGATACATGCAGGGAGCAATTGCTACCCCCGCCAGAATTCAAGTTCTTGAAACTGACATACATGTATGTCACATGCCTATATCAGGTGGACAAACATTACCCCATTTTCCAAGTTCTCCTATCTGAGAAACGATGAATAATATTTCAGTATAATTCTTATGATGATCAAAACTATATCTTTTTAGAAACTGCTGCATGTATTAACCTGTGATTTGGCAAGTATACATACAAATGATTGTAGTTGTCAAGCATGAATCCAGTTGCAACTAGCACCACGATATATAGATTTGAAGTCGACAGACAGACACTAATTAACTAAATAAAGCCAACATTTGCAACAATATAGATGCACATGAGCCGACTCATAACGAGCCGCCTCTTCAGTATCTGCAGTTGTATCAATATCATTATTTTAAGATCCTGAAATAATATCGCTTCTTTGATTAATTATTGAAAAATCCAAAACTAACATAGAAGACGACAAAGCAAACATATATTACAAAGGCATTGTACATGTATAGGTGTCGTTGAAGTGGTCCCTTACAGCGCTTGAAACGTGAATGCGTGAATGCCGTGAATGCTATATTTGAGTTTTACTTCGTCTATTTTTTTAAAGTGTGTATATCTCCATTAAATTCATCCACTGCAACAACATTATAGTCATGTACAAATAAACAAGTTGAATATAATACATTATATACAAGTCAATTATTGTGCGCCGTTGCACGACTTCCAAAAAGTTATACAGTACATGTAACTAGCCCATGTTGCCTGTCAGTCCACTGCGTGATAACTCTCCTTTCCATCACATGTATTGCACCTTTTATTCAGGAAATGCAAAACAATGTGAATGGCACGTGTCAATTGATGCATACAAATCGTATGTGGACAGATATGTCTAAGCCTGATGTAGAACATACAGACAGTAATGGGCTTACTTTTGTTGAAATAGGTAAAAATGTAATGCTAGAGATTATATAACAATGCCGCAACAAATATTTAGACATTAATTAATAAACATTTCGAGCCCCTTTATTATGCATTGATGGAAATGATAAGACATATAGTGGTGATACACAGCGCCAGATGCATTGGTCAAACGCTTTAAAATGAAGCCAGGTACTGCTAACATCATACAATTATAAATTTATCCGTAGTTTGGCAGTTTTCTTTTCTCAGTTTTACTTATTTGCTAACGGTAACTCTTGCAATATTCTCCCGTACCATCCGTAGACAGACGGACGGTACGGAAGTAGATTGCAATAGTTACCGTTCGCAACTAGTTTTTACTAGGATACAAATATGTGCCGAACTACACCATAATACATCTGCAAATTACCCGTGCGGCCAATCCCACGAACACTGTGGCGTCCGAATTGTTTTCTGTGGCGAGTTCTGTCCTTGCCTGAATCATTAACGTCGTGTTTGATCTAGAAATGAAGTGATTGCAGGGCTTATTATGGAACGCCTTTACTGCCTCGTCATACTTCCAGCGGTGATGTCCTGCATTGTCAGCGTTATATTTTATACAAACATCTTTATATTATTTGCCGACTTTGTGCTATTATTTGCTAACGTATTTATATTGTGTACGAACGTCTTTATATTATATACACACACCTTTATATTATTTCAAACTTTGTGTTATTATTTGCTAACGTCTTTATATTGTGTACGAACGTCTTTGTATTGTTTACGAACGTCTTTATATTATATACACACACCTTTATATTATTTGCTCATATTGTGTTATTATTTGCTAACGTCTTTATATTATGTACGAACGTCTTTGTATTGTTTACGAACGTCTTTATATTATATACACACGCCTTTATATTATTTGCTCATATTGTGTTATTATTTGCTAACGTCTTTATATTGTGTACGAACGTCTTTGTATTGTTTACGAACGTCCTTATATTATATACACACGCCTTTATATTATTTGCTCATATTGTGCTATTATTTGTTAACGTCTTTATATGGTGTACGAACGTCTTTGTATTGTTTACGAACGTCTTTATATTATGTACACACACCTTTATATGATTTGCTCATATTGTGTTGTTATTTGCTAACGTCTTTATATTATGTACACACACCTCTATATTATTTGCTCACATTATGTTATTATTTGCTAACGTCTTTATATTGTGTACGAACTTAGTTTAATTGTTTACGAACGTCTTTATATTATATACACACACCTTTATGTTATATGCCGACTTTGTTGTATTATTTGCTAACGTCTTTATATTGTTTACACACGTCTTTATGTTGTTTCGTTTCGTCGTTATGTCAGTCATCGTTATTATGGGTTATATTCAGCGGGGAGAATTTGTCTGTACACCGGCTACTTCAGGTGGGCCACCACCATTGCTTGTTCCTGTAGGTTAGACAATACTAAATGGTGCGAAATCGGCAAGGGGTTATGCAAAAGTAGCCCGGTATAAAAAATAAACATAGTGCGGGTGTTTTGAGGTCACATACACAGTTGGTCACGTGATGTAAACATAGTTTCCGTGGCCAAAACATAAACAATATCAAGTCCTCCTTGACGTTGGGCGGTCGGACGTGAGTCGTATGCAAAACAAAGCACCATCCATAGACGCACATTGTGGCTAAATATTATCACAATCGGTGAAGCGGTTGATGAGTTATGGAAAAAAGAAAAACAAACTTTTAAAATGTTTGCCTTACAAACAAGGTGAACTTCTAACTCGGTTGACATTGACCTTGGGCACAGTGGCTGCATGCATGTGACAGAGAATGAATATATTGATGATGACTAATAAGCATGCATATACAGTTTCAAGCCAACCCGACTTACGATTACAGAGAAAGTAGGTACCTGAAAACTTTAATGCAAATTTTGACAAAAACTTTAATGCAAACTTCTAAAGCTTTTACCCTTGACCTTGGGCACAGGGGCCGCATGATGACCAATAAGCATACGAAGTCTCAAACATGTCTGACTTACGGTTACAGAGATAGTAGGTACATGAAAACTTTAATGCAAATTTTGACAAAAACATTAATTCAAATTTTGACAAAAACTTTAATGCAAACTTCTAAGTCTTTTACCCTTGACATTGGGCACAGGTGCCGCATGATGACCAATAAGCATACGAAGTCTCAAACAAATCTGACTTACGGTTACAGAGATAGTAGGTATGTGAAAAGTTTAACGCAAATTTGGACAAAGACTTTAACGCAAACTTCTAAGTCATTTGACATTGACCTTGGGGCACAGGGGCCGCATGAGTGGAACACAGAAATATATGGATGGATGATGACCAATAATCATACGAAGTTTCAAGAAAATCTAACTTACGGTTACAGAGATATAAGGTATTTAAATATTTAACGCAGCTTTCGGACGGACGGACGCACGCACGCACGGACGGACGGACGGACGCACGGACGCACGGACACCCGGACGTCATTGTGATCACTATGCCTCGATTTCCGCAAGCGGGCTCCACAAACACTATTTGGTGTGTTCTAACCTATACCCCTGGACGATTTCGCACCATTTAGTGTTTGCTTACCTTGACGTAGCCGGTGTACAGACGAATTCTCCCCGCTGAATATGACCCATAATAACGATGATTGACATAACGACGAAACGAAACAACATAAAGACGTGTGTACACAATATAAAGATGCAAAGTCGGCATATTATACAAAGGTGTGTGTATATAATAAAAAGACGTTCGTACACAATACAAAGACGGTCCTACACAATATAAAGACGTTAGCAAGTAATAACACAAAGTCGGTAAATAATATAAAGGTGTGTGCAGGCTATATAATATAAAGACGTTCGTACACAATGCAAAGACGTTCGCACATAATATAAAGACGTTAGCAACTAATAACACAATGTGAGCAAATAATATAAACGTGTGTGTATATAACATAAAGACGTTCATACATAATACAATGACGTTCGTACACAATATAAAGAAGTTAGCAAATAATAACACAAAGTCGGCAAATAATATAAAGGTGTGTGTATATAATATAAAGAAGTTTGTAAACAATACAAAGACGTTCGTACACAATATAAAGACGTTAGCTTAGCAAATGCTAACACAAAGTCGGCAAATAATATATAGATGTTTGTATAAAATATCACGCTGATACTACAGGACATCACCGCTGGAAGTATGACGAGGCAGTAAAGGCATTCCATAGCTGTTGTCCAGTAACGGTTGAACTGGTTTGGTTTTGCCGAGGATGCATGTAGCAGTTTTTTTATAGCTCCAGATAAGATTTGTCTACATAGTATTGTACCCTCTGATTTCAAATTAAATGGTGTATTTTATTCTTACAAATGGATTATTGATTTTATTCTTACAAATGGATTATTGATTTTCTTCATGATTAAATAACAAATGATCAAAACATAAAACAAATTTAACCATTCACTTATTTGAGTGTATTATTACTTATTCACTTATCTATACATTAAAACAGTTTAACATTTACTTAGTTGAGCTGCAAAAGGTAAACAGTGTTTGTTTACCAATACGTTCCAGGAACGCCAAATCTACATAAACTCAAATAATTATTGCTAGCTCTAAATAATTAGAGATGTCATTACATTATTTCAGCTAGTTCCAAATCATTTAGAGAGCTCTTCAAATATTTAATGCTAGCTCTAAGTATTTAGAGCTGGAAATAATGATTTGAGTGTATGTAGATTTGGCGTTAAGTAAACAAAATCGGCAATATAAGAATGGAACTCATGGTTGTTGAGATGATGATGACGCATGGTCGCTAGGCCTATAAATAAACATGTCAACGTGAATATGCATATACACATGCATATAATGATACAGACGTTTCTAAACCCAGTAGGATGTATTCGCCCCTGCCGTTGAATGTGTACTCCTGACCATCTATCGTCTTTATATGTGGATCCCCCCAAGCCGGTGCTGAAAGTGAAACAGTGTGTGACACATGCAACACAATATTGATGGAGGTCACCACAATCACGTGATTAATGTCATGCAATCAAGTGCTTCGGTGCGGATTAAGACGTAGTTGCGAACAGTAACTATTGCAATCTACTCCCATACCATATGGGAGTAGATTGCAAGAGTTACCGTTCGCAACCAGTTAAGATGGTGATGACTGTTATGCACGTGCCAGCGTATTGGATATGGTATAAATTCATAAATGGTATTAAAATCGAGATGTTATTTTATTTGATTTCAGTTTCCTGGGATTGCATGTCTCCTTGTGGTTTAGTATGTTTATTATATTTTGGGTGGAAACTGTTCTGCATTTGAATAGTCCAATGGAATCATGAAATGTGTGATACACGTTACCAAATATGTTTAACATTTTGGGTAAAATAGTTTACAGTTATCATACAATACGACAAAACTACTCATATTTGCCACCGTCATATTTTGTCACAGATTTAATCGGAAAACCAGACATGGTACGGGTTTGAGGGTGTGATAAATTGTTTAGAACACCGGGGCCCGTTTCACTAAACTTCGTACGACAAAAATGTTCGTACATGTAAGTGCAAAAGTGATAGTCTATACATTTCACATTAACACTATTTTCTTGTAAACAATTATTGGATTTACTCAATAAATGTAAATCCATCAATTCTAATTTCCAGACGATCCTAAATTTGCACTTACGAATATTTTAGTAGTACGAAGTTTAGTGAAACGGGCCCCTGTCGCCCGCATGTGCGATGGATAATTCGCTCTCTGAAGTTCCAGGATTTTCTGCTCGACGATCCGTGTTCTACCTATACTTACACCATATTGGAGGCCGATAACCAGCACACGTGTCGGAAGGATTTGCCTTGTAGAATAGTTGGCAGAGTCCAACATCGCTTTTACAGCAATTGTCGAATGCCATTTGCACATCGTAACTGGTTTCCTCAATCTCCAGATAGCCACCGCCTGGGTGATCGCGGAGCAGGCTGCCCTGGTGACTGCGTAAAAGTCAGAATATGTCGCAGTGACCACAGGCACATTATGGTATGATCGACAAAATTATATTTTGAATCATAAACATATACTGAACTTCTTTTTAACCAACGTAAATGGTACTTGTGTACATTGGGCCCAGCTTGCTAATTCAGCAGCTATCGGCATGATAGGAAGCTTAGCAGTAAGGAATAAATCTCCATAATAATGGCAGCCAGTGCAGGGGCGGATCTAGAGGGGGGGGAGGAGGGGTGTTCCGTGGTTGCAACCTCCCCCCACCCACCCCACCCACCCCCCCCGTTCAGCCATGGAGTTTACATATATCACAGTTTATCACCAGTTGGAGTCTGAATTTAAATGCCGTAAAACACAGGAAAGTGAGCTAAAAAATAGGACAACCCCCGAGTTGCGAACTGTAACTCTTGCAATTACTCCCGTAGCTAGAGCTACGGACGGTACGGGAGTATATTGCAAGAGTTGCCTTCGCAACTAGATATCCCCCCGCGTTCCCCAAATGCTGTATCCGCCCCTGCAATGTTATTATTACATAGATGTTGCATGAAAGGTATATCTGTGCCAAACATTTGATTACATGTATATAACTTGCACGCTCTACACGCAGTTTAACCCTTTGAACCCGAAAACCCGCTATAGCGGTTTATGCAAACAGTGCAGATCCATATGAGCCGGCTCGTAACGTAATCAGGATCTGCACTTTTTGAAAGTAATTTTCATATTTTTGAGAACAAAAAATAACCCCATTTTATAAATGGACTAGTCTGAAAATGATTTTGTGACGGTTGGATTGATATCAAAATCCATTCCAGTTACTTAGGGATGAAAGGGTTAAACTTTCTGGGTGGGCACTGATGTGGCGGTGAGATAGAGATTTTGAAAGTTAAAGTAGACGGTTCCGCCAAAAGGGGGAAATCACCCATGCAAATGAAGCCGCATTACCCCGTGTTTGGCATGGATCTAGAACCCACTTAGATCACTGACTCCAGAATTTCAAGCACAAGTATTGATGCAGGTACATGTAGTTTGCGTGTTTCATGATTGTGTGAATGTCGGTCTATGGAAAATCAGTTGCCTGCCTGTGTCCTGTAGCCGCGCGAACATAGGGTTCCCGGCCATCACGTGGGTTACAATTACGGAATTCGCGAGACGGGTCCAGAATAAATAATCCACTTCCGTTGATTGAACGAATGGCAAATGTCGTACGTTGTAGATGTTTAATATAGGAGTAAAAATTGGATAGAATTTAATTGAGGATATTTATCAAAAGTGTCTGTGGCTGTGACGACAGATATGGGTCTTACGACGATTGGGGTCAGGCTAGCTCCTACAGTGCATTCTCCGTTTTTGTTCGACCGTAGACAACACTTGCAAACTCAACGCGAACGCAACGCGAACGCAACGGTTTGCTGTAGCGTTGTATACGTTGTTTAAACGTATAATACGGTTCGTACACGTGTAATACACATTGTCAAACCGTTTAGTTTAAAACCGTTGTATACATTGTTTAAACGTATAATACGGTTCGTACACGTGTAATACACATTGTCAAACCGTTTAGTTTAAAAGCGTTGAATACGTTGTTTAAACGTATAATACGGTTCGTACACGTGTAATACACATTGTCAAACCGTTTAGTTTTACAGCGTGTAATACGTTTAGCTTCAAGGCTTATAACACGCTTTGACGTATACATATATAGCGAGGTGAAAGAGTTGAAACGTGTACAACGCTTTACCTGGAAGCGTGTAGCTATATTAAAGCGTTGAAACGTGTACAACGGTTACACGTTTTAACGCGAATACCTGTTCGGCCCCGATCGCTTCGAGGCGTCCTTGTTTCGTCTCTTTTAAAATATCGCGAATACATACCCTCAGATCGAGTTCAAAGTACATCGGCGGTGTGATTTAGCACTTCAATTGACCCCTAATCCCTGATGCCTAATGAGTCACGCTTTTAACACGACAGATGTACCTTGTCGTTTATCAAAATGTTTGCGAATTGTAGATCACGTGAGCGGCTCATTCAGGATCTGCGGCTTCCTATGTACATTTTATATACACAAAAATGACCCCTAATACAGCGTAATGTAATAGTTCCTAACTTAATATGGAATAGCCCGGGACGATAGTCCGTGTCAGTTACTTGGGGTTAAATATTACGAACACAGATGAACACAGTGCATGGTTTCTTTATTTTATTTTAACATCATCAGAAATGGCGAGTCTAGGAACTCTCGTATCTTTACCGCTGAAGCCAGTCTATTTCGGCCACTAATCCTCTATATACCTGTCCCACGCGTGTGTTAAGATTAATCGATATTTGGAGAAACTGAATACACAGCGAGCTGCACACTGGTTTAACACGGATATGGCCCGCGGATATGTGTCATAAATTACTTGGTGGTTAAAACCGGTAAATTTACAGGCTGTGTGAAGTTAGCACTGCAATCGCAGATCGACAATCAACATTCAAATCGAATGTCGAGCTGAATGTAGAGCTGTAAAGTTAGGATATGTAGAAAACTTGAATGAACAGCTGGCTAGTTCCAATGCGCTGCTGGCTCTGCAATCGACATTTGTACTTTACAAAGTGAATGTACAGCTGGCTAGTGCCAATGTACAGCTGGCTCTGCAATCGACATTCAAACTTGTATTGTCAGTTCAATCTGAATGTAGAGCTGTGTACTACCAATGTACAGCTGGCTCTGCAATCGACATTCAAAACTCATATTGTCATTCACTCTGAATGTACAGCTGGGTACTTCCAATGTACAGCTTGGCTCTACAATCGACATTCAAACATGTATTTTCGGTTGAATCTGAATGTAGAGCTGGGTACTTCCAATGTACAGCTGGCTCTGCAATCGACATTGAAACTGTATTTTCGTTCAATTTGAATGTAGATCTGGGTATCCCAATGTACAGCTGGCTCTGCAATCGACATTCAAAAACATGTATATCTTCGGTTGAATCTGAATGTAGAGCTGGGTATTCCCAATGTACAGCTGGCTCTGCAATCGACATTCAAACTCGCATTTTCTGTTCAATCTGAATGTAGAGCTGGGGTACTTCCAATGTACAGCTGGCTGTGCAATCGACATTCAAACTTATATTGTCAGTTCAATTCTGAATGTAGAGCTGGATACTTCCAATGTACAGCTGGCTCTGCAATCGACATTCAAAATCTGTATTGTCAGTTCAATCTGAATGTACAGCTGGGTACTTCCAATGTACAGTCTGCTCTACAATCGACATTCAAACAATTAATTTTCCGTTGAATGTGAATGTAGAGCTGGGTACTTCCAATGTACAGCTGGCTCTGCAATCGACATTCAAACATGTATTTTTCGTTGATTCTGAATGTAGAGCTGGGTACTTCCAATGTACAGCTGGCTCTGCAATCGACATGGAAACATGTATTGTCCGTTCAATTTGAATGCAGAGCTGGGTATTCCCAATGTACAGCTGGCTCTGCAATCAACATTCAAACATGTATCTTCGGTTGAATCTGAATGTAGAGCTGGGTATTCCCAATGTACAGCTGGCTCTGCAATCGACATTCAAACATGCATTTTCTGTTCAATATGAATGTAGAGCTGGGTACTTCCAATGTACAGCTGGCTCTGCAATCGACATTAAAACTTGTATTGTCCGTTCAATCTGAATGTAGAGCTGGGTACTTCCAATGTACAGCTCTGGCTCTGCAATCGACATTCAAACTCGTATTGTCAGTTCAATCTGAATGTACAGCTGGG
The DNA here is from genome assembly GCA_029237695.1 of Conchocele bisecta. Lineage (NCBI taxonomy): Eukaryota > Metazoa > Mollusca > Bivalvia > Lucinida > Thyasiridae > Conchocele > Conchocele bisecta. Next base: position 59,776,024 of record CM055270.1, on the reverse strand, counting down.
TACTTCCAATGTACAGCTGGCTCTACAATCGACATTCAAACATTAATTTTCCGTTGAATGTGAATGTAGAGCTGGGTCTTCCAATGTACAGCTGGCTCTGCAATCGACATTCAAACTCGCATTTTATGTTAAATATGAATGTAGAGCTGGGTACTGTCCAATGTACAGTTGGGCTCTGCAATCGCATTCAAACTCGTATTGTCAGTTCAATCTGAAAGTAGAGCTGGGTACTTCCAATGTACAGCTGGCTGTGCAATCGACATTCAAACTCGCATTTTCTGTTCAATCTGAATGTAGAGCTGGGTACTTCGAATGTACAGCTGGCTGTGCAATCGACAATCAAACTCGTATTTTCTGTTGAATCTGAATGTAGAGCTGGGCACTTCGAATGTACAGCTGGCTGTGTAATCGACATTTGAACTAGTATTTTCTGTTCAATATGAATGTAGAGCTGGGTACTTTGAATGTATAGTTGGCTCTGCAATCGACATTCAAAATCACATTTTATGCTGAATATGAATGTAGTGCTGGATAGTTTCCTATGTACAGCTGGCTCTGCAATCGACATTCACACATGTATCGAGTGAATCTGAATGTACAGCTGGCTGCTTCGAATGTACACTGGCTGTGCAATCGACATTTAAACTCGTATTTTCTTTTCAATCTGAATGTAGAGCTGGTACTTCGAATGTACAGCTGGCTCTGCAATGACATCCAAACTCATTTTCTGTTCAATCTGAATGTAGACTGGTTACTTCGAATGTACAGTTGGCTGTGTAGTCGACATTTAAACAGGTGTGTTTGAATACAGTGCTGGGTAGTTTGAATACCGAGCTGGGTCTGAGATCGTTATTCAGTACTATGTTTTCTGTATATTCTGAATACAGAGCTGGCACGTATGAATAACGAGCTGGCTCTGAGATCGTTATTCAGCTCTCGCGTGCCCTTTTTGCGGCAAAATGAACTGACTTTTAGAGATAAAGCAGCATAAGTTGTTTAAAAGTCGTTTTTCAAAGTCGCGTCCAAGGCTATGTCGGTCCCAATCACCTGTGAAGCATCGGTGAAAAAATCATGCAAATCCGATAAAGAAAGTGGCATTCCATTGTTTTGGCGATAACTTCGTAAATAATAGGCCGATTTGCATGCGGTTTTCGGTATTCTGAATATTTATTTTGGCAACGTTTGAATATAGAGCTAGGTAGTTTGAATAACGAGCTGGCTCTGAGTCGTTATTCAGAAAATTGTTTTAGTATAAACCGAATACAGAGCTGGATAGTATAAATAACGAGCTGGCTCTGAGATCGTTATTCAGCTCTCGCGTGCCCTTTTTGCGGCAAAATGAACTGCCTTTTACAAATAAAGCAGCTAAAGTTGTTTAAAAGTCGTTTTTCAAAGTCGCGTCCAATGCTATGTCGGTCCCAGTCACCTGTGAAGCAGCGGTGAAAAAATCATGCAAATCCGATAAAGAAAGTGGCATTCCATTTTTTTGGCGATAACTTCGTAATTAATAGGCCGATTTGCATGCGGTTTTCGGTATTCTGAATATTTATTTTGGCAACGTTTGAATATAGAGCTGGGTAGTTTGAATAACGAGCTGGCTCTGAGATCGTTATTCAGAAAATTGTTTTAGTATAAGCCGAATACAGAGCTGGATAGTTTGAATAACGAACTGGCTGTGCTATCTTTATTCAGATTTGCTTTGGTAGTATTTGAATACTGAGACGGTAAGTTCGAATAACGAGCTGGCTGTGAGATTGTATTTTCGCAACATTAGTTACAGTGCTGGGTAGTTTGAATAACGAGCTGGGTCTGAGATCATTATTCAGTACTATGTTTTCTGTATATTCTGAATATTCTGTAATCAAATGTTGCGAAAATACAATCTCACAGCAAGCTCGTTATTCAAACTTACCAGCTCTGTATTCAAATACTGCCAAAGCAAATCTGAATAACCGTATATCACAGCCAGCTCGTTATTCAAACTATCCAGCTCTGTATTCGGCTTATACTAAAACAATTTTCTGAATAACGATCTCAGAGCCAGCTCGTTATTCAAACTACCCAGCTCTATATTCAAACGTTGCCAAAATAAATATTCAGAATACCGAAAACCGCATGCAAATCGGCCTATTAATTACGAAGTTATCGCCAAAAAATGGAATGCCACTTTCTTTATCGGATTTGCATGATTTTTTTTACCGATGCTTCACAGGTGACTGGGACCGACATAGCATTGGACGCGACTTTGAAAAACGACTTTTAAACAACTTAGGCTGCTTTATCTGTAAAAGGCAGTTCATTTTGCCGTAAAAAGGACACGCGAGAGCTAAATAACGATCTCAGAGCCAGCTCGTTATTCATACGTGCCAGCTCTGTATTCGGCTTATACTAAAACAATTTTCTGAATAACGATCTCAGAGCCAGCTCGTTATTCAAACTACCCAGCTCTATATTCAAACGTTGCCAAAATAAATATTCAGAATACCGAAAACTGCATGCAAATCGGCCCATTAATTACGAAGTTATCGCCAAAAAAATGGAATGCCACTTTCTTTATCGGATTTGCATGATTTTTTCACAGATGCTTCACAGGTGACTGGGACCGACATAGTCTTGGACGCGACTTTGAAAAACGACTTTTAAACAACTTATATAGGGTTAACTGTATTGTAATTTTGAGATTTGCGGCGTATATCAGAAAATGATAGGTCGGAAAATCTGTTTAATGGCGACGCGCCAGCGGAGCCATTAAACATATTTTCCGACCTATCATTTTCTGATATATGCCGCAAATCTCAAAATTACAATGCGGTTAACCTATTTCTAATGCACAAATTGAAACATTTTGCAAAATTTTATCCGATTCTACTTGTGAAAGTCGTACCGAGTGCAAGGTGTTTGCGCATGGCATACCGGACGAATCACACAAATAATGTTCCGCCAAGCAAAAGATAGTTCCAATTGAATTATACAATGTTTTAACGAATGTGTATAAAGTTATGTTCATGCTTTCAAAATATTTTTCAATAATAAACTCAATAAACACATCGTCAGAATTATAGTTGCTACATATAATATTTTAAGATTTAATTTGTAACTTTCCCTCCGGTGCGATCTCTTACTTTTCTCTTAGCAACAATGTCGATGGCCGCAGCCTGTTAAACTCTCGGACTTTGTCAATTTGTGATGACTTGTCTAATCATTTGTCACATACTACCATTTGAGCTGCAACATTACATAATTTATGTGTGTGTGAACGATCTTTCTAATGCACTAATGACGTAATGCACTAATGACGTAACCAAGTCGTCTATGTCAGATTCGGTCAGGGTTGGGAATCGGCAATCGCCCGCCCTCAAATTCCATTTTCGGCGGCGGCGACGGCTCCTTTTCGATTTATAATAATGCCGTAGTCAGAAACTCGTCATCTTCGTCCATCCTTTCTTCCATTTTCAGTCTTACTTGTGAGTTAACGTAAAATTTTTCGAAAATCGATGACATATTCGCGTCTCCAAAGTAAACAAATTTGGCGTAGGAATATATTCATCGCGCGTGGGTAAGTGCCCCAGGGTGGGTTATATATTGTAAACACTTTGCGACCGTTCATCAACAATAATATACCTGTAATGTGTGGTCTTTAGCCAATCAGATTGCGTGATATTTATAGAGTGCATTAGAATGCTGCTTTATCTAAAAGGCTCATGCCGCAAAAGGGCACGCGAGTTGCTGAATTTTAACGATCTAGAGCAGGGCTCGTTATTCATAGTGCCAGCTGTATTAGATACAGAAAACTGTACTGAATAACGATCTCAGCCAGCTCGTTATTCATACTGCCAGCTCTGTATTCAAACACATGTATGTCGATCTCAGCCCACTGTATTCAAATAGTACAGCCCTACATCAGTATTGACAGATTGCTGTTTGGAAATGTCGATTGCGAGCCAACTGTACATTCGAAGTACCAGCTCTACATTCAGAGTTGAAAAGAAAATACGAGTGAATGTCGATTGCAGAGCCACTGTACATTGGCAGTACCCAGCTCTACATTCATATTGAACAGAAAATGCGAGCTTGAATGTCGATTGCAGAGCAGCTGTACATTGGAAATACCCAGCTCTACATTCAGAATCGACGGAAAATACATGTTTGAATGTCGATTGCAGAGCCAGCTGTACATTGGAAGTACCCAGCTCTACATTCACATTCAACGCAAAATTAATGTTTGAATGTCGATTGTAGAGCCAGCTGTACATTGGAAGTACCAGCTGTACATTCAGATTGAACTGACAATACGAGTTTGAATGTCGATTGCAGAGCCAGCTGTACATTGGAAGTACCCAGCTCTACATTCATATTGAACAGAAAATGCGAGTTTGAATGTCGATTGCATAGCCAGATGTACATTGGAAGCACCCAACTCTACATTCAGAATCAACGGAAAATACATGTTTGAATGTCGATTGCAGAGCCAGCTTGTACATTGGATGTACCCAGCTCTTACATTCATATTAAACTGACAACACAAGTTTGAATGTCGATTGCAGAGCCAGCTGTAACATTGGAAGTACCCAGCTCTACATTTCAGATTGAACAGAAAATGCGAGTTTGAATGTCGATTGCAGAGCCAGCTGTACATTGGAGATACCAGCTCTACATTTCACATTGAACCGAAAATAAATGTTTGATTGTCGATTGTAGAGCCAGCTGTACATTGGAAGTACCCAGCTTCTACATTCAGATTGAACTGACAATATAATAACTTTGAATGTCGATTGCAGAGCCAGCTGTACATTGGAAGTACCCAGCTCTACATTCACATTGAAAATAAAATGCGAGTTTGAATGTCGATTGCAGAGCCAGCTGTACATTGGGAATACCCAGCTCTACATTCAAATTGAACGGACAATACATGTTTCAATGTCGATTGCAGAGCCAGCTGTACAGTGGAAGTACCCAGCTCTACATTCACATTCAACCGAAAATAAATGTTTGAATGTCGATTGTAGAGCCAGCTGTACATTGGAAGTACCGAGCTGTACATTCAGATTGAACTGACATTACAAGTTCGAATGTCGATTGCAGCCCAGCTGTACATTGGAAGTACCCAGCTCTACATTCATATTGAACAGAAAATGCGAGTTGGAATGTCGATTGCAGAGCCAGCTGTACATTGTAAATACCCAGCTCTACATTCAGAATCAACGGAAAATACATGTTTGAATGTCGATTGCAGAGCCAGCTGTACATTGGAAGTACCCAGCTCTACATTCACATTCAACGGAAAATTAATGTTTGAATGTCGATTGTAGAGCCAGCTGTACATTGGAAGTACCCAGCTGTACATTCAGATTGAACTGACAATACGATTTTGAATGTCGATTGCAGAGCCAGCTGTACATTGGAAGTATCCAGCTCTACATTCAGATTGAACTGACAATATAAGTTTGAATGTCGATTGCAGAGCCAGCTGTACATTGGAAGTACCCAGCTCTACATTCAGATTGAACAGAAAATTCGAGTTTGAATGTCGATTGCAGAGCCAGCTGTACATTGGGAATACCCAGCTCTACATTCAGATTCAATCGAAGATATACATGTTTGAATGTCGATTGCAGAGCCAGCTGTACATTGGGAATACCCAGCTCTACGTTCACATTGAACGGAAAATACATGTTTCAATGTCGATTGCAGAGCCAGCTCTACATTCATATTGAACTGACAATACGAGTTTGAATGTCGATTGCAGAGCCAGCTGTACATTAGTAGTACACAGCTCTACATTCAGATTGAACTGACAATACAAGTTTGAATGTCGATTGCAGAGCAGCTGTACATTTTGGCACCTAGCCGCAGCTGTTCTTGGAACTAGCCAGCTGTTCATTATCAAGTTTTCTACATATCCTAACTTTACAGCTCTACATTCAGGTCGACATTCGATTTGAATGTTGATTGTCGATCTGCGATTGCAGTGCTAACTTCACACAGCCAAATTTACAAGGTTTATAGCGAAATAGCAGCCGACTGGCAATTTTTCTCGGACCGATTTTTAAGACTAGTTTTCAAATCTCAATCGGTCTGAGAGTTAAAAAATCGGTCCAGAACCAGAAAACTGAAACTTTTAGAAGCCCTGCAGTGAGTCTAGCATATATGGCCCAACATCCGCACCTTTGGGTTAGGGTTAGGGTTACTATATAGTGGTTACAAATGGACATCTATGTGCAACAGGTGCGGATTTTGGGACCTGTCTAAAGTATATATACACACGAAGAACGATCTGAGCATGCGCATTCTACGCGATACACGGTTGGCATACCAAAACGTGTAATGCGTTAAAACCCGTGGAAACGTGTTATACGTATAACACGGTTTCATCTGTACGGTACTGTGTACATGTAGAAGCGTGTAACCGTTCGTCAAAGAAAGCGTTAACTCGTTTAAACGGTTTACCTTAGCGTTGTATACGTTTACAATCGTTGTATACGTTTACAACCGTTGTACACGGATTACACGCTCTTGAAACTCAATGCGTTGTTTACAACCGTTGTATACGTTTACAACCGTTGTACACGGATTAAACGCTTTTGAAACTCAATGCGTTGAACACGGTTTGTTCGACTTTCGCGCATGCGCAATAGTGGGGAAACGCAACGCATGGCCGAAAACGTATTACACGTAGACGACGCACGGTTTGAAACGCAACTAACGGAAACTCCACGGATACGCAACGCACAACACTTTGTACACGTATAAACCCGGAACATTTTGACAGAAACAACTGTAATTGGTCATCACTCTTAGACGAATTTACACGAGTTATGAATGTATATTGAATTGATATATATTTATAGGTTATTGGATTTGTACGGAAATATATTTCGGCGTACGAGTTCGTTCGGCTGGACCGACGATCGAAGTGAGTCGGTCCGCCGAACGAACGAGTGCGCCAAAATATCGGCTGGACCGACGAACGAAGCGAGTCGGTCCGCCGAACGTACGAGTACGCCGAAATATATTTCCGTACAAATCCAATAACCTATTTATTATATACCCGTTCAACAAAACATACATCCTAATCATTAAATAAACCGATAGTGTGATGAAATGCGACTCTCTATTATTTTTGTTGAACAATCCGAGCGCCTGTGATGGCTTCAGTTTATGCAAATTGTAGCGTGTAGGCTAACTTGACAACTAAACGTCATTTCGCGCACCTGAATCGATACAATACACGAAAACCAAGATGGCTGACATCACTACAGACGCAACAAAACCGGGGAAAATGCGCTACATTTGGATAAAAAGCCATACTTAAAGTTTAATTTAAACACGTAAGTTTATTTAACACATGGAAAATAAAACATGTGTTAAATAAACTTACGTAATTGTTATATCGTTGGAAAAAACGAATTACTGAAAAAAATCGTGGATTTCTTTTATTAATTATCGTGGTAACGAACGAATTAATACAAACATTCGTGGATATCTTTTGTTAATTCGTTCATTCCCACGATATATCAATTCGTTCCCATGAATTAACATTTCGTTACATTTCGTACATTTCCGCAGATTTCAAGCGGTACAAATTGAGGTAAATTATAATTATCATTGGGTAACGCAAAACAAAACAAAACAAAAACAAGCCAAAGCAAATGGAAAACGCAATGGAAACGATCGTTTGGTAAAATGATATGCTTAGGCACGAGTATCGTGTTGCTTTTCCTGTAGGAAAAAATGATATTTCCGTATAAATACCAATCCTTCAACTATTTAAATACTTGTCGTTTCTTTCAACGCATCGCCATCCGTTGTAATTATTTAGAAAATGGCGTTTTCATTGTTAACCCAACGTGACACGTTTAAACGAACGAAAACATCGTTTTCTAATTATAAAAAAAAATGAAAACGATGTCAAAAAGATGAGTAAACGATAGGCAATCGTTCGTTGTGGAATCAGGAACAAATCCGGACTGTACGTATATCCACAAACTTACTTGTAACAACAGGTCTGCCTATTTCTATACGGCGATCCGGCGAATCTGGACCGGTAACAAGTCCGCTCGTAATCCCACCGCATGTACTGGAACCGCCGATCTCTCCTCGCCTGGATATTACAACGTACTAAATGTGGCTGTCATTGACTATCAAGTTTATCCGACAAAGCTCGGAAGCGTGCAGGAATTCCAGATGGTATAATCCATGATTGTGTCTGTGACTGGAGAAATAACGTTTAATGGTTTTGTATGCAGTGTATATCAAGACCAGCATGTGCATTCGCACAGTCTTATCAGGGTCTACACTGTTTGTCAGTCCGTCAATTAAGCAGCCGTCATGCTTCCAACAAGTAATATTGATAGCTTTCAGGCTACAGGAGTGTGATATTTGATAAGTTTATACATAAGTAACACAATCATTATAAAAAGGTTCTACACGGGTAACAAAATCATAAGCCCCATTTCTCCAGTCATAGCCACAAATGAGATGAGACCAACCATGTGAAGACGATGTACGACTGTGTTGTTTTAAATGTATATATGGATGGTGCAGAACCTACTTGTGCATAAGATGCAACCTGTCTGTTTTGGATCTAAACTAATTAAAACACAGGTTCACTTACTTCTAATAAAGTCAGATCCAAAATCTTAGTTTTATGAACGTTTCACCGACTCCAACACTGTTTGCACCTTATAACCATCACGTTCATGTAATGTTTATGTATGTTACAAACGTGCATGAAAATGGAGTTAACAGATATGTTTCTCAAGCAGATATGTACACACGCTGACCAGGTTCTACAATATGCATTCACAAGTTTCTCAAGCAGATGTGTACACACGCTGACCAGGTTCTACAATATGCATCCACATGTTTCACAAGCAGATTTGTACACACGCTGACCAGGTTCTACAATATGCCTCCAAATGTGTCTCAAGCAGATTTGTACACACGCTGACCAGGTTCTACACTACGCCGTCCCATGGTTCACAAGCAGATGTTTACACACACTGACCATGTTCTACAACATGCCTTCACATGCAACACAAGCAGATGTGTACAAAGGCCGACAAGGTTCTACACAATGCCTCAAACAGATTTGTACAGACGATGACCCGGTTCTAAACAATGCCTTCCCAGGTTTGTCATGAAGATTTGTACACCCACTGACCAGGTTCTATAATATGCCTACACATGTTTCACAAGCAGATTTCTACAAAGGCAGACAAGGTTCTACACAATGCCGTCACTTGTTTTGTCAAGCAGATTTGTACACACGCTGAAAAGGTTCTACATTATGCATTTACATGTTCCCCAAGCAGATTTGTACACACGATTACCAGGTTCTACAATATGCCTTCACATGTTTCATAAGCAGATTTGGACACACGCTGACCAGGTTCTACAATATACCTTCATATGTTCCTCAAGCAGATTTGTACACCCGATGACCAGGTTCTACACAATGCCATCACATGTTTCACAAGCAGATTTGTACGGTTCTACAACATGCTTTCACATATTTCACAAGTAGATTTGTACACTCGCTGACCAGGTTGTACACAATGCCTTCATATGTTTCTCAAGCTGATTTGTAACCACAATGACCAGGTTCTACACAATGCCTTCACATGTTTCACAAGCAGATTTGTACACACGATGACCAGGTTCTACACAATGCCTTCACATATTTCTCAAGCAGATGTGTTCACACGCTGACCAGGTTCTACAATATGTTGTCATATGTTTCACAAGCAGATTAGTACACACCCTGACCAGGTTCTTCAACATGACTTCACTTATTTCACAAGTAGATTTGTACACACGCTAACCAGGTTCTACACAATGCCTTCACATGTTTCTCAAGCAGACTTGTACAAACGATGACCAGGTTCTACAATATGCCTTCATATGTTTCTCAAGCAGATGTGTGCAAACGTTGACCAGGTTCTACAATATGCCTTTACATGTTTCATAAGCAGATTTGTACACACGCTGACCAGGTTCTACAATATACCTTCATATGTTCCTCAAGCAGATTTGTACACCCGATGACCAGGTTCTACACAATGCCATCACATGTTTCACAAGCAGATTTGTAAGGTTCTACAACATGCTTTCACATATTTCACAAGTAGATTTGTACACACGCTGACCCGGTTGTACACAATGCCTTCATATGTTTCTCAAGCTGATTTGTAAACACAATGACCAGGTTCTACACAATGCCTTCACATGTTTTACAAGCAGATTTGTACACACGATGACCAGGTTCTACACAATGCCTTCACATATTTCTCAAGCAGATGTGTTCACACGCTGACCAGGTTCTACAATATGTTGTCATATGTTTCACAAGCAGATTAGTACACACCCTGACCAGGTTCTTCAACATGACTTCACTTATTTCACAAGTAGATTTGTACACACACTAACCAGGTTCTACACAATGCCTTCACATGTTTCTCAAGCAGACTTGTACAAACGATGACCAGGTTCTACAATATGCCTTCATATGTTTCTCAAGCAGATGTGTGCAAACGTTGACCAGGTTCTACAATATGCCTTTACATGTGTGCAAACGCTAACCAGTTTCTGCACGCAAACTGTGTCTGTTGCTTAAAATCATACGGACTACTTGTTGCGCTTTCAGCACATTGCCTTCTACTTTCGTGTATTAATACCTGGAGTAGGCTGCATGGACATGGATCGGCGAACTCAAGCAGAATTTACAAACACTGACCAGGTTCTACAATATTCCTTCACATGTTTCACAAGAAGATTTGTATACACGCTGACAAGGTTCAACAATATGCCTTCGCATGTTTCTCAAGCAGATTTGTACAAACACTGACCAGGTTCTACAATATTCATTCACATGTTTCACAAGCAGATTTGTATACACGCTGACGAGGTTCTACACTGTCTTCACATGTTTCTCAAGCATATTTGTACAAACACTTACCGGGTTCTACAATATTCCTTCACATGTTTCACGAGCAGATTTCTACAAACACTGATCAGATTCTACAATGTGCCTTCACATGTGTCTCAAGCAGATTTGTACACACGTTGACCAGATTCTACAATATGCCTTCACATGTGTCTCAAGCAGATTTGTACACACGCTGACCAGATTCTACAATATGCCTTCACATGTTTCACAAGCAGATTTTTACACACGCTGAACAGATTCTACAATATGCCTTCATATGTGTACAAACCCTAAGTTAAACCAGTTTCTGCAAGCAAACTGTGTCTGTTGCTTAAAATCATACGGACTACCTTTTGCGCCTTCAGCACATTGCCGTCTACTTTCGTATATTAATACCTGGAGTAGGCTGCATGGACATGGATCGGCGAACTGCCTGGTGTAGCTTATGTTCGCCTTTATCTCCTCGTTGTAGACCCAATCCTTACACATCGCCCTGGCGTCTGGTTGGGCAGTCCCCGTGACGTCATAGAACCAGCGGCCTTTAGTGTCTAGCAGTTGTATGTGTATGATTATATGTGTGTCCGTGATCATGATGAATATAAAGTATTTTAAATGAGTGACCATTGACTATGGCATATTGTTAAACGAGTTTACTGATTTCATCAGAAGAAATGATATGCTATACATTGTCATTTATTTATTTATTAAAATATTTATTTATTTAAATATTTACGTCTCAAGAACTGTACAGCATAAACTGTGCAATAGCTATGCAATATACATGTGCAGATTTAATATTATTGTATAATATATACATGTACATGTATACATAATAATATGATCCTGCACATAATCCCTGAAACTGAGCGTTGCAGTATGTAAAGAAAGAAACATATACAGTTACAAGAGACGACTCATTTCCACTTACACTTTTATCACAATGTATTTTAAAATACAGTGAAACCTCTCTAAACCTCTCTAAACCTGACACCATGGGAGGTCCCCATGGTGTCCGGCCTAGAGAGGTTCCACTGTAAATAAGCCGTTTCATAATTCTGAGCGATAGTTGTGTGCTATGCGATCACGAACAGATAATATAACCTGAGATACAAGACCAAGAAATCACATGTGGGTTTTTTGGTGTAGGCTTTAGAGAGCTTCCATTGTATAGTTTATATAGGAACACCAACGAAAGCCGAAGCAAACCGAATTCATTGTTTCAAAAATATAGTTGAATATTGTCCTTGAAATCAAGCAGATTGATTGACTGAGCTTGAGCTGTGCTACAGCTCAGACATAGATAATCAAATTGCTTGATTGCGAGCTAACCTTGCCATAATATGTTGTGTACCGTACCTGTATTGGTGGCGTTGTTTGCATCTGTAAAGTTGTCACTACCAAACTGTACAACGCCGCGGGTGGGTCCCTGGTAACCAATGGCAACGACACGGCCTAGCGATGTATTATCCCACTGGAATCTGGTCTGGTCGTAGTTGAACACCACAAACGAATGCGTCCAGTTTGTCGTCAGGATCACTTGGAAATCAGCAGACTGAAAAATATATATATTTATTATATGTCAACCAGGTGTACAGAAAAGAGTGTAAGTGAATGGGTTTAACGTTCCAGCAACAGGAAATGTCATACAGAGGCGGGGCCACAGTTTGAAGGCCAGTGGGGTGGAACTACTAGTTGTTCACGCCTAGGGTGAGGATTTAGCTCACAACCTCCGGCATTGAAGTACATGTACAATGCAATATCCACCAGTAGCCGATTTCATCAAAATTGCAAAGCATACTTACATGTATCTAGCAAAGTATACTTTGAGGGAGAAATCATTTATTTTTCCCGAAATGCATTATTTCATATAGAACTAACGACTGCATATATTTGATGATTAAAAGTATGCAGACTTATTATACTGAATTTATTACATTATCACAGCCAAAATGCCTGTGATAATGTAATAAGTTCAGTATAATAAAAATGAATAAAGTTATCCTTAAATTGAAAATGTCTCCCTCAAAGTATGCTTTGTAATGTTAGTAAAATAGGCTACAGATCACGGCCTATGTAAACTACTGCTGCTTTACATGGTCCCGTTTCACACTAAATGTTCGTAAGTGCAAAAGTCTGTAAATTTCCCATTAACATTGTTTTCTTGTAAACTATTATTGAATTTACATTTATTGAGCATAGACTGCAGCCTATGATCAATAAATGTAAATCCATCTTTTGAAATTTACCGACGATCCTAAATTTGCACTTACGAATATTTTAGTCGTACGAAGTTTAGTGAAACGGGCCCGTGAACCGAATCGTGTGCGTAAAGCGGTAGTTTACGGAGTCGCGCAGGGGACATGAATTATTTTATTAATTCATTCCCACTAAATAACAATTCGTTCCCTCAATTTAACAACTTGAATTCGTTCCCTCGAATTAACAATTCGTTCCCACGAAATCACACTTCGTTCCTGCGAATTAACAATTCGTTTCCACGGCAAAATTATTCGTTCCCACGATATAATAATTCGTTCCGACTTATTAACAATTCGTTCCCGTGGGAAGGAATTGTTATTTTGTGGGAACGAATTGTTATATTGAGGGAACGAATTGTTAATTCGTGGGAACGAATTGTTAATTCGTGGGAACGAATTGCTAATTCATGGGAACGAATTGTTAAATTGAGGGAACGAATTGTTATTTCGTGGAAACGAATTAATGAAACAAAAGTTGTTTACGCGGGGCTCCTAGCAGTACAGTATTGACGTGTTTCCAATATATTATGGAGAAATGACGTCAGCAGTATCGCAATGAAATGCTTCTTTCGACTAATCAAAATAATTTAGACATTTAGACATTTGTTTGTGAAATTGTGTTTTGTGTTTATTGTTCTCAGCTGGTAATCACTTCCCTGCCTGGCTGTGTGAAGTTAGCACTGCAATCGCAGATCGACAATCAACATTCAAATCGAATGTCGAGTTGAATGTAGAGCTGTAAAGTTAGGATATGTAGAAAACTTGAATGAACAGCTGGCTAGCTCCAATGCGCTGCTGGCTCTGCAATGGACATTTGTACTTACAGTACAAAGTGAATGTACAGCTGGCTAGTGCCAATGTACAGCTGGCTCTGCAATCGACATTCAAGCTTGTATTGTCAGTTCAATCTGAATGTAGAGCTGTGTACTACCAATGTACAGCTGGCTCTGCAATCGACATTCAAACTCGTATTTTCAGTTCAATCTGAATGTAGAGCTGGGTACTTCCAATGTACAGCTGGCTCTGCAATCGACATTCAAACTCGTATTGTGAGTTCAATCTGAATGTACAGCTGGGTACTCCCAATGTACAGCTGGCTCTACAATCGACATTCAAACATTTATTTTCGGTTCAATCTGAATGTAGAGCTGGGTACTTCCAAAGTACAGCTGGCTCTGCAATCGACATTGAAACATGTATTGTCCGTTCAATTTGAATGTAGAGCTGTGTATTCCCAATGTACAGCTGGCTCTGCAATCGACATTCAAACATGTATATCTTCGGTTGAATCCGAATGTAGAGCTGGATATTCCCAATGTACAGCTGGCTCTACAATCGACATTCAAACTCGCATTTTCTGTTCAATCTGAATGTAGAGCTGGGTACATCCAATGTACAGCTGGCTCTGCAATCGACATTCAAACTTGTATTGTCAGTTCAATCTGAATGTAAAGCTGGGTACTTCCAATGTACAGCTGGCTCTGCAATCGACATTCAAACTCGCATTTTCTGTTCAATATGAATGTAGAGATGGGTACTTCCAATGTACAGCTGGGTCTGCAATCGACATTCATACTTGTAATGTCAGTTCAATCTGAATGTAGAGCTAGATACTTCCAATGTACAGCTGGCTCTGCAATCGACATTCAAACTCGTATTGACAGTTCAATCTGAATGTACAGCTGGGTACTTCCAATGTACATCTGGCTCTGCAATCGACATTCAAACTCGTATTGACAGTTCAATCTGAATGTACAGCTGGGTACTTCCAATGTACAGCTGGCTCTGCAATCGACATTCAAACATTTATTTTCGGTTGAATGTGAATGTAGAGCTGGGTACTTCCAATGTACAGCTGGCTCTGCAATCGACATTCAAACATGTATTTTCCGTTGATACTGAATGTAGAGCTGGGTACTTCGAATGTACAGCTGGCTCTGCAATCGACATTGAAACATGTATTGTCCGTTCAATTTGAATGTAGAGCTGGGTATTCCCAATGTACAGCTGGCTCTGCAATCAACATTCAAACATGTATCTTCGGTTGAATCTGAATGTAGAGCTGGGTATTCCCAATGTACAGCTGGCTCTGCAATCGACATTCAAGCTCGCATTTTCTGTTCAATCGGAATGTAGAGCTGGGTACTTCCAATGTACAGCTGGCTCTACAATCGACATTCAAACTTATAGTGTCAGTTCAATCTGAATGTAGAGCTGGGTACTTCCAATGTACGGCTGGCTCTGCAATCGACATTCAAACTCGTATTGTCAGTTCAATCTGAATGTAGAGCTGGCTACTTCCAATGTACAGCTGGCTCTACAATCGACATTCAAACATTTGTTTTCGGTTGAATGTGAATGTAGAGCTGGGTACTTCCAATGTAACAGCTGGCTCTGCAATCGACATTCAAACATGTATTTTCCGTTGATTCTGAATGTAGAGCTGGGTACTTCCAATGTACAGCTGGCTCTGCAATCGACATTCACACATGTATTGTCGGTTCAATCTGAATATAGAGCTGGGTATTCCCAATGTAGAGCTGGCTCTACAATCGAAATTCAAACATGTATTTCTGTTGAATCTGAATGTAGAGCTGGGTACTTCCAATGTACAGCTGGCTCTGCAATCGACATTCAAATATATATTTTCCGTTGATTCTGAATGTGGAGCTGGGTATTTCCAATGTACAGCTGGCTCTGCAATCGACATTCAAACTCGCATTTTCTGTTCAATCTGAATTTAGAGCTGGGTAGTGCCAATGTACAGCTGGCTCGGCAATCGACATTCAAACTCGTATTGTCAGTTCAATCTGAATATACAGCTGGGTACTTCCAATGTACAGCTGGCTCTACAATCGACATTCAAACATGTATTTTCCGTTGATTCTGAATGTAGAGCTGGGTACTTCCAATGTACAGCTGGCTCTGCAATCGACATTCAAACATTTATTTTCGGTTGAATGTGAATGTGGAGCTGGGTACTTCCAATGTACAGCTGGCTCTGCAATCGACATTCAAACATGTATTTTCCGTTGATTCTGAATGTAGAGCTGGGTATTTCCAAATTGAATGTACAGCTGGCTCTGCAATCGACATTCAAACTCGCATTTTCTGTTCAATCTGAATTTAGAGCTGGGTAGTGCCAATGTACAGCTGGCTCGGCAATCGACATTCAAACTCGTATTGTCAGTTCAATCTGAATGTACAGCTGGGTACATCCAATGTACAGCTGGCTCTACAATCGACATTCAAACATGTATTTTCCGTTGATTCTGAATGTAGAGCTGGGTACTTCCAATGTACAGCTGGCTCTGCAATCGACATTCAAATATTTATTTTCGGTTGAATGTGAATGTGGAGCTGGGTACTTCGAATGTACAGCTGGCTCTGCAATCGACATTCAAATATGTATTTTCCGTTGATTCTGAATGTAGAGCTGGGTATTTCCAATGTACAGCTGGCTCTGCAATCGACATCCAAACTCGCATTTTCTGTTCAATCTGAATGTAGAGCTGGTTACTGGGAATGTACAGTTGGCTGTGTAGTCGACATTTAAACAGGTCTGTTTGAATACAGTGCTGGGTAGTTTGAATACCGAGTTGGGTCTGAGATTGTTATTCAGTACTATGTTTTCTGTATATTCTGAATACAGAGCTGGCACGTATGAATAACGAGCTGGCTCTGAGATCGTTATTCAGAAAATTGTTTTAGTATAAGCCGAATACAGAGCTGGAAAGTATGAATAACGAGCTGGCTCTGAGATCGTTATTCAGCTCTCGCGTGCCCTTTTTGCGGAAAAATGAACTGCCTTTTACAGATAAAGCAGCTTAAGTTGTTTAAAAGTCGTTTTTCAAAGTCGCGTCCAAGGCTATGTCGGTCCCAGTCACCTGTGAAAATCGGTAAAAAATCATGCAAATCCGATAAAGAAAGTGGTATTACCTTTTTTTGGCGATAACTTCGTAATTAATAGGCCGATTTGCATGCGGTTTTCGGTTTTCTGAATATTTATTTTGGCAACGTTTGAATATAGAGCTGGGTAGTTTGAATAACGAGCTGGCTCTGAGATCGTTATTCAGAAAATTGTTTTAGTATAAGCCGAATACAGAGCTGGATAGTTTGAATAACGAGCTGGCTGTGATATACGGTTATTCAGATTTGCTTGGCAGTATTTCAATATAGAGCTGGTAAGTTTGAATAACGAGCTGGCTCTGAGATTGTATTTTCGCAACATTTGATTACAGAATATTCAGAATATACAGAAAACATAGTACTGCATAACGATCTCAGACCCAGCTCGTTATTCAAACTACCCAGCACTGTAATCAAATGTTGCGAAAATACTATCTCACAGCCAGCTCGTTATTCGAACTTAACGTCTCAGTATTCAAATACTACCAAAGCAAATCTGAATAACGATATCACAGCCAGCTCGTTATTCAAACTATCCAGCTCTGTATTCGGCTTACACTAAAACAATTTTCTGAATAAGGATCTCAGAGCCGGCTCGTTCGTTATTCAAACTACCCAGCTCTATATTCAAACGTTGCCAAAATAAATATTCAGAATACCGAAAACCGCATGCAAATCGGCCCATTAATTACGAGGTTATCGCCAAAAAAATGGAATGCCACTTTCTTTATCGGATTTGCATGATTTTTTCACCGATGCTTCACAGGTGACTGGGACTGACATAGCCTTGGACACGACTTTGAAAAACGACTTTTAAACAACTTAGGCTGCTTTATCTGTAAAAGGCAGTTCATTTTGCCGCAAAAAGGGCACGCGAGAGCTGAATAACGCTCTCAGAGCCAGCTCGTTATTCATACGTGCCAGCTCTGTATTCAGAATATACAGAAAACATAGTACTGAATAACGATCTCAGACCCAGCTCGGTATTCAAACTACCCAGCACTGTATTCAAACAGACCTGTTTAAATGTCGACTACACAGCCAACTGTACAATCGAAGTAACCAGCTCTACATTCAGATTGAACAGAAAATGCGAGTTTGGATGTCGATTGCACAGCCAGCTGTACATTCGAAGTGCCCAGCTCTACATTCAGATTCAACAGAAAATTCGAGTTTGAATGTCGATTGCAGAGCCAGCTGTACATTGGAAGTACCCAGCTCTACATTCACATTGAACAGAAAATGCGAGTTTGAATGTCGATTGCAGAGCCAGCTGTACATTGGAAATACCCAGCTCTACATTCAGAATCAACGGAAAATACATGTTTGAATGTCGATTGCAGAGCCAGCTGTACATTGGAAGTACCCAGCTCCACATTCACATTCAACCGAAAATAAATGTTTGAATGTCGATTGCAGAGCCAGCTGTACATTGGAAGTACCCAGCTCTACATTCAGATTGAACTGACATTACAATTATGAATGTCGATTGCAGACCCAGCTGTACATTGGAAGTACCCAGCTCTACATTCATATTGAACAGAAAATGCGAGTTTGAATGTCGATTGCAGAGCCAGCTGTACATTGGAAATACCCAGCTCTACATTCAGAATCAACGGAAAATACATGTTTGAATGTCGATTGCAGAGCCAGCTGTACATTGGAAGTACCCAGCTCTACATTCATATTGAACTGACAACACAAGTTTGAATGTCGATTGCAGAGCCAGCTGTACATTGGATGTACCCAGCTCTACATTCACATTCAACCGAAAATAAATGTTTGAATGTCGATTGCAGAGCCAGCTGTACAGTGGAAGTACCCAGCTCTACATTCAGATTGAACTGACAACACAAGTTTGAATGTCGATTGCAGAGCCAGCTGTACATTGGAAATACCCAGCTCTACATTCAGAACCAACGGAAAATACATGTTTGAATGTTGATTGCAGCGCCAGCTGTACATTGGAAGTACCCAGCTGTACTTTCAGATTGAACAGAAAATGCGAGTTTGAATGTCGATTGCAGAGCCAGCTGTATATTGGAAGTACCCAGCTCTACATTCACATTCAATCGAAAATAAATGTTTGAATGTTGATTGCAGCGCCAGCTGTACATTGGAAGTACCCAGCTTTACATTCAGATTGAACAGAAAATGCGAGTTTGAATGTCGATTGCAGAGCCAGCTGTACATTGGAAGTACCCAGCTCTACATTTACATTCAACCGAAAATAAATGTTTGAATGTTGATTGCAGCGCCAGCTGTACATTGGAAGTACCCAGCTGTACATTCAGATTTAACTGACAATACGAGTTTGAATGTCGATTGCAGAGCCAGCTGTACATTGGAAGTACCCAGCTCTACATTCAGATTGAACTGACAATACAAGTTTGAATGTCGATTGCAGAGCCAGCTGTACATTGGAAGTACCCAGCTCTACATTCATATTGAACAGAAAAATCGAGTTTGAATGTCGATTGCAGAGCCAGCTGTGCATTGGAAATACCCAGCTCTACATTCAGAATCAACGGAAAATACATGTTTGAATGTCGATTGCAGAGCCAGCTGTACATTTGAAGTACCCAGCTTTACATTCAGATAGAACTGACAATACAAGTTTGAATGTCGATTGCAGAGCCAGCTGTACATTGGAAGTATCCAGCTCTACATTCAGATTGAACTGACAATATAAGTTTGAATGTCGATTGCAGAGCCAGCTGTAAATTGGAAGTACCCAGCTCTACATTCAGATTGAACAGAAAATGCGAGTTTGAATGTAGATTGCAGAGCCAGCTGTACATTGGGAATACCCAGCTCTACATTCAGATTCAACCGAAGATATACATGTTTGAATGTCGATTGCAGAGCCAGCTATACATTGGGAATACCCAGCTCTACATTCAAATTGAACGGACAATACATGTTTCAATGTCGATTGCAGAGCCAGCTGTTCATTGGAAGTACCCAGCTCTATATTCAGATTGAACTGACAATACGAGTTTGAATGTCGATTGCAGAGCCAGCTGTACATTGGTAGTACACAGCTCTACATTCAGATTGAACTGACAATACAAGCTTGAATGTCGATTGCAGAGCCAGCTGTACATTGGCACTAGCCAGCTGTACATTCACTTTGTACTGTAAGTACAAATGTCCATTGCAGAGCCAGCAGCGCATTGGAACTAGCCAGCTGTTCATTCAAGTTTTCTACATATCCTAACTTTACAGCTCTACATTCAACTCGACATTCGATTTGAATGTTGATTGTCGATCTGCGAGTGCAGTGCTAACTTTACACAGCCTCCCTGCCTTCTAATATTCACAATAAAGTCAATGTTTGTTTACATTTGCGACCAGCCATGTCAATCCGTACCTGAGAAGATGTGTGATTTTTTTCCTGAAACTTATTTACAAAAACTATGATGTTCCATAAATGACGTCGATAGTTGACAAACTTTTCAGAGCTAACGTGGATTTGTAATCCGCATTTACTATGAATATTATATCTAATTTTTACAGCATTTACGGAAATATAGTACATTTTGTAAATAGTTTTTATGACAAATCTGATATGTTCTTAGTACAAAATCATATGGCTTGTCTGATCCGGGGCGGATCCAGACGGGGGTGTTCCGGGGTTGCAACCCCCCCCCCCCCGTTCAGCCACATAGTTCACATTTCATCTATATTACCACCAGTGTAAAACACAGGAAAATGCATTTCAAAAAGCTCAAAAATAAGACAAACCCCTATTTGCGAACGGTAATTCTTGCAATTACTTCCGCTAGATCTAGCTAGACACCCCTCACCCCCGTTTGCCAAATGCCCCTGCTCATATGTGTCAATTTCTCCAGTCACAGCCGCATAAGTACACGTACCTCGTATGTGGCAGTAGAAGCGGCGGGGTAGGGCGCTGCTTTCTTCCATGTGGCCAGAATCGTAAACTGCGGCCGATAACCGTCCATGTTCGTATTCTGTTGGATAATTTCCGTGATGTCATTGTCTCCCTTCACCACTTTTATATATAAACCTCCGTCAGTTATACCTGATGAGGGAAAATCATTTGACATATGCTACTTAACGGACAGCTATTGTACGCCATAGCTGTCTTATGAAGGTTTAACCATGGTGTCAGCCTACATAAGACAGCTATGGCATTCCATAGACAGCGGAAAGAACATACACGATTGGCAATGGAAACTAGCGGACTTTGTGCACTATTATGTATAAATGATGTGCTATTATTTCGCGCACAATGCTTCAGGTGTGGGAGAGTGATGGAGTGGGTGGAGCAAAGTCGTATTGACATAATTGCGTCATTGACGGTAATAATACTTACAAAATACAGTTTCAACAAACTGCATGTACGTGTCGAAACATAGTCGATTCACCTGCTATCACAACAACCTTGTCAATGTGATTAGGACATTAATAGTCGACTGTATCGAACAATTAATTCCAGTAGTGAAAAGTTAATGCATTTCTTTTGTAGGTACCCATATAATAAACAACGGGGTCAGTGGAAAAAATGGGGCTACGTCTCTCAATGACATCTACTGATCCAGTCACATATATTGCCAAGTATAATGCTAATACGTGTAAATAATTTATGTTTCTTTTCTTCCAGTTCTACCGTTCCAATTACGAGTATGTTGTATGGTACAAATGCATCTCGTGTGTCAATCACAGGCTAAATACTCGGACGGAGCACTCAATAAATGACACTTTCAAAAATTACGCCACCCACCCACTTCGATACACGCTGTGTATCGAAGTGGGTGGGTGGCGTAATTTGTTTAATGATTCATTTGCTGAGCCATGTCTCCGACAGTGATGGGTGCGAGTCTTGTACCTCGTACGTCAATGTCTGTCCACAATGGCGCTATCACCGGCGTGTATTTGTTCCACTGGCTCGGGTTGCTAGGCGGGTACAGCCGGTTTACACTCCGTCTCCCAAGTGACAGGTACCCGTTCATGCTTACCTAGAGACGTGATGTGGTTGTAAATTCAATGTACATTAATTTAAAGGCACTGCTCTCAGGTATGGATAACCCGAATGTTCTTGCTATCACACAGGATGACTTACACGTACTTGTACATGTATGTCGTCTTCCGTGACAGTCAGACAATTCGAGTTAAAGGTGGGGTCCCATCTAGTAGGCATAACATGCTCTTTACAGGAATTAAATAAGTGTATAATGGTGTAACTATGCCACCAGTTTTAACAATTACGACGGCCCAAAATACAAATATAATCATTTAGTATCATTTAGTTTTCACGCAAGACTGCCGCACAACAGTCGTGGGTCACTCGTGGGACGCTCGCGCGTCCGTCTGTAGTCTGCCATTTGCTCTCGAGATTATTCGGTGGAAACATCGAAGTTCTGCCCGAATTTTTGACATTTGTCACTTTATTTTATTCAACTTTTTGCAAATTTAATCCCAGTTTGTATCCACGATGCCTCCCAAGAAGAAAACCCCTATATACCCCTCAAAAATCGAAAATATGTTGCAAGACTAACGCAAGACTAACGCACGACAGACTTGCAATGTTGTGCGAGCCTGTTACTAAATATAATATTCGTGGGACAATCTTGCAACTATCAGTCGTGAGACAGTCGTAGGACAATCGTGCGACAGTCGTTAGATTGTTTGACTAAAAAAATTCTTCTGGTACCCACGACAAGATATTTATCGCACGACAGTCGCACGACAGTCGCAAGACTGTCGCACGACAGTCGCAAGACTGTCGCAAGACTGTCGTAGGACAGACTCACACCAGCCACATAGAGAATAGTAGGTTAGTGCCGTGAATGGGAACAAATATCTGGCAAGGCTCAGGAAACGGGATGGGCGAGGCTCTGCCGAGCACATCCCATTTCCGTGCCGCGCCAGATATTTTTTCTCTTTCACGGCACTAACCTACTATTCTATTTATCCCGTCAACACCTACAAATGGCTGTAAAATGCAAAAATTGTATTGACTGGATATCAAAAATGTTTCACGGCACCGTATTTCACGGCACATACGCACTGTGTTGACGGGATAAAAGACATAGATACCACAAAAACTCGTCGAATAAAAATGGTGCATGTCCAATTTTGCCTCACGACGGCAAGTCGATGCCACGATGCTAACAAATTCGTAGGACTGCCTTGCGACGACCCCCCGATGACCCACGATTTGCCCAAATTTTCTGTCGTGCCGTGGCACAAATGCGTCGTAGGTTCGTTGTGACCATGCCTTTACGAGCCAGCAAGCCATACTCACATATACGTAGTAGTAGAGTGTTCCCATGTACGGCAACCCTCCTTGTATTGGGTATGGTCCGTGTACTGTGTCGTCGCCAATATGCAGCTCATATGGTTCGGGTACTGGTAGCAGAACTTTCTCTGTATAACACACAAGCATATGAGACACGCCATGAGACGTACCTTCGGATATCTGCGTAATTTCATGAAATATATTTACAAAAACTGTCATATTTTCAGCAAATGGCGTCAGAAGTTGACAATAATTTCGGAGTACATGCGGAATTATGTGTACTCTATTTACGAATAATATGGTGAATTTTGTAAACGTATTTACGGTTTAACACCACTAAATCATTCGATATTCATGCGCGGTGTAGTCAAACGTAGTACGTTAAAAAATAAGCAAGATTTGTTATGCCATAGACACTCTTTGCTTGAAGAAACCAGTCGATTGGTGCACTAATCTACTTCACAGGCATGTTAATGTATCATTTACACCAGTTTCAAGCATATGCTTTCAATTGGGATTATTTGTAAGACGGATCATGTTTGTCATGTGAGGCGGTTTCAATAACAGCCGCTGATTTTGTGCGCCACCATCGGGGTGGTCACAGGAGATTGAATTTATCTTTCTTAACACTAATTAAACCTATATTTTAATTAGTGAATATCCGGAGCAGAACGGCTGCAGGTTATGGAAAAATTGGTCCAACAACATCCATACTAAAATGAAAGTAGAAGAGAATAGAAAAATGTGTGGTCATTGGTTAGTTTATATAGGAAAAACCTTTGGTGGTGCTGGACATTAATAAAATGCAAATTTCCGAAGGTACAAAATCCCATGGCGTGTCTCATATGGCTGTGACTGAAGAAATGTGGCATATGGGATTTCTGACCAGTGTCACAGTGGCGCCGGGTCAAATAGCATAATCTGGTAGCCTGAACTACGGGTATTTCATTCCCAGCATGCACAGAGTTAACACAAACATATTCTGAAAATATAAAATAAAATTTTACGCCCCGCCACCATTTTTGAAAAACAAATTGATGAGAATCTAGCATTTATTTCCACGGCAACGAATTGTTAATTCGATGGAACGAATTATTATATCGTAGAAACGAGTTGTTAATTCGAGGCAACAAATTGTTAAATTGAGAATTGTTATTTGGTGCGAACGAAATAATAAAATTAAATCCATGTCCCCTGCGGGGCTCCGTAAGTTCCTGTCTTTACAACACTACGTTTTTCTTCATTTGCATATAATTCAAGCACAAACATATTTACACAATTCCCTAACATTTGATTGGCCCGTAGCAAGTCTCTGTCCAAAATGTATATCCCAGTAAACTCCCACGCCGAACTACTTTCCGTAATCGTGAGGGGCAGTTAAAATAACGGAAAATAAACACACTTTCTTGATGAATTTATAATGCTGGAATTTATAGAGAATGTTCCGGCCTTCGTCCAGTATTCCCGCGACTTTTCCAAGTTTATACCCCGATAAATTCAACAAAAAGGCCATTCATTCCTATAATAGACAATGTATACATGTAGCTCAGTGTAGCTGTTACATTTGATCTTAAGGATTGATTGCATAGCCGGAATATGACCTTTTGTTTCAAATGTATTGGAATCATACATGTGACTGAATATCTATATAAAGTATATCTGACCCTGTTCTTATTATAATATATTATACAGAGCCATTTTAGGTTGTACATGTTATCGGACAGTTTCATCACTTGGAGGGTTTGACACCTACAGCAAATAATAAGGCAGCACATCTAATAAATGTTGGTGCAGTACGTCCAAGATACACAGAAGGACAATGTCTTATGAATAGTATTTCAGCAGACTACACAAGGAGCTAGACATCAGAGCATTGCATCACTCACAACATATACAATGAACGCGTGTTTAATGTGTAAACTGTCAAACTGATGCACTGTCTATTATTATAAGTGCATCTACTACAGGTGAAAACTGTATTTACTCGCATAGCAGGCAAGTAGACAGTAGTACACTCAGATAACTGCTTACAAGTCACTGGATTCAATACAATATTTATGGTAATAAATGTATATATCAACAGTACTGTGTATTGTTCTTACTGTTACGCAAACCCTTCAGATATCAGACAATGCATATACATTTGATGAAAACAAGGCATAGCTTGTGCTGTAGTCAGATCGCTCCCCATCATGTTGCACCAAATTGTAACCAATTGTTTGTCATATTATTAGTGGTATGTGTCAAACACAAAAATAGGTAAAACTAGCTGATGGCTGGTACACACTAAGATGGCCGACATGGCAACTCCATGCACTGTGTAGAATATAGTAAGAAGAGAATGTTCACATGTATACTATGCATCTGTCGCATCACAATTATGAAGCAATTATGCATGACTCATCAGATGATCAGGGGCCCCACGGGTTGCTAAGGGAAATGTTATTTTAAATTAAAATACAATTTGTTGCGATCCGGCGCATCTGGATCTACACTAAACTTTGTAATAGATGTTCGTGGTTTGAAAGGGTAAACGAGTTAAATTACATGTACATGTATGACTGTTAAAAAGTGGATAGTATGGGTAATACACGGTGATTGCTGCCTACCCGTGCACGTGAAGCCGTCCGTGCGTGTACTCCTGCGGTAGCCACTCTGACACGTACAGGTGTAACTCCCGTCGGTGTTGTTACAGTTGGCTGCAGCAGGGCACAAAGTGGACGTGGTGCACTCATCTATATCTGAAATAATATTGAACAGATATTACCAATATTAGCGCATTTTATGAATTGACAATGTACATAATTTGAAGACAGATGAACAGAATGAGAGATGGGAGATTGGAACGAACAATAACTGTACAACACCATTCATCGCAACTCCAATGACAAGGAACTGTGACGTGGTACTAGGAAACACACGTATTCAGTATTACATGTATTGGGGATCTCCCAGGGTGTCCGGTTTGGAGATGTTCTACTGTACTGGGGACCTCCCAGGGTGTACGGTTTGGAGAGGTTCTACTGTACTGGGGACCTCCCAGGGTGTACGGTTTGGAGAGGTTCTACTGTACTGGGGACCTCCCAGGGTGTACGGTTTGAAGAGGTTCTACAGTACTGGGGACCTCCCAGGATGTCCGGTTTGGAGAGGTTCTACTGTACTGGGGACCTCCCAGGGTGTACGGTTTGGAGAGGTTCTACAGTACTGGGGACCTCCCAGGGTGTACGGTTTGGAGAGGTTCCAATGTACTGGGGACCTCCCAGGGTGTCCGGTTTGGAGAGGTTCCACTGTACTGGGGACCTCCCAGGGTGTTCGGTTTGGAGAGGTTCTACTGTACTGGGGACCTCACATAGTGTACGGTTTGGAGAGGTTCCATTGTACTGGGGACCTCCCAGGGTGTCTAGTTCGGAGAGGTTCCACTGTATCACACACTATATTTAACGGATGATAGACAGTGAAACCGTGTAAACTTTCACAATAAGTGGTGAATAATGAAATGATTTAATCATTACTGCTGATGGGCTCAAATTGACGGAGCCCCGCATGGGACATGGATTTTTTTTTTATTAATTCATTCCCCACGAATTAACAATTCGTTCCAACGAAATGACAATTCGTTCCCTCAATTTAACAATTCGTTCCCTCGAATTAACAATTCGTTGCCACGAATTAGCAATTCGTTCCGTTAATTTAACAATTCGTTCCCACGAAATAACAATTCGTTCCCAAGGAACGAATTGTTAATTCGTTGGAACGAACTGTTATATCGTGGGAACGAATTGTTAATTCGAGAGAACGAATTGTTAATTGGAGGAAACGAATTGTCATTTCGTGGGAACGAATTAATAAAACAAAAGTCCATGTCCCCTGCTGGGCTGAGTACAAACGCTACGAGAGAGGGCAGAAAGATTTTGTTCAACATTGGCGTTTACAGTGCATCAAATATCGTATACAGTATGTGCACGACTGTAATTTATATGTTAATGACAGAGATAATTTTACGGAGGGGACGTAGAATTCTTTGTTTTATTAATTCGTTCCCACGAAATAACAATTTGTTCCCTCAATTTGACAATTCGTTCCCACAAAATAACAAATAGTTCCCACGGGAATTGTTATATCGTGGGAACGAATTAATAAAAGAAATACCTGTCCCTGTGGGGCTCCGTAGAATTTAACCCTTATGTTGAGTTCATAAATAGTATGATACTTGTTAACCCTTTCAACCCTAAGTAACTGGAATGGACTGTGATACAATAGCGCTTTTCTGCTCCTTACCTATTTGTATATACTAATATCGTATTCATATCTTAATCGTATAGTATTGGTATATTTAATGAGCATATCGTATGATCATATAATATTGGTATGTTTGTACCGTATCATCGTATAGTACAAACGTACTGTACGAATAGTATACAAACATACAATATCCGTTCGTATATACGATATATCCGTACGGATATGGTATGCATATACCATAATCTGGTATGTTTGTACAATACAAACGTACCAGAATTATACACATGTATAAACATCGTATAAACGTACGATTTGAATGGTATATCTATACGATATTGGTTGGTATGTACGGTACAAACATACCGTACGTTTATATTATATGCATATCGTATAGAAAACATATCGTACTGGTATAGTATACGTATTGTATTGGTATAGTACGTATAGTTGACCTGCAGAAAAGCGCTACTATATGCTAATGTTCCGACCAATCCAATGGTCACAAAATGATTTTCAGATTCGTCCATTTATGAAAAGGGGGTGTTTTTGGTCTAAGAAATATTAAAATTACTTTCAAAAAGTGTAGATCCTGATGAGACGGCTCGTTACGAGCCGGCTCATCTGGATCTGCACTTTTTGCATAAACCGATATAGCGGAATTTCGGGTTCAAAGGGTTAACCTCGTTGACTGATTTCATATCATTTTTCATAATCGGTAAAGATCATATTAAATGATCATGTACATGTATGGTCCACTCGGTAGGCACAAAATGGTCTTTATAGGAATTAAATCAGACAGTTTTGTATAGTTTTGTATATTCTGTAGATATGACATTTTCTAGCAAAATAAACATTCACTCACCATTACCCCACGTATTGATTGGCATTATTATACATTTTATATCAGACGTAAATTTCCACACTGATAGAAGGGGCGATAACGGTGTTTTCTTAAAATGTTAACTGACATTACTATGTATAGTCTGTATTTATTTGTTGATGTGCAGTTATCATTCTTTATAGTCTGTCGCAAAAAGGTATTTTTTTATGTGACGCATTTAATTAGGATAAATAATTAAAAAATAGCATGCCTCATTTGCATATGAAAATAGCCTGATACCGCCGCGCGTCACTATCATAAAATATATATTACTAAATGAGTATACCTGTATAGCGGACACTCGTAGTTTGTTGCAATTGTTCTCAGTTCTCATCAACACTTTAAGTTGAAACAACAACATGTACTTTGTGTGTGTTTGATGGGGACACCTCATACCTTCGTTGTTTGCCTTTATATGTTCACCTTTGACCCTAATCGCGGCTTCTGATTGGTCAGCCTCAATAGCAAATTCAAGATGGCAGATCATTTTAAAATCGATATCGCTGTCAACTCCGCAGAATTGTGTCCATTTGTAAAGTACATGTATATGCGACGTAACCAACGACACGGACATGTCCATTATGTTTGTAATGTTTATTCGATGGTCTAGTAACATCAGGTCGTAACTGCTAGCAGTTACGACCTTATGTTTCTAGACCATCGTATTGACAACCGTGGAGTCTAAAGCCAGCACATATTGAAGCTCATCGCAAACAAAATCGGAGATTTAATCAGATATAATCTACGTAACGTGGACGCCGCCATTTTGCTTTGAAGGACGTCGCTATAATTCTGACGTATGGCGAGGGAATGACGTCAAAACATGACGTCACTCACGTTCAAACAATTAAGTTTAGTATGCGGTATAAATTAAATACATGTTTAGTGTCGTCGAATATAAAATATATTCGGTTCCGCCCCGACAACCTTATCGGGACTCGCTAAGGATCGCCCCAATAAAGCTGTCTCAACCGAACATAGTTTATATTCGACGGCATTAACCATGATTCATGACAATCGCCGAACACGACTGTCAGAAATGAGGGAGCATTGTAGTTCTGCTGTCGTGCCCTTATCCATGGATTTGGTGGTCATCAGGTGCCGTTTCACTAAACTTCGTACGACTAAAATGTTCGTAAGTGCAAATTTAGGGTCGTCTGGAAATTTCAATTCATGGATTTACATTTATTGAACATATGTTGCATATACATATGCTAGACGAAAATGCGTTTATAAGATAGCGACATCCCATCAGGAAACCGGTACATTTTCAACGTGAAATATGTTATGCCGGTGTGGAGCTCAGCATCAGCAAGATCACATTGTATCACGTATTGGTGCTTATGCAATGTATGACGGTACATGTATATCCGTATTCGAAAACTACTTAAAAAACATTTGATTATCTCGCTCTACATTGCTAACTGAATCAATTGTACGTAAAACGCAAACAAAGAAAAATGTACGAAATGAAAACTGCTGTCAAAATGGGGCGCGGATATCACCCACCCACAAAATGGCGAAACGCGAAGTTTCCTTTCGGTGTATCGACTGCAAAATACCATGCTTACATGTACCTCTAGCCCTGCTGAATCCTGTATATTTTAGTGCAGTAAACTAAAACTGCTGGATGTTATATTGGGACATGTTCTTCTGTCAAACAATACTGGTTACAGGTGAAATATAACACCTTGAAAAATCAGACTTTTCCCTTAAGGCATCACGGGACGGTTGAAAAAATTTGACTGCTTTTCTGAGGGCGGCGGGTAACTAATAAAAATCACCGCCTCTCACAATCAGTTAAGGAGGCTCTTGCAACAAGTATTGAAAAATACTCGCAAATGAAGTACAAATCGCGCGCCACAATAAAAATTCAGTAACCGCATCAGATGTGTTCAATTAATATTTTACAAAGTTACCCCACACACCTATTTTTGGCCAGAAATTTCAACACGACTGAATTTATCGGAATTGTTTTCATAAAAACATGAGGCACAGAAACTGTGTTTTGTCTTGTTCTATCACTTGTAACACTACACTATTTCCTGAAAATGATTTCAAAGCGGGGTCATAACCACCTCAAATTTTCGCTACAAATGCCCAAAAAATACCTTAAATTCTGACTCGAAACCTTACCGGTGAGACAGCATAGCATGCGCCATTTTCCAAGATGTCAAAATCAACCGGAGCTAACATTCAGTTTCATAGAATTATGAAATAATCAAAAAAATACACCTAGTCAAGCCTCCCAAAGACAAGAAATATTCATAAACCTATTGTTCTAGACATACTGGTGTAACTTACAGGGTCGGTAGTGAAGTATATATGAAATCGTCCACCTCGTTTTTAAAGCTAGCTGTCCACTGTCCCGTGAGAACTCAGGTCAATATGACATTTTGAATCAACTTTCTCAGGTCAATATTAATGTAAATCGAAGATCACGTGACTAGCATCTGACCAATCGCATGCGGACATTTCTCGATTGATAATAATAATAACATACCCTGCTAATGTCGTGCACTATCAAGTGTACCATGTTCGGTTTGGAAACAGTAGGAATTCCGAAGCTATCATCGGAATTCCTACGAATTTTCCTGGCTTAGCCTGATGAACATGATATCAAATAGAGAATAGTAGGTTAGTGCCGTGAATGGGGAAATATCTGGCAAGGCTTAGAAAACGGGACGGGCGAGGCTCTGCCGAGCACATCCCGTTTCCGTGCCGCGCCATATAGTTTTCCCATTCACGGCACTAACCTACTATTCTATTTATCCCGTCAACACATACAAATGGCTTTAAAATGCAAAAATAATCACCCCAGCCACCGCACATATTCATACGCAGTGATCAGGTCGTATTGGCAGGATATCAAAAATATTTCACGGCACATACGCACTGTGTTGACGGGATAAAAAAACAATAACCTGGTAGTCTCTATATCAAGAACAATTGAACTTACCATTGTCGCAATTAGGACCTGTCCAACCGTCGCCACAGAAACACGTATAACCGCCATTCGTGTTAAAGCAGTAACCGTTGTTCTGGCACAGGGACTTGTTCAAACATTCATTCACATCTAAAAAGATCATGTACCCAGGTCACAAGCTCGCAATCAAGATGTTTGATTGGTCGATGTTGAGCAATGCTAATTAAGTATCAGCCAAAGAAACAGCTCGGTATCGCATACGATATAGATGACGTGGTCAGAATGTTTACAAAATGTTGCAGAACTGTTACAGAACTGTTTGAGAATTTGTTCTGTTCTTAGGCGAAAAATCAGTAAATTCTCTAGGTGGATACTGAACCATGCTCAGTCCTGGCAAATGAAACTCTTAGAGACGTTTCTAATTACTGTCTGTTTCACGAATAAACCTTCTTTTTATTTTGTGTAATTTGGTCCAATATTGATTTTATTTAAAAAAAGCAATTAATTTCCCAATGTTAAATCCACATAGACATCTTCACATAGGATTTCTAATTTTAGAAATAGTGGACCGATTTCCAAATTTAACTTTAATTTTCTTAGTTAGATCCTTCACCTCGTTTTGCCCATGTTAAATTCCCATAGACAAATCATTCTTCGTAATAAAATCAATAGCACGAAATAAAAAGAAGGCTTATTCTTAAATTTGGATAAAATATTATCCCAAAAAATATTGTTTTTGCATTGTTTATATAGTCGTAACATTTGGGCAGCTTTCGTGAAACAGACAGAAACTTGCAACGTGTGTGTGAAGACAAATAGCCAGAGAAATGCGTGGTTTAGCATGAATACCAAGGTGTATAATCACGTGGTTAAAACAACAACAACAAGCACTGAAACTTCCAATGAACATATTCTTTTATTTTGTCCTTATTATGTAACTAATTTTTATGAAATCTGGCGCATCAGACGCGTCTAAGTACAGAGACCACCAAATGCCGTTTAACAAGCTGCATTTGGTGGTCTCTGTACTTTGGCACAAACTTCTGTCGTTTTTGCGACAAATCGATTTCCGTGTCGGTCCGACACGGAAATCGATTCTTCACAAAAACGACATAAGTATGTGCCGAACTCCCAAATGCAGCTCGTTTGCCATCAAAATCCGTTGCATATTAAGAAAAATAGAAAATAATATTTACTTTGTAGTAGGCAAGATTTCAACACTTTCAGCCATTATTGTTGTTGTTGTAACCACGTGATCATACACCTTGAATACTATGCCAACGTATAAATGTACATGCACTAAAGCAATCATTGTTCAAGGATGAGTAATCGATTATAGCGACATCCGAGCTGATGAAACAAATCACTTTAATCTATCTAACTATCCAGACTGAAATATAACAGAACCGTCCAACATAAGAATGTAAATCAAATGTCAACGGACCTGTCATTTTGCAAAGTATACTTTTCTAGCAAAGTATACTTTGAGGGAGAAATTTGCAATTTTTAGGATAATTTATTAATTTTTAATATACTGAATTTATTACATTATCACAGCCATTTTGGCTGTGATAATGTAATCAATTCAGTATAATAATTCTGCATACTTTTAATCATCAAATATATGCAGCCGTTAGTTCTATATGAAATAATGCATTTCAGGAAAAATAAATGATTACTCCCTCAAAGTATACTTTGCTAGAAAATTATACTTTGCAATGTTGGTGAAATGGGGTACAGGTTAACGGGGTCAAATCCCGTATTTCACCAGTACGGATGGGAGTTGCAAAATTTAGGTAAAAAAGATATATGTATACATACATATATATATATATATATACATGTATATATATACATGTAAGTTGAAGCAGTGTATAACACAGAAATCGTGTAGTTGGTATATTGACATCTTACCATTACACTGGACGCCGTTCCCGGTGAATCCTGTCTGGCACGTGCAATTGTGACCACCAACGGTGTTGGTACAGCTGCCATGCCGTTTGTCACAGCGGTGTATCCCGTTTACGCACTCGTCGACATCTGAACGAGGAACCAAATACAGTGGAACCTCTCTAAACCAGACACATCTCTGATCATATTTTGATGAGTTTGTCGGTCATTTATCTCAGGTGATAATGTCTGTTCGTGATCGCATAGCACACGACTATGGCGCAGAATGATCACATGCCTGATTTACAGTGGAACCTCACTAAGCCGGACGTCCTAGGGATCTTCCAGGGTGTCCGGTTTAGAGAGGTTTCACTGTACAGGATAGTCATAACTTAGGTGCACGTTTTCCGCGTTATAGGCAATAGGTTGCACTATACCGCTACACCCCTGTGACAGTCAACGGTAAACATGTGTGGAATAACATTTCGCTCTCAAATATAGCAATAATCTGCTGGGCGTTAACGTTCATACTTCGCTATATTGTTATTGAGAGAACATTCTACAATACGAGACAACAAATATGATCATAAACTTACCTAATATAAACAGTGTGTATTAGCAAAATTCCTAGGTGACTCTCCACGAAGTAGAAAGTAAACAAAGAACTCTTTAAACGTAAATTTGGAAATACGACTCCGTCATAACTCTTATGTAATGCAATGTATTGTAATGTAATAAGGGTTATAAACTCAGAACTAGTCATAACTGAAACATATATGACACACGCTATGCGATTTTGTGCCTAAGAACACGTGCGATAGTTCATGAAAATAATATATCGCACTTGGTTACCCCACAGGTGACTCAAAGAAATCGCGCGTCATTATTGTCTTTAAAGGTACATGCCCACTCAGTAGGCACAAACTTTTCTTTATAGGAATTAAATACGTGTATAATTGTGTCACTATTCCACCAGTTCTAAAACTTACGTCTGCCCGCTATACAGATATAATCATTTAGTAATGTTTATTTTACTGATAGTGACGTGCGCTCATCTGAGACATTGTGTGGCAAAATAAACATTCATTCACCATTACCCCATTTATTGATGACATTATTATACATTTTATATCAGACGTACATTTCCACACTGATATCAGTGGCGATAACCGTGTTTCCTTATAATGTTAACGTACATACTATTTATTCTCTGTATTTATTTTTTGATGGGCAATGATCATACTTTATAATCTGTCGAAAATATTATTTTTTCAGGTGACGCATTCAATTAATATAAATAATTAAAAAATATCATGCCTCATTTGCATATGAAAATAGCCTGATACCACCGCGCGTCACTAACAGTAAAATAAATATTACTAATTATTATATCTGTATAGCGGGCTCTAGTAATTTTTAAAACTGGTGGAATAGTGACACAATTATACACGTATTTAATTCCTATAAATAATATTTTGTGCATACTGAGTGGGCACGTACCTTTAATATACTGCCTAGCACTTACAAATTGATGACATGCTAACGGAGAAATAAAGCGTGTATTATAGTTTATACCTATTCCTATTTACATATTTCCTGATAAACAATTAGAAACAAATTAAAAAAAAATGGCGGTAATTTTGAATGTCCAAAAATGGCGACAAAACGCGATGTCTGCAAACACCAACATCCATTTTCAGATTCGCCATTCAAAATACTTTCCAAAAATGTAAACATCAACAAATCCCCAATCAGACGAAACTACATACGGCCATGGACTATGTACACGTGGATCATTGCACTTACCTTTTTCGCAGTTACTCCCCGTCCATTCCGGCTCACAGGAGCATGTGTAGTTGTTCACGAGATCCAGGCAGGTTCCATGGTCACAGGGGCTCGACTGACAGTCATCAATATCTGACAATAACAACAATGCATGTAGCAAGATAATCATACAGAAGACCCTCTCTAAACCAGACACCATAACCTCCCAGGGTGTCCGGTTTAAAGAGGATCTACTGTAGGTTCGGAATATGGGAACACCCCAATTGTATTCAGGTTTGATTCAGAAAGACAATACAAATCTACAATTAAAGTATTTGTTGCCAATATGTTTCATTATTTCCTGCATTTTTAAGGCCCAGCAGTAATATGCAGTACAATTGGTGGCACGGACATGGTAGATAACTCTTCCATATATTAAATACGTACTTTCGTCACAGTTATTCGACTCACACTGATTACTATCTGACAATGGCAACAATGCATGTAGCAAGATAATCGTACAGAAGACCCTCTCTAAACCGGATTCCTGGTTTTAAAGAGGATGTACTGTAGGTTCAGAATATAGAGAATAGTAGGTTAGTGCCGTGAATGGGAAAAAATATCTGGCAAGGCTCAGGAAACGGGATGGGCGAGGCTCTGCCGAGCACATCCCGTTTCCGTGCCGCGCCAGATATTTTTTCCCATTCACGGCACTAACCTACTATTCTATTTATCCCGTCAACACCTAAACATGGCTTTAAAATGCAAAAATAGTATTCACTGGATATCAAAAATGTTTCACGGCACTGTGTTTCACGGCACATACGCACTGTGTTGACGGGATAAATGGGAACACAGGGGCTCGGTTCACAGTCATCAATATCTAACAATAGCAACAATGCACTACATGACACACAGGAGCATTGTAGTAAAATGTTTACGTTTGTCATACAGTGAAACCTCTCTAAACCGGACACCCTGTTAGTCAATGACTGCATTAGTGTACGTTGGAACCTCTGTAGACCAGACACATCTGTGATCATATGTTGATGAGTTTCTCGGTCATTTATCTAAGGTGATAATGCCTGTTCATGATCACATAGCACACACCTATGGCTCAGAATGATCAAATGCATGACTTACAGTGAGACCTCTCGAATCCGGACACCCTGGGGAACTCCCAGGGTGTCCGGTTTAGAGAGGTTTCACTGTATAGCTCATATATGTAGTTGTAACTCAATCTATTTTTCATGTTGACATATGGCTTAATAAGTTGACCAAACGCCATTTGTTTGTAGGTATTCTTCAACTATTTCACATTAAATTATGCTAATAATGATTTTGAGACGAATACAATTATGAGTTTACGTGTATGTTTACACCATGTCACGTGATACACTGTGTGCAATTAGATGTATAACCTATTAAGCAAATACATATACTAGTTCTCATATATATTCTGAAATATTTACATTGGCAATAAGAACACTATGTGATTATGAAACTATTGGCAAATACATGAATATATCTTTATATGACCTCGTGGCTTATTTGTACATATGAGGGCTGATCCAGAGGTCGTGGCCAACGTAACATATCGAACATGGAGATATTCTTGAAATGATATATATTTTGAAAAATATATATGCGAACTAGTAAATTGACTTGCTTAATAAGTTATACATCTAATTGCACACAATGCAGCAAGTGTTAGTGTGCGGTGCTACCTCTCTAAAAATGGGACACCAAGGACGCATCTGAAATCTTATTTTTCATGGGTTTGATCTTCATTTATCTCAGGTGATAATGCTTGTTCATGATCGCATAGCACACAACTATTGCTCAGAATGATCAAATGCCTTATTTACAGTGTTACAATAGCTTCTCTAAACCGGACACCCTGGACCTCCCAGTGTGTCCGGTTTACAAAGGTTTATCTGACCACGTGGCTTATTTGTGCATGTACATATGAGGGCTGATCCAAAAGTTCGTGGACGACTTAACAGATCGAACATGGAGATATTCTTGAAACAAGTTTAAAATATGTTATATATAATGATCGGAGAAGTATTGCCAGAAAGGAAATTCACACACAGATGTAGTTTCTAATATAAATTATACTAGACAATATACTGACATGCGATTTTGAATTCAGTCCCCTGTTGATCAGAGGTATGGAAAGTGAATGGGTTTAACGTCCCAGCAACAACTAAGGTCATGTAGGCGTTTTTCATTGTAACTCGCGGGTAGCAACTCGAGTAACACCAGTACCAATTGAAAAATCAGAGTTCCAACTCGAGTTGAAGAATTTCACATTTGAACCTTACTCGAATAACTCGATTCAAACCCTAGTGTTCCAATTCTAGTTGTATAATTTCACATTTGAACCTTACTCGAGTCACTCGATTCGAACCCATGCAGTGTGGTGTTATTAGTGTTCCAACTCGAGTTGGACTCGACTAGCGACTTTGCTTGTTCCTCTGTTACTCCGGTTGCTCGAGTTTAACCCGGAAATCGATTATTCACAAAAACGACATAAATTTAAGTATGTGCCGAACTCCCAAATGCAGCTCGTGAAGACGCGTTTGCTGCTCCATATGTCATCGAAATCCGTTGCATATTAAGGAAAATATCAAGTAATACTTACTTTGGAGTGGACAAGATTTTAACACTTTCAGCCATTAGTGTTGTTGTTGTAACCACGTGATCATACACCTTGGATTCTATATCAACGTAGACATGTAAATGCACCAAAAGCAATCATTGTTCAAGTAATCGATTATATCGACATCCGAGCTGATGAAACAAATCACTTTAATCTATCTAACTATCCAGGCTGAAATATAACAGAACCGTCCAACATAAGTATGTAAATCAAATGTCAACGGACCGGTCATTTCAAATGCACAATACATGAATTGCTAGTTTTTAGTATATATACCTTCAATTCCATTGATGTAAGATTACATTAACTACATGTACATGTATGCAGCGGAAATATATTTTATTGATTTACATGTTTACCGTTGACTGTCACAGTGGTGTAGCGGTATGTGACAGTCAACGGTAAACATGTGAGGAATAATATTTCGCGCACTAACATACATGTATAGCAATAATCTGCTGAGAGTTAACGTTCATACTTCGCTATATTGTTATTGAGAGAACATTCTACAATACGAGACAAAAATATGATCATAAACTTACCTAATATAAACAGTGTGTATTAGCAAAATTCCTAGGTGACTCTCCACGAAGTAGAAAGTAAACAAAGAACGCTTCAAACGTAAATTTGTAAATACGACTCCGTCATAACGCTTATGTAAAGCAATGTATTGCAAGGAAACATTTGAAATAAATTCATCAAGAAAATATGTTTATTTTCCGTTTTCTTAATAATTATTTTAACTGCGCCTGACGGTTACGGAAAGTAGTTTGGCATGGAGTTTACTGGGATATAAATTTTGGACGGAGACTTGCAACGGACCAATCAAATGTTAGGGAATTGTGTAAACATTTTTGTGCTGTAATTATTGTAATGTAATAAGGGTTATAAACTCAGCCTATGCTCAATAAATTTAAATCCAATAATTGTTTACAAGAAAACATTGTTAATGTGAAATGAACGGACTATCATAATTTTGCACTTACGTACATTTCAGTCGTACTAAGTTTAGTGAAACGGCCCCCAGGTAATTAGACACACGTCTAATTCCGATAGGGAGGAATTATACGTTAGACCACGTTTAACTGTTCCAATTACCCACGGGTTTTCCATCGCCCTGGGTGTGGAAAATACGAATAGCTGAATTACAAATTACATATACCTGGCGCAGCACTCCGCGCCGGCGTAAAATGTTTCATGTCGAAAAATGCACCGATTGACTCACTAGATGCCACTCAGCCCTACTTAGTGCCATAGCATAAACGCATATTTCATATAGTAACCGGCGCAAATTTATTGCGCCGGTTACTAGACGACAATGTGTTTATACAGTATCGCCTGCATATAGCTGAATGGGAATCCAGCGCATATTTCGACGTGAAACATTTTACGCCGGCGCGGACTGCAACACAAGTGTTAATTACCTGGCGACGTTGTAGAGGAAGTTGTGGTGACCACGCTGCTGGTTCCAGTGGCCGCAGTTGTCGCAGCAACGGGGGATATTGTGGAGTTTGGTGTCTGTGATGTTGTAGGTGCCATTGATGTCAATGCCGTTGTTGTAGATGTCGTTGTTGTAGATGTCGTTGTTATTCGTGATGTTGTTGTTGGTGCTACTGTTGTTGTTGGTGTCACTGTTGTTGTTGGTGCCACTGTTGTTGTTGGTGCCACTGTTGTTGTTGTTGGTGTCACTGTTGTTGTTGGTGTCACTGTTGTTGTTGGTGCCACTGTTGTTGTTGGTACCACTGTTGTTGTTGGTGCCACTGTTGTTGTTGGCCACTGTGTTGTTGTTGGTGCCACTGTTGTTGTTGGTGTCACTTTTGTTGTTGGCCACTGTTGTTGTTGGCCACTGTTGTGTTGGTCCACTGTTGTTGTTGTTGGTCTGTTGTTGTTGGAGCCATTTTGTTGTTGGTACCACTGTTGTTGTTGTGCCACTGTTGTTGTTGCCACTGTTGTTGTTGGTGCCACTGTTGTTGTGGCCACTGTTGTTGTTGTTGGTGTCATGTTGTTGTTGGTGCCACTTTTGTTGTTGGTACATTTGTTGTTGGTGCACGTGTTGTGCCACTGTTGTTGTTGTTGGTGCCATGTTGTTGTTGGTGTACTTTTGTTGTTGGTGACATTGTTGTTGGTGCAACGTTGTTGTTGGTCCACTGTTGTTGTTGTTGGTGCCACTGTTGTTGTTGGCTGTGTTGTTGTTGGTGCCACTGTTGTTGGTGATAATGTTGTGTTGGTGCCATTGTTGTTGTTGTTTGCCACTGTTGTTGTTGGTGCCACTGTTGTTGTTGGTGCCACTGTTGTTGTTGGTGACAATGTTGTTGTTGGTGCCACTGTTGTTGTTGTTGGTGCCACTGTTGTTGTTGTGCCGTTGTTGTTGTTGGCCACTGTTGTTGCTGGTTGCCTGTTGTTGTTGGTGACACTGTTGTTGTTGTGGTGCCACTGTTGTTGTGGTGCCATTTGTTGTTGGTGCCATGTTGTTGTTGGTGCCACTGTTGTTGTTGGCCATGTTGTTGTTGGTGCCACTGTTGTTGTTACCGTTGTTGTTTGTTGGTGCCACGTGTTGTTGTTCCGGTCCAGTTGTTGTTGTTGGTGCCACTGTTGTTGTTGGTGCCACTGTTGTTGTTGGTGTCACTGTTGTTGTTGGTGCCACTGTTGTTGTTGGTGCAACTGTTGTTGTTGGTGTTGATGTTACTGGTGTTGGTGGTGATGATGTCATATGTATCGGTCGTATCAGACTCACAGTCATCACCACTGCTATAAGTAATATTCCATTTAACTTCATATTCGCTGTCCTGATAGAGTACGTACATGTATAAAGAATTGTCACACTTTTCCCGCCTATCGAATAGACCAACAAGTTTATCACAACGCGCTGAATGAAACCTACTGTCTGTTTCACGAAACCTGCCAAATTGTTACGGCTATATAAACAATGCAAAAACAGTACTTTTTTCGATAATATTAAATTTCATCAAAATTGAATAATGAGCCTTCTTTTTATTTCGTAAAATTTGGTCAAATTTTTATTTTACTACGAAAAATTGATTTGTCTATGGGAATTTAACATGGGGGAAAAGGAGCTGGAGGAGATGTGGGAGGAGTCAGAAAACGAAACAGTTTGGAAATCGACTCCGAAACCTGGCTAGATAGCGTGGAAATGATCTAACTAACAAAGAAAACAAAAGTTAAATTTTAAAAATCTGTCCAATATTTCCGAAATTAAAAAATAAGTCCCCATGTTAAATCCCCATAGACATCTTCACAGAGTAAAGATGTCTATGGGGATTTAACATGGGGAAATTGTTTTTTCGCAATAAAGTCAATATTTGACAAAATTTCACGAAATAGAAAGAAGGCTCATGCTTAAATTTTCCTATAATTTAAAATTATCGCAAAAAATATTGTTTTTGCATGTTTATATGGCCGTAAAATTTGGCAGGTTTCGTGAAGCAGACAGTAGAAATGTAGCTATCACGTTGACATTTCAATAAATAGAATAATTAAAAACAAAAATATTGCATCATTCAAACCATATACCGTTCTACCTGTGTTATGTTATGTTACCTATTCCGGAATAATGGCAGTATCGTTAACGTAAGTTGTTAAATCCAAAATACATGCACACGCACTGTAATGTATTCTCAACCCGTGTGATATAGAATTAAAAATGGAGACACTAATGTACGCATCTTGTGAAACGACTGTATAATAAAAGCACAGTCACGTTCATGGAATAACCACGCCTTTAAAAGGTTATGTTTATGAACATCCGAGTACTGCTTAATATGCACGCGTGGTTATCTGAAACAATTATCTTAGCTGTATAGCGAATCAGCTTAAAGTTCGTACCCACGTAGATGGAATGGCGAACAGTGCAGATCTTACACGTGCAATACACCAGTCCCATATATGCGATGTTATAATAATTACATAATCGTCTCGGCATATATGAGACACGCCATTTGATTTTGTACCTTCGGTCATTTGCGTAATTTCATGAATTACGTTTACAAAATTTACAATATTTTCCGTAAATTGCGTCAAAAGTTGACCAAATGTTCAGAGTACATGCATGTACTCAGAATATTTTGTCAAATTTTGACTATATTTATGAAAAATACTGTAAATATTGTAAACGTATTTAATGAAATTGGACAGATGTCCGAAGGTACAAAATCACATGGCGCGTATCTTACATGTATGTACTTACATGTAAGTGAGAAAATAAAACAGCAATATGTGGTAGTAAACATGAACTTACGGGCAGTAAGAATTGAGAATACATTATAAGTTGTGTACGATTTTAAAAGCCAGACATGATCTAACAATGAATGTGGTCAGTGAAAAAAGAGGGCTACCTCCCTCGTGGAGTTTGCCCTATTTTTCTACTGACCACTTCAATCCCTAATGGAGTTAGCCCCCTTCTTCAAGGTTGTCCGGTTAGCTGACATTTCCAGACGATCCTAAATTACGAACATTTTAGTCGTACGAAGTTTAGTTAAATTGCCCCCGGATTCAAGAGTTACTGTTCGCAACTATATTTATGGCCAACAATGTATTATGGTTTATAATACCGCGCGTTATTACACTGGTACAGTGTGCAATTGATATATTTGCGTATAACAGCGTAGGCGCTGACCAGACTGAGCGAATTCCCAGGCTGATCGCCGTCTATGTTTATCGTTTGACGTCGGGTGGCACCTTATCGCAAACGTATCTGGCCAGTCTAGTTACTGATAAGCTATTTCATTTACATGTACATTGTATAGCTTGTTAAAATCTAGCTACATGTTTTCCGCTTTATATGCAACAGGTTGCACTATATCGCTATAAATGTGCGCAATAGCATTTACATTCCGTCACTATAATGTAGATAACTTATGCAGGGCGTTGACGTTCATACAGTGCACCCTCTCTACAACAGCCACTCATGGGAAGACGCAAAACTGGCTGTTGTAGAGAGGTGGCTGTTGTAGGCAGGTTAACGCTGAATTATGTCGTCTGCTGTTTATTTATTTTCTTGGACAATTCTCATCAAATACATGATTTGACAGCATTTTAAAATCATTTCCAATGGAAA
The DNA here is from genome assembly GCA_029237695.1 of Conchocele bisecta. Taxonomy (NCBI): domain Eukaryota; kingdom Metazoa; phylum Mollusca; class Bivalvia; order Lucinida; family Thyasiridae; genus Conchocele; species Conchocele bisecta. The sequence goes on along the minus strand of CM055270.1, from coordinate 59,733,224 downwards.
TGATTCTAAAGTGCTGTCAAAACATGTTTTATTGAGAAAGAATGCAAAAGCAACAGCAGACGAAAATGTTCGTGTTCAGCAGTCTAAGCGTTAGGAATAGAGGAAATCATCCATTTGGGATATACAATAGCGGCTGTTACAGAGAGGGTGTTGTTGTAGAGAGGTGGCCGTTCGGGAAGGTTCGACTGTAATTAGCTACATGTATATTATACAGTATGAGACAGAAATATTAACACATCACCTAATAAAGTGTGTATTATGAAAATTCGTATGGCACTCTCCACGAAGTCGACAATAAACAAAGAAAGTGTCAAACGCAAATTTAGAAATACTACTTCGTCATAACTCTAATGTAATGAAATGTAAATTATGAAATGTAAAGTGTTCGTAAGTGCAAATTTAGGATCAATTCAATTCATGGATTTACATTTATTGACCATAGGCTGCATATGCAGCCTATGCTCAATAAATGTAAATCCAATAATCGTTTACAAGAAAACATTGTTAATGTGAAATTTACCGACTATGATCATTATTTGGCACTTACGAACATTTTAGTCGTATAAAGTTTAGTGAAACGGCCACTAGGCATGTGCGGTTCGCGACGGGAACTAGCCTTGCTATCATCGACGTGTCAACGTGCAATATCACAAGGTCTCAAGTGTTGCAAATATCTTAAGGTGCCTATTCCCAGGGACAGCCCGCATGCATTTACATATGGGCGTTACCTGGTTCGGTAACAGGGGGTCACAGGGCGAGATAACCCTCGATAAAAACATTCAGGGAATTTGGAAACTGAAAGTCTGAAGTATGTTACGTGTACATATACATGTCATAATGATACAATTTATTACATATATGGCACTTGGCTTTTCAAAAGTTTGTTTCGATAAAACGCAATGAAGCATACATGTTCATAGCGCTAGCATTTTAATGTTCCTCAACTCATGTTAAGTGGGGTGGAGGTGACAAAACGGTTGTTCATCCTTGCCAAATCCGTGTGCATTTCGGCCATTTTGAATCAAAGATGGCCGCCATCGGGTTGAGGTTGTGTCCACAGTTCTGCAGCAACGCCACATTAAACACAATTCCAACGAATGTAAGCGGCATTATGGGGGTAATAAGCTATACATTGGTAAAGATAAAGACACGATATTGCACTGTTCGCCATTCCGTCAGAGAAACACCCGTCATGCTTCTAACGAGCAATATACTAGTAGACAATTATCAGGCTACGGGCGTGTGCTATTTGATCAGAAGCTACACTGGTCATAAATCCCATAAGCTCTATTTCTCCTGTCACAGCCACATTTTACCGAGTTTGTCAAAGTGATAATTGCGGACCGGCCTGCTATTTCTCGATTGACACCGTGATACTTTCTGTGCCGCATACATTCAGCATGTGTTCGTTTCGCTAAACTTCGTACCACTAAATGTTGGTAAGTGCAAAATTGTGATAGCCTGTAAATTTCACACTAATGCGGTAGCTTAAAATGGGACATGCACAATTTATTTTCTATCTCGTTTCCACGACATAGCATCTCGTTACCACGACATAGCATCTCGTTCCCACGAGATAACATCTCGTTACCACGAGTTAGGTATGTCGTTCCCACGACATAGCATCTCGTTCCCTCGAGATAGCATATCATTCCCTCGTGATAGCATCTCGTTCCCACGACATAGTCAGCCAATCAAAATGTAGCACCATTGTCATCTAAGATGGAGGAGTAATATCTGCTCTTCTATTGGCTGAATATGTCGTTCGAACGAGATGATATCTCGAGGGCAACGAAATGCTATGTCGTGGGAACGAGTCAACAAAATATGTGCATGTCCGTTTTAAGCTGCCGTATATTAACAATGTTTTATTGTAAACAGTTATTGGATTTACATGTATTGAGCATATGCTGCATATGTTCAATAAATGTAAATCCACCAATTCATCCTAAATTTGCACTTACGAACATTTTAATCGTACTAAGTTTAGTGAAACGACCCCCAGGTGTATAAATATGATGACAGGTGTGATATCCAGTTATCAGTTAAGGCTAGAAAACGCGTAGGAATTCCGAGGCTCGTCGAGGAATTCCTACCGTTTCCGAGCCGAGCCTGGTAAACAAAGGACACTAGTATGGTATTAAATGCATCAGATAACGTTTTACGCTACACAATGAGCATGGTGGTGTAGTTTTCGTTGCTAACAACTCGGACTTGTTTATGATGCGCCATTAGACTGACGTTTTTCGGTAACGTCATGTTTATGATGCGCCATTAGACTGACGTTATTCGGTAACGTCATGTGACGCCGATCAGTGAAATGTCAGTTTTCAATTTGTTGTAACCCGGATATACGTATCAGGTCAACGCCTGATATAGCACATGTTATCAGTCAGTACGTTTGTTTGTTTGTTTCTTAGTGTTTAACGGCCTATCAACAGCTAAGGTCATGTAATGCCGGGCAAACGGGTTAGATCCCATTTTAACATGCTGCATTGGAGGGAAAATCCCAAAAACAGAACGGAATATTTACATCAAGAACAAATATATTCAGCCCTGAAATTAGAATAACCTGACCTGGTGCCAAGTCCATACCACACCAAAGTCACTTGGCCCCTTCCCCTAAATTAGGATTACGAATATCGTAATTCTCAGTCAGTACGTATATAGTCGATACAAAGCTCGTTACCTGATAAAACTTACTACATGTCATCGATCTCGACTTCAAGATGTCCGCCAGACAACTCTGATTGTGTCTCACACCTGATATGTGGATACCTGGGGCCCGTTTCTCTAAACTTCATACGATTCATGTTCGTAGGTGCAAATTTAGGATCGTCTGGAAATTTCAATTAATGTATTGACATTTATTGAGAATAGGCTGCATATGCAGTCTATGCTCAATAAATGTAAATCCAATAATTGTTTACAATAAAACATTGTTAACTTGACATTTACAGACTATCATAGTTTTGCACTTACGAACATTTTAGTCGTACGAAGTTTAGTGAAACGGCACCCAGTCCTCCAAGTTTATGCATATCTTCAATTTTTGTAATTGAAATAAAATAAAATAATTTAGTATTAACCATCGATTACAAAACATGTTTATAATACTGAAAACTAACTAGCGTTGCAAACGCTAGTTATTTTTCAGTATTATAATCATGACTTTTTACCAATCCTCAATTTGTTTACAGGCGACTTATAAAATATGTACACTTCGGTTCAGAAACACGATACCAATCTACAATTAAACTGCATTCATTATTTCCTATTCTGTTTATTCCCTTTATTGCATATTTGAGAGCCGTGAATTTAAAGGCTCAGTGTCACAGATGAGGTTCCGTATATTCAAAATATAGTTGTTAACTTCGTGGACATTGTCGAGGAAAACCATACGTTTGGGCCCGACTCTGGTGTAACCTCCTTTATCGTATCGTCGTTGTACATGTCAATGACGTCACGCTATCGACCGGCAACGTCACTGTTCTATGAATGGCGACAAAATGAAACAATAAGATAATTATTTATTGCTGTATTTGAAACTATCCGAAAATGCAATATAAATGTAAGTAATAAAACCAGGGACAGTTTTCGTTTACTGTGGTCTTACATGTACAACATGTGGTCTGTTTAAAGTTTGCGTGCATTCCGTCGGACTCCACGCACTTTAAACAGACCAAATGTTGTTCACCACCACAGATAACGCAACAGTCCATGGTATTGATTTTCGGAAACAAATACAATATAGTAGTATAGAGGGAATTAGTTCATTACCGCGACCCATGGTAAGCGCGTATGCGCGTGTTTATGTCCCCACATGTATCAACAAGTATAGCCTGTGAATATGGCGAGAAATATGAAACAAATGGCTCCACCCTCAATATCAACATTGAGGGTGGATTCATTTTTCCGAATTTTGTAAATTCGAAAAACTGATTAACTCGTAATTATTTAATAATTTTATAATTTTTTAAAATTTAATTAATTAATTATTTAATTTGGAACTTATGACAATCTTCAGAACTTAACCGGCAGCTGGGTGTCAGAAGTCACCGCGAGAAGTTCTTCGCGAACAAACCCGCGCGATGGTCCATCATCCAAATAGTAGAGCACAGGCTCATCGGGTTTGGTAATATATCGATCTAGATGATATACATTGAGAGACCACATGGGATCAGTCGCGCGGCCGCGACCACCTTCGAGCTCTCCCGGTTGATAGAGGTACCGGACGGCTACATCAGATGGAAGCCGTTTCTCAGCTAAACCAACGGGGCGCCCGCGCGAGACGGCAGATGGTTTGTGCGAGACCGTTTTTGTCTTGATGGCATCTACGGGCTTTTTACCAATCAATCTGGTCACCTCGCCGTTCAGTGCGGAGACCACGGCGGGCAGCCTGCTCACCCACTCGGTCGATCGCGAAAGAGAGTTTACCAGCTCTTTTGCGTATTGGTGTCCGAACAACCTCTCAGCCAGGGTTCGATTGAACCGCTCCACGATCACCTGGTCCAGGTGGATGTTGACGCGGTCGCGTCTGACAGAAACTTTGTGTTTAGACAATATATGAGAGACCACACACATGAACTCGCGGCCGGGATCGACCTGGAGAAGATTCGGCCATTTGAGAGGACTCCTCTTATATATTCGGGAAAGAGAATCGGCCACTTCCTTAGACTCTTTAGTGGCCAGCGGCTCAGCCCCCTTATACCGAATCGCTACGTCAACGATTGTCAGTGCGTACTTACGACCAACGCGATCGTGAGGGAGAAACAGGAGAACTGCTTGGTGGACTTCGTTCGGCACCTGTACGTCGAATTTCGGCCGCGGAATGTTGTGAGGCGCGGGCAAATATATCTGCCAGATGGCCTGCTTCTTGAGCCATTTCGTGGCGGCGTTTTCAGAAACCTTGGTCGCCGCCGCGAGATTCTTGATGGCCGCGAGTCCCTTCCAGTAGCCGTGGGGGCTGTAGTATGTGTTCGCTAACTTGCGCACTAGGCAAACCGATAGTTTGGTATCAATCTTGCGCATGTCCATCGTATGCGAGGTATTCTAGTAGGTCGAACAATCTCCTACATGCCCTCGCCAGATCGTCCGGTAACTGCGTCGTCGATACTAAATCTTTGTTGGATGTTTCGCTGCAGCTGCCGGTTAAGGTCTCAAGGAACTCGGAGGAATCTAACATTCGCTTTGCGAAAATGGTGGCCGTTTTTTCGTCATCGCGCCACGTCTCTAGAGAGTCTTGGGCCAGATGGATCTGACCCTTTGCGCCAGCTAAACGGTGTTTAAGGGCCGTGTAGCCTACATCGATCAGAGCAAAATAAAGCTCGTCAACTAACATCGTTATATATATATATATTATTTAACAACATGTTTTTAAAATAATTATTGCTTATTGCTTTTGCTTATTGCTTTTTCAATATAGTAGCTGACGATACCCACCACACCCATTCACACGACGATGAACGCGATCTCGCGTTCTTTTTGGTCCTCTGACGGTACACAGAAATCTGAAAGTTGGGGCTCGAGATCCAGCAGTGCGAGAATTTTCTACGGATATGCCAGCTTGTACTCGCGCATGGCTTCGTCAACGTTCCGGAAAGTTTGCACGACGTGACTCTCGCGGCGAAGCTCTTCGTTGATCCAGTCCAAACGGTTGGTTCGTCTTTCCGACCATGCTTCCTTTGCGCTATTAAATTGTTCTACAACTAAATCGTGACGCTTTTTCTCCTCATCCGAGTTTCCTATTAACGAGAATAAATAGTTGCTACCGCCGAACGCCTCTCCGTTCACAACCGCACCACCTATCATCGCTAAGATCGCACCAATACCCATTTATTTCCATATATTAACAGGTAGAATTCCAGCTTTAATTAGATAATCTCGGGTAGAAACTGCGGACGCTACATTCAAGGTCACGAGTCATACGTCTCTCACGGTTATATCCAATTTGGGAGCGGGCCCCCCGAAGACCGTCTTTGATAGTCGAGCAAACCCGATATTGAGACCCGATATCACCACGACGTGATAAAGCGCGTTCACTATCATTTTACCATTGTTTTCAGCCATTACATATAGTGATTATTGCATATAAAAGGGATCGTGATTAATGTTTAAACGGGCCGCAATCGGTTTCGGAACCGCGGTTGGTTGCCTCGAAAGGTATTTCCGCGCACACAGGCCGCCAACAACTGCCAGACCACCACCAACAACCCACGGGAGGATCCACGTAGGAGCTACACCAATCCACGATTGCTACGACAGTTCCCGCTCCTGAGCTCGAGATTGAACCGTAGCTGTCTTCGGGGGTTTTGGTATTTCTGTCCCCAACTTCAATAGAAAATAGAAAAAGCGTCACGATTTAGCTGTAGAACAATTTAATAGCGCATGGTCGGAAAAACGAATCAACCGTGTGGACTGGATCAACGAAGAGCTTCGCCGCGAGAGTCACGTCGTGCAAACTTTCCGGAACGTTGACGAAGCCATGCGCGAGTACAAGCTGGCATATCCACAGAAAATGCTCGCACCGCTGGATCTCGAGCCCCAACTTTCAGATTTCTATGTACCGTCAGAGGACCAAAAAGAACGCGAGATCGCGTTCATCGTCGTGGGAATGGGTGTGGTGGGTATCGTCAGCTACTATATTGAAAAAGCAATAAGTAAAAGCAATAAGCAATAATTATTTAAAACAAACTTTTTTAAATAATATATATATATAGAAGTTAGAACGATGTTAGTTGACGAGCTTTATTTTGCTCTGATCGATGTAGGCTACACGGCCCTTAAACACCGTTTAGCTGGCGCAAAGGGTCAGATCCATCTGGCCCAAGACTCTCTAGAGACGTGCCGCGAGGTGAACAAACGGCCACCATTTTCGCAAAGCGAATGTTAGATTCCTCCGAGTTCCTTGAGACCTTAACAGGCAGCTGCAGCGAATTTCCAACAAAGATTTAGTATCGACGACGCAGTTACCGGACGATCTGGCGAGGGCATGTTGGAGATTGTTCGACCTACTAGAATACCTCGCATACGATGGACACGGGCAAGATTGATACCAAACGATCGGTTCGCCTAGCGCGCAACTAAAGAGTATAAGGAGGTGGCCGATGCTTTTTGCCGAATATATAAGAGGAGTCCTCTCAAATGGCCGAATCTTCTCCAGGTCGATCCCGGCCGCGAGTTCATGGGTGTGGTCTCTTATCTATTGTCTAAGCACAACGTTTCTGTCAGACGCGGCCGCGTCAACATCCACCGGGACCAGGGGATCGTGGAGCGGTTCAATCGAACCCTGGCTGAGAGGTTGTTCGGACACCAATACGTGAAAGAGCTGGTAAACCCCCATTCGCGATCGACCGAGTGGGTGAGCAGGCTGCCCGCCGTGGTCTCCGCACTGAACGGCGAGGTGACCAGATTGATTGGTAAAAAGGGACGCAGATGCCATCAAGACAAAAACGGTGTCGCACTTTCCATTTGCCGTCTCACGCGGGCGCCCGTTGGTTTAGTTGAGAAACGGCTTCCATCTGATGTTGCCGTCCGGTACCTCTATCAACCGGGTGAGCTCGAAGGTGGTCGCCGCCGCGCTGGTTTGTTCGCGAAGAACTTCTCGCGGTGCCTTCTGAAACCCAGCTGCCGGTTAAGTTCTGAAGATTCTCATAATTTCCAAATTAAATAATTAATTAATTACATTTTAAAAAATTATAAAGTTATTAAATAATTACGAGTTAATCATTTTTTCGAATTTACAAAATTCGGAAAAATGAATCCACCCTCAATGTTGATATTGAGGGTGGAGCCATTTGTTTCATATTTCTCGCCATATTCACAGGCTGTACTTTTTGGTACATGTGGGGACATAAACACGCGCCTACGCGCTTACCATGGGTCGCGGTAATGAACTCTTTCCCTATATACTACTAATATAATTATATATTGTCAGCGCCATACGAAAACCTCGCTTACTGACAACGTCATGAAAAGCGGTAAACGACCTCGGAAAGACAACGATTCAAATTGTCTAACGTCGCCGTAAAAGTTCACATTTTGCCCTCCCATTTACGTTTACTGGTGTCAGTCAACATTCAGTGTGAACAGAAAACGGGAAATGATATCTTACTGAAACTTTCACTAATATGAGACGCGATGCCTTGTACCTCAGTACACATATGAGCCGTGTCGCGAGAAAACCTGTCTTCTGGAGTCTGACGACGTCACAAGATATGACGTCGTGAACATAGCTGACGTAATTTCAGCCAAGATTTCCAAGTATCGACGTTGTCAGACCGCCATGTTAGATTTGTTCCGTTGTGTTAAAGTTATCTAACGAACAGAACGTATCTATAATCGGGCGTATGTGTGTGAAAAAAACGAAATGTCATGGATCCTGTCTGAGAATGTATTGGATGAATGTTAGACTGCCGCACTAACGGTCGTACGACCGAAATCCACCATTTTTATTCGAAACGGGCACATCTTATATGAGCCGCGTCGTGTGGCGGTTATATGGGCAGTTGCATCACAAAGATAGGGAATACAGTCATAACTGTATTCAACATGTAGAGGTGAATCAGAATTTGTTTGTTTCATGTAATTCCTATTTCTCTCAGTCGTTTGTTGAGCTTAACTCAATAACCGGCAAGGCAATCCATGTCAGGTTTCAATAAGACGCTTTGATTTTCACAAATCCTACACTTGAAATGCGAACAAATCGTATACTTAGAATGAACAAATCCTACACTTGAATGCGGACAAATCATGTACTTAGTATTATCAAATTCTGCACCTGAATGAGAACAAATTAGACAGTTGACATCAATACGGCAAGGCAATCCCCGCCAGGTATCGATCAGAATCTTTGATATCCATTTAAATCCGACACTTGAAAGTCTACAAATTTGACTTGGCAACTAATCCGATAGTTTTATATTAAGTAATCCAATAAACACTTTGAATAATTCACAGGCACTTGTGTAATCCATGGAATCGCTTTAAACCGAATTAGTAATCCATCATAATTGTTTTCCTCTAGGCATGTTCTGTATACGGTATACAATCACCGGCAATTATTACAACTTATGGCGAATTAAGATTACTATTTAGAAATTATACTATTAACGGATAAATGCAAAGCAAACTTAACCAAACTCATTACAAATATCAATAATGACAATATCATTGAGAATATAGAAATATGTATCGATAATCTGATCAGAACTCTCATAAACAGGGTAAATGATCAAAATATTAGTTACAGAGTTGTCTCCCATTGACAACTTATTAATACCCACAGGCGACTGTCCTTTAGTCAGTTCACATTCGTGATATTCGCGACACGTCGCGAGAAAACCTGTATTCGGGAAATACTTCGTCAAATTGACATTTTGTTACTATGACACTGGTATTTGTATGATTAATTGAATGATTTTTATTTGATCATGATATCTGCAATATTCATTAAGATATTATATTTTATACAACACCACTCTTCAGGTCGTTTGAGAAAATGAGACGTCACGTAAAAGCGACGTCAAACGACGTCAAAACGACGTTACAGTATCTAAGTATTAACCGGTACACATAGAGTACATGTATATGCCAACATTTACAACAGTTTGCAAGTTGGCAAAATAGAAACATGTTTGGCATTGAATAATGAATGTATAGACGGGTGAGCTTGATTTTTTTTTGGTAATACATGAAAGTGAAAAGCGACAAAGAGAAACTGGCAAGTTCATGTACCACCAGCAAGTATAAACGTGTGCGTGTACGGTGGATTCGGTATGCCGATTTATTCTTTTTGACGTCCTGTTTACTGAGCGTTGTAATAATTTATAATTGTAGAAAACCACATAAGTATATGAAACAGACAGCAATATTTACTGTCCAGGTATGTCATTTCTGTATTGATTAACTGGTTGGTTCATTGGGGCTATACGACAGTTCAGCAAATACAGATGGGAATACACATGTAAATGGGGAGGACAATACGTTCAACATTAAAGGTACATGCCCACTCAGTAGGCACACACTGTTCTTTATAGATAGTTTTGCATATTCTGTAGATATAGCATTTTCAGGCAAAATAAACATTCATTCACCATAAAACCCCACATACTGATTGGCATTACTATGAAATTTATATCAGACGTAAATGTCCACACTGATATCAGGGGCGATAATAGTGTTTTCTTAAAATATTTATTCTCTGTATTTGTTTGTTGATGTGTAATGATCATACTTTATAATCTTTCGAAATATTTTTTTTTTCAGGTGACTCATTTAATTAGTATAAATAATTAAGAAATGTCATGCCTCATTTGCGTATGAAAATATCCTAATACCACCGCGAGTCACTATGAGTAAAATAAATATTACCAAATTATTATATCTGTATAGCGGGCACTGGTGGAATTGTGACACAATTATACACTTATTTAAATGCTATAAAGAATAGTTTGTGCCTACTGAGTGGGCTTGTACCTTTAACTTACATTAAAATTAGTGCACAGTCGATGGTGCGCCATTGCAATATACACACCTTTCCCATATGCTAAGTCGGAAATGGTGAGATACTCTATGACCGGGCGGTCGAATCAAAAATCAAAATTCACTTTGCGCATCTACACACATTATAAGGAAGGCACACATAAAGTTTCAAGACTTATTACTGTTAAAAAGTGTTAATTCTTACAAGAAACGTGACGGACGGACGGACGGACGTACGGACACCCGTGACGAAAACAATACATGTATGCCCATTTCTTTCTTCAAAAAGTGGATATAAAACATTGTAGCACTGAAAGGCAGTGTCCATGTCTGATGACAGGCACTCTTACTTCCATGCGTTACTCACTATGTACATACAATTCAGTCACTCTACTAGCTTGAGAGCGAAAGCCTACATCGCTTACATGTAGTTTCTTCTCCATCTCGCTATCTCACTCGCCTAGTGGGAGACCACCTTCAAGGGTAGCGCTTGGATGTCTGCACGGTCAGGACTGGGTAAAATACGTCAATGGCACCTGCCAATTAAGCCCACGTTCTATTACATTTTCCTAACTATCTCATCAACTACAGAAGCAATTTTGAATCGCTGAAGTGCGGATACCGCGGGAAACCGCAATGCTTCCATTTCCACTATCTAAAGTGGGTGAGACACAAAATGCATAGTTACACATACGGACGGACGAAATGGACGGACAGACAAAATAAAACTATATTCCTCCACATAGAATGTACAGATAATGTAATTGAATGTACAGTAGCGCTTTTCTGCTCCTTTTTGTATATACTAATATCGTATACATATCGTAATCGTATTGTCTTGGTATATTTAATGAGCATATCGTATGATCATATAATATTGGTATGTTTGTACCATATCATCGTATAGTACAGTTTGCTTACATGATACAAACGTACTATACGAATAGTATACAAACATACGATATCCGTTCGTATATACGATATATCCGTACGGATATGGTATGAATATACAGTGGGGTCATCGTGCGGTTAAAATATACCGATGCACCGGTTCATTTCGCATGTAAACATCCAGTTTTCATTTCGATTATCTGCCACAATTTTCATTTTTTCAAAATGAATAAATTTTCAGTTTTACGATACAGAATCAATTTGAAACTGAGGATTGTGAAGTATCACAGTCAGTTGAGTTCATATTATGCATGTGTGTTCAATACAGTAATTCATCAGTAATTCATAATTGTACTCCGCACCACCGCCGGGGACACAAAACAATGATCCCCTATACACACCAGCCATCTACATTTGGCGTCCTAAAAGTTCCAGTCTATATCCCACAGTGGGAACAATGTGTATCACCACCACCACCAGTTTTTGTCTATGACTATACTACACCCCCGACCACCACTTCTGTCTGTAACGCAGGATGACTTAAATGACTTCAGCTACAGGCAGACGGAAGCAGGTCAAAACACCCCCAAGTCAAATCACCCCCAAGTCAAAATGCCCCCATTTTGGTCAAAACGCCCCCATCTTTGGACAAAACACCCCAAAAAAATACTAGCAGACTACTAGTCATGCCGGTGGGCGACTGATCAACTGCTACACTAGTCATGGTGCGATGGCCGACTGATCAATTGCTATACTAGTCCTGGTGCGATGGCCGACTGATCAAGTTCTAAACTAGTCATTGTGTGATGGCCGACTGATCAAGTGCTATACTAGTCCTGGTGCGATGGCCGACTGATCAAGTTCTAAACTAGTTCTGGTGCGATGGCCGACTGATCAAGTGCTATAATACTAGTCCTGGTGCGATGGCCGACTGGTCAAGTTATAAACTAGTTCTGGTGCGATGGCCCTCTGATCTAGTGCTATACTAGTCCTGGTGCGATGGCCGACTGATCAAGGGCTAAACTAGTCCTGGTGCGATGGCCGACTGATCAAGGGCTAAACTAATCCTGGTGCGATGGTCGACTGATCAAGTTCTAAACTAGTCCTGGTGCGATGGTCGACTGATCAAGTTCCAAAAGTAGTCCTGGTGCGATGGCCGACTGATCAAGTGCTATATTAGTCCTGGTGAGATGGCTGACTGATCAAATGCTAGACTTGTCCTGGTGCGATGGCCGACTGGTTAATGCCGAATTGCTAAACTAGTCCTGGTGCGATGGCCGACTGATCATGTTCTAAACTAGTCCTGGTGCGATGGCCGACTGATCAAGTTCTAAAGTAGTCCTGGTGTGATGGCCGACTGATCAAGTTCTAAACTTGTCATGGTGCGATGGCCAACTGATCAAGGGCTAAGCTAGTCCTGGTGCGATGACCGACTGATCAAGTGCTAAAATCACGTCCTGAAGTAGATCATGTTCTAAACTAGTCATGGTGCGATGGCCGACTGATCAAGTTCTAAAGTAATCCTGGTGTGATGGCCGACTGATCAAGTTCTAAACTTGTCATGGTGCGATTGCCGACTGATCAAGGGCTAAGCTAGTCCTGGTGCGATGGCCGACTGATCAAGTGCTAAACTAGTCCTGGTGTGATGGCCGACTGATCAAGTGCTATACTCGGCATGGCCGACTGATCACGTGCTATGCTGGGCATGGTGCAATGGGCCACTGATCAAGCGCTATGCTAGTCATGGTGCGATGGCAGACTGATCAAGTGCTCTACTAGTCCTGGTGCGATGGCCGACTGATCAAGTTCTAAACTAGTCCTGGTGCGATGGCCGACTGATCAAGTTCTAAACTAATCATGGTGTGATGGCCGACTGATCAAGGGCTAAACTAGTCCAGGTGCGATTGCCGAATGATCAAGTACTATACTCGGCATGGCCGACTGATCACGTGCTATACTGGGCATGGTGAGATGACCAACTGATTAAGTGCTATACTGGGCATGGTTCTATAGGCGACTGATCAAACGCTATCCTAGTCATGGTGCGATGGCAGACTGATCAAGTGCTCTACTAGTCCTGGTGCGATGGCCATCTGATCAAGGGCTAAACTAGTCCTGGTGCGATCGCCGACTGATCAAGTGCTATACTCGGCATGGCCGACTGATCACGTGCTATGCTGGGCATGGTGCAATGGGCCACTGATCAAGCGCTATGCTAGTCATGGTGCGATGGCAGACTGATCAAGTGCTCTACTAGTCCTGGTGCGATGGCCGACTGATCAAGTTCTAAACTAGTCCTGGTGCGATGGCCGACTGATCAAGTTCTAAACTAATCATGGTGTGATGGCCGACTGATCAAGGGCTAAACTAGTCCAGGTGCGATGGCCGAATGATCAAGTACTATACTCGGCATGGCCGACTGATCACGTGCTATACTGGGCATGGTGAGATGACCAACTGATTAAGTGCTATACTGGGCATGGTTCAATAGGCGGCTGATCAAACGCTATCCTAGTCATGGTGCGATGGCAGACTGATCAAGTGCTCTACTAGTCCTGGTGCGATGGCCATCTGATCAAGGGCTAAACTAGTCCTGGTGCGATGGCCGACTGATCAAGTTCTATACTAGGTCCTAGTGTGATGGCCGACTGATCAAGGGATAAACTAGTTCTGGTGCGATGGCCGACTGATCGAGGGATACACTAGTCATGGTGCGATGGCCGACTGATCAAGGGCTAAACTAGTCCTGGAGCGATGGCAGACTGATCAAGTTATATACAAGTCATGGTGAGATGGCCGACTGATCAAGTGCTAAACTAGTCCTGGTGCGATGGCCGACTGATCAAGTTCTAAACTAGTACTGGAGCAAATGCCGACTGATCAAGTGCTAAACTAGTCCTGGTGCGATGGCCGACTGATCAAGTGCTAAAATAATCCTGGTGCGATGGCCGACTGATGAAGTGCTATGCTAGTCCTGGTGAGATGGCCGACTGATCAAGGACTAAACTATTCCTGGTGCGATGGCCGGCTGATCAAGTTCTAAACTAGTCCTGGAGCGATGGCCTACTGATCAAGTGCTAAACTAGTCCTGGTGCGATGGCCGACTGATCAAATGATATACTAATCCTGGTGAGATGGCCGACTGATCAAGTGCTAAACTAGTCCTGGTGCGATGGCCGACTGATCAAATTCTAAACTAGTCCTGGTGCGATGGCCTACTGATCAAATGCTAAACCAGTCCTGGTGCGATGGCCGACTGATCAAGTTCTATACTAGTCCTGGTGTGATGGCCGACTGATCAAGGGCTAAACTAGTTCTGGTGCGATGGCCGAATGATCGAGGGATAAACTAGTCATGGTGCGATGGCCGACTGATGAAGGGCTAAACTAGTCCTGGAGCGATGGTCGACTGATCAAGTTCTATGCAAGTCATGGTGAGATGGCCGACTGATCAAGTGCGGAACTAGTCATGGTGCGATGGCCGACTGATTAAATCGCATACCATGATAACTAGATGGCCATGGCCTGCATGTCGTGCCCGCCGAGGCATTTGATAGTACAATCAATTTTTGTATTCCAACAAAGTTTTAGCCTGTTGACGTAAAAACATGCCGCACCAGCCGAGGCGTTGATAGTATACCCAAAAACGTTAACCAAAAAAATACTTTTACCAAATCTTTATCCTGAATGCACGCCAATGTGCCAATTATATCGCTCTGTCTGCAAGCGGGCCCAACAAAAACTTTAAGGGAAATTTCAAAGTAATTTGACCTTGACATTGGGCACATATAAAAAATAATGAAAATGTGCGTGACAAATACACAGTATGTGAAGTTTTGAGTGAATTGGTAAACATTAATTCACCATTAATAAACATATTTATTGGCATTATTATAAATTTTATATCGGACTTAATTTTCCACACTGCTATCAGGGGCGATAACCGTGTTTCCTTAAAATGTTACCAGACATTACTATTTATTTTTTGATGTGCAATGATCATACTTTATAATCTTTCGAAAACATTGTTTTTTCAGGGGACACATATAATTAATATAAGTAATTAAACGAGATGGCCGCGGCCCGCATGTCGAGCCCACCGAGGCATTCGATGGTCTCAGAGTGTATTTATTTGAAGTTTGATGCCCAATAAGCATACAAAGTTTCACGCAAATCTGACTGACTGTTACAGAGATATGTATGTGAAAACGTTAACGCAAATTTTGACAGAAACGTTAACACAAACTTCTAAGTCATTTGATCTTGACATACGGGCACATGGGCCGCATGAGTGGGGCACAGAATGAATATATGGATGATGACTAATAAGCATATGAAGTTTCAAGTCAATGTGACTTAGGACTGCAGAGATA
>CM055270.1:59690771-59716979 GCA_029237695.1 Conchocele bisecta | reverse complement strand
ACACTGTGCCGCGCCATCCACCGCGTTGCACCCTACATCCGGGTAACAGGGATTCGGGGTACATGGGTCCACCGCCTCCTCACAGAAAGCGCCGGCTCTGTCGGAGGAGCAATTACATTCTGCTCGGTAGAACCGGTCTGAAAAAGAGATATGAGACATGCAATGTGAGTTTGTACCTTCGGACATCTGCGTAATTTCATGAAAGACGTTTACAAAAGTCACAATATGGTCCGTAAATGGCATCTAACGGTTTCAGAGTACATGCAGAAATTGTGTCAATGTTTTACAGTAATACAATGAAGGTTCAGAATCCATGAAGACACATTCCTGTGAGAAACATGTATTCATAATGGAAAGGACGACGACCATATATGCCACTTTTATACAGCATGGGTATACTGAAATCCCTCTCTCCGAGGTCAGTATGAATATACTTTTGTCAGATACTGTCTAATTCCTCAAAATAGATATTTAAATATAACACATGTCCACGTACGTTGTGATAAATATATAGGGTACAACACGGTTTTTTTTCTCAAGAAATTTCGTTTTCTTGGTTGCCGGGTGTGTATTTGCGTATGCAAGTTACAAGTTTCAACATATTTTATATTGAACATGTAAATAGTTCTACAACCCTTAAGACAAGACGAAATCCAAATGCTACTGATGATGTTGACCGTCAATGATGCCAAGCTGAGTTTAGTCAAATGAACACTACGTTACTGCTATCAATGATAGTACTTCCTGAACGAAACATAATATTTATGGAAACAAACCGCGTTTCAAATGCACTCTATAAATGTCACGCAATCTGATTGGCTGATGGTCATACATTACAGGTATATCATTGTTGATGAACGGTCGCAAATTATTTCATTATGTATTCCTACACCAGTAGTAAAGGAGTGTATTAGAAATAGGTTAACCGCATTGTAATTTTGAAATTTGCGGCGTATATCAGAAAATGACAGGTCGCAAAACATGTTTAATGGCGACGCGCTACATTAAACAGATTTTCCGACCTATCATTTTCTGATATACGCCGCAAATTTGAAAATTATAATACAGTTAACCCTATATTTATGGAAACAAATCGCATAATACTATGTCCATCATCATACACTCATGTGTTACCTTCGTTCATAGCTGCCTGCTCCAGAACAAGGGAGTAGTCACACTCGCTTTCCTCCATACAGTCACAGTAATATATGTCGGGCCAGTACTCCGAGCTGGCATTCATGGAATCGGTGGCCGTCAGCCGCAGGTAGCTGGATAGATTCGTGTTGAAGTAAAGCTCAGACACATCCCACGTGAAAACGGAATTCGCTGTGAAAGAAAACACAAACATATGGAATTGTTACAATTTGAAGGTATATACCGCCGATAGCTGGAGAGGGTTGTGTTAAAGTAATCATTAAGTAGCTCCCAAGTGAAAACGTAGAACAAAACACAAACATGTGAAACTGTTGTAAATTGAAGGTATATACATATACCGAATTTATTTACAATGTCATACTAAACTTAATCACTTCCCTAATATAGGAACTAACTAAGCACATGTGACAAAACTGATATAATTATATTACTAATGGGTACAGAACCAACACGTTCATGGGTGATATTACATCAAAATCTTTCAGAAAATTGTGTTACCAAAACCTCAATGTATTGACGAAAATGGTAGAGGTTATTAGAAATAATTAACGGATAATAGGTGCGTATCCTGCCTGTGAGTACTTGACTATATATCAGTAGCCTGTTTCACCAACATTGCAAAGTATACTTATCTAGCAAAGTATACCTTGAGGGAGAAACTTTCAATTTAAAGATAAATGTATTAATGTTATTACTGAATTTATTACAATAGCACAGCCATTTTGGCTGTGATAATGTAATACATCTGTAAAATAATTATGCATAGTTTTAATCATCAAATATATGCAGTCGTAAGTTCTATTTGACATATTGCATTTCGGTAAAAATAAATGATTACTCCCTCAAAGTATACTTTACTAGATAAGTATACTTTGTAATTTTGATGAAATAGGCTACAGGAATACGTGGGTGCTGCCTAAGGCATAATATACAAGTGCGTTCTGGTGGCATATTACATATATGAAGTGAACAACTTGAACGTAGGTGTCTAAATGGTGTTTAATAGTATTGTGTATATAATTAATTATGTTATTTTGTATAGTACAGTCGAACCTCCTGAACGGCCACCTCTCTACAACAACACCCTCTCTATAACATCCGCTTTTTTATATCCCAAATGGATGATTTCCTCTGTATCTAACCGTTGGAATGCTGAGCACGAAAATTGCCGTCTGCTGTTACTTTGCCTTCTTTCTCAATAAAAACATGGTTTCCATTGTAAATGATTCTAAAATGTTGCCAAAGCATGTTTTTGCTGAGAATTATCGAAGAAAATCAATAAACACTGGACGACAAAGTTTAATTCAGCATTAACCTCCCTACAACAGCCACCTCTCTACAAGAACCAGTTTTGCGTCATCCCAAGGTGGCTGTTGTAGAGAGGTTGCACTGTATGTATGTTGTGTGTTACATGGTCCATAATTCCCGAATACGAAGGAAATAGAGAATGAAATGCGGTAGGAAAAAACAAACACAGTTCATGCGTTATCCTTGCAAAAACGTTAACAGTGGAAATTAATAACCAAATTATCTGATCCGTTTCTCACTTTTTTTGACAGTATATATTGAATATAAGACAAAATTTTTCGAAATCGGTCAAATTAAATGTTGCAATTAGTTGAAGTTCAACTTACTTGATGACAGTGCTTGACTCTAACAATTAAATATTGCACATCTGCTACATCATTTCGGACAAAGTGCCTTTAAAATAGTATAGAGAATACCAGTTAACTGTCTCTTTCACGAAACCTGCCATAATTTAAGGCTATGTAAACAATGAAAAAAGATAATATTAAATTCGACTCAAAGTTAAGAATAAATTGATATCAAGTGTATATTTGACAATAATTTCTACCGTTTCCGAACCGAGCTTATAAATATCAACAGACACTAAGCTGGTATTCTATTTATCAGGTACATGCAATGCTAGCCAATGATCAAATATAAAATAGTCTCCGTTGAAAAGAATCCGGACTTGTTTGCATTGCGTCATTACACTGACATCATACGGTAGCTTCATGCGACGCCGTTCGAGCAATGAGTCGTCAGTCGTCAGTTGTCAATTCGTTTGTAACCCGGACATTCGTATCAAGCCAATGCCTGGTACGACGTTTTGTTATCAATCAGGGGGCCGTTTCACTAAGCTTCGTACGACATAAATGTTCGTAAGTACAACATTATGATAGTCTGTAAATTTCACATTAACAGTGTTTTCTTGTAAACAATTATTGGATTTACAATTATTGAGCATAGGCTGCATATGCAGCCTATGCTCAATAAATGTAAATCCATCAATTGAAATTTCCAGACGATCCTAAATTTGCACTTACGAACATTTTAGTCGTACGAAGTTTAGTGTAAAGGCCCCCGGTACTGAACGTACTGAGTCAATACAAACCTCGTTACCGAATCTTACGTACTAAAGTTATGTGTTCCATCAACGGTTGTATTGTAAGTATATGTAACTTCCTGGTCATCTGTGACGTAGTCTTTGAAGTTGAGCGGCGGTATAGACGTATTTCGACGTATATACAAGATAGGTGGCGCTGTTATGTTCGGTGGGCTATTATCTGCAATGTAGTATGGTCCATTAGTTACATGTACTATATAGAGAATAGTAGGTTAGTGCCGTGAATGGGGGGAAAATATCTGGCAAGGCTTAGGAAACGGGATGGGCGAGGCTCTGGAATTTATTAAACTATTAACTTATTAAATTATATACATGTACATTTACGACACGAAGTAGCTGCATGAGCAGATTAAGACAACCAGAAAGAATGTATACTAGTCGATGTGCTTCTATATCGTGTATATTGCCCTTGTCCATTTTTGCCACAGTACAACAAACAGCAACAAGAGCTGGCATCGTTAAACGAAGATAATCCCCTCGCTGGCAGCCTTAATAATAAAAGAAATCAAGTCCTCAATGACCTTGACATTGGGCTGTCGGATCGTATGCAAAACAAAGCAGCATGCCGAGACACACATTGTGGCCAAATATTATCAAAATCGGTGAAGCTGTTCATGAGTTATTGAAAAAGTTATTGCACGCACGCACAAGCACGCACGCACACGCACCAATAAGTCCAAAATGGCAACATGAAGATATTTGAAAACGATACCAACAAGCCACAGGTTGAAGTAACGGACCAAGGTCTATAAATACATTAAATAAACCTAAATGTATCAATAAGTGACAAACAGTTTCTAACAGTGAGTACATTTGTTTTTCAACTTGTTTGTTTTCCACTTATTGATACTTTTAGGTATATTTAATGTATTTATAGACCTAGGTCCGTTACTTCACCTGTGCAACAAACAGGAAAGTAAGGATACCAATTTGGAACAGATTAGTGGGAATCACTGGTGTGTAGTGCAGCACCAGAGAAATTTACCAACAACATTTTGGTTGTGAACCACATCCTCCTGCGTCTGTTTTGAACTTTCTGCAAACTGTTTATCACACGTCGCTGCATAGTCTACAAGGCAGGCCGTGTTATTGTCACACGCCAAGGACAGGTCGTCGACGGAAACATTGTTTCCACAGTGTGTTCTCAGGTATTCTGTCAGGTTTCCAATCTCATCGTTGATGAACGTCGATGGCTTCACACTGCGGTTGTTGTAAAACTCGAAGGTATGTCCGGACACGCTGTGGTTGAATAGAGACTCGGATTCATTCCGCAGCTGCCCTGTAAGAAAAAGTAGCATATTTTATTTCACAGTATGTGACTGTGACTGGAGAACTGGAGATTATGTTTTTCGACCAGACTAGATCCAGGCTAGGATCCTCCCTGTTCGGCGTTTAATCAAAGAGACATCCGTCAGGGTTCTAACAAAAAAAAAACATATCGTTATCAGGCTATACATGTAGGAGTGAGCTATGTGATCAGGAGATACACTGGTCACAAATCAGCTAAGCCACATTTCTCCAGTCACAGTCACAAATGCGCAATGATGTAGCGCTAACGCTCACGTATAGGTCTCGGTCTAATGGGTTAGGGGACGTTTGTGCCATGGGCGAGGACCATACTACCATCAATGAATAAGTGAATAACACCACGCTCACAATACATAGTTTCCTAGTACATGTACATGTAGTCGTGTTATCATGGACCAGAGCTCCAGATAAGCTTTGTGTCAAGCCGTACTATACCCCCTGATTTCAAATTATTGCGTATTTTACTTTTACAAATGGATTATTGATTTTTTTTCATTACTAAATAGGTAACAAATGATAAAAAAATATATCAAATTTAAACATTCACTTATCTGAGTTGCAAAAAGCAAATGCTTTTTGCAGCTCAACTAAGTGAATTTTCAACTTTATTACAGTATTTTCACTACTCAATTTGAAATTTAAAACAATAAATGAAGGAGTCCTCCAGCAACCATCGAACCCGTGACCTATAGCCTACATACATGATGATCCAAACTGGAATAATTCCTCTTCGCTGGATGAAGATGAAATCAGAGTTCCGTTTCTAAGCCGGAAATCGTTTGTCTTGTTCCCGTCAAAATTTCCCAAAAGACCTTTGGATTTTCCTCTGAACTCGTCTGATTGAGGTGAAATCGTTATGATATTTAAAATATCACTCACTTCCACCTGGAGAAAAGAGAGCAAGTATATGTTAGTCATGTAGTACACGTGAAACGCTCAATTATCCACCGATATCTAAAGCTTTTATGAACAAAATATCAAAATGCATGTTGCCAGTAAATTTTACATATTTATGTGTACCTTAAATGTGGCAGTGACTGACAAAACGGGGTTTATAGATTTTGCGATCAGTGTAGATCTGATCAGGATCTCCACCGTTCGCCATGCCATCAATGAAACACGCGTCATGCCAATAACAAGCAATACATATAGTTATCAAGCTACAAGAGGGTACTATTTGATCAGGAGATACACTTGTCACAACTCCCATAAGCCCTATTCGTCAGTCACAGCCACACATAGGCATGCTTAACCTAACCTAACACACGCCATGTGATTTTGTACCGTTGGACATCTGCTTACTTTCATAAAATACGTTTACAAAATTTACAATATATTTAAAAAATAAATCAAAAGTTGACAAAATGTTCAGCGTACATGCGGATGTACTTTGAACATTGAGTCAACTTTTGACGCCATTTACGGAAAATATTATACATTTTGTCTCATATGTGACAGCTCTGGAGAGCATATACACATGCATACTATGATTATAAGAAAAATACACAGATCGGTAAGCATACATACATACAGCAAAGATTTGTACAAGCTTCCCAATGAAATAAACGAAAACGAATGGACAATGCAATGAACAGGATAGTTTTGTACAGCGATATGCATACACACGATTATCGTTTATTTTCGTGTATCTGAAAACGTTATTACGGTTTAACCCTTACAATGCTGAATTAATTTGTGTTGTCTGCTGCAGATTTTTTTGTTTTCCTTATTTCTCATAAAAAACTTGGTTTGGAAGCACTTTAGAATCAATTCCAATGAAAATGATTCTAAAATGCTGCCAAACCATGTTTTTACTGAGAGAAAAGACAAAATATGAATTAACAGCAGACGACTATTTTCGGTTCCCACATTGTAAGGGTTAAATACCCGGCTTTCAACTATTGAAAATCCTGTCGTTTCCTTCAACGTTTCTTTTTGTGTACGTGAAAACGATATTTCCGTTTAAATACCCGGCTTTCAACTATTGAAAATCCTGTCGTTTCCTTGAAGGAAACGACAGGATTTTCAATAGTTGAAAGCCGGGTATTTAAACGATGAGTTGTGACGTCGTGTCCGTTGTTTGTAATTATAAAACGATGTGAAACCTTTAAACCAGCGAAAATATAGTTTTCTAATTATAGAAACGAAACCTATGTCATAATATAACGACCTGTAAACGACATGCAATCATTCATTCTAATGCACCGAGAATATAAAGCACGCATCTGATTGGTCGATGGTAATCACAGCCTACAAAACTTTGAAAATTCACAGCATATAAAACCGCCGTTTTACCAGTCTGTGTTTTTCAATTTGTCATATTTATGTAACCCTACGCGCTTTTGTAAACAATGGTGGCGGGGAATGGAATTGTTTGTCCAAATCATTTTCGGCACATTTTCAGTTATCTATTCCGCCATCTTCATCTGCACAACCCACAGCGGAATGATAAAATCAATACACGACTGACGAATATGACTACAGGGTAGTCACCTAACGCGTCGCCGTAAAACTGATTCATAGACCATAAAACCTCCCACATACCGCTCCAAATAAAAAAACAAAGCATTGTTATCGCATAATTTGTAGAACCAGGAACAAATCCGGGCTGTAATGTCCTCGTTTCGATAGCAAACAAATAAAGCCGAGCATATATAGCAACATGTTAATTTACGTTTTGTTACTTAAGGGACATTCTTGCGATAAGTCTCAATCATACAACTTGCTATGATAATTTTAAAGGTCACACTGAGAGAATCCTTGCCGTAGAGTGTCATGGGTGTTAACTGTTAGAATTACCTGACATGTGAATCCTGATGAAAATGTTAGAAACAGTGTGTGGTTCTCGTCATTTGATATGGACACGTCGACGGCGTCTGTGTCGTTCCATGCAGAGCCGGGAAATATCTTATCAAGGACTCCGTCGATGTAGATATGTGCCAGTTTTTGTGACCTGTTTAACACGACCTCAACAAAACTGCCATCACCTGCCTAAAACAAATCGAAACAACAAACAATACAATATATATAATAAATTGTACATGTACAGTATGTTTGTTAGAACACATACAGTTCAGTCAAATAGGTTCATATTCGACCAATGTATGACTGTAAATGTAAAGTTGTTAACATAATCTTTAACCCGTTGAACATAGCGATTTATGCAAACAATGCAGATCCAAATGAGCGCCGTCTCATCAGTATCTGCACTTTTTGAAAGTAATTTTCATATATTTGAAAACAAAAAATACCTCCTTTTCATAAATAGACTACTCTTAAAATCATTGTATGATGATTGGATTGGCTGCAATGTTAACATATCAAAATCCATACCAGTTACTTCGGGCTGAAAGGGTTAACGTTTTGCTACTTAAGGGATATTCTTACGATAATCCTCCATCATACAAAGTGCTATGTTAAAGGTCACACATAGACTTGTACTCGTAAAAGCTGGTGTTCAAATATTACATATTTAAGGAGCTACATGCAGGGAGCAGTTGCTAACCCCGCCAGAATTCAAGTTCTTGAAACTGACATAATTATAATTATGTCACATGTTTATATCGGGTGGACAAAGATTACCCCATTTTCCAAGTTCTCCTATCTGAGAAACGATGAATAATATGTCAGTATAATTCTTATGATGATCAAAACTATATCTTTTTACAAACTTCTGCATGTATTAACCTGTGATTTGGCATGTATACATACAAATGATTGTAGTTGTCAAGCATGAATCCAGTTGCAACTAGCACGACGATATATAGATTTGAAGTCGACAGACAGACACTAATTAACCAAATAAAGCCAATATTTGCAACAATGTAGATGCACGTGAGCGACTCATAACTAACAAGCCGCCTTTTCAGTATCTGCAGTTTTATCAATATCATTAGTTTAAGATCCTGAAATAATATCACTTCTTTGATTAATTATTGAAAAATCCAAAACTAACATAGAAAACGACAAAGCAAACATATAGTACAAAGGCGTTGTATGGGTGTCGGTGAAATGGTCTCTTACAGCGCTTGTACATGTAACGTGAATGCGTGAATGCCGTGAATGCTATATCTGAGTTTTACTTCGTCTATGGGTAATTAATAAGCTCGTATAGAATTAATTAAATCAATAATTTCATATTTTATTAAAGTGTGTATATGTCCATTGAATTCATCCTCTGCAACAACATTATAGTCATGTACAAATAAACAAGTTGAATATAATACATTATATACAAGTCCATTATTGTGAGCCGTTGCGCGTCTTCCACAAAGTTATACAGTAACTAGCCCATGTTGCCAGTCAGTCCACTGCGTGATAACTGTCCTTTCCATCACATGTATTGCACCTTTTATTCAGGAAATGCAAAACAATGTGAATGGCACGTGTCAATTGTTGCATAAACATCGTATGTGGACAGAAATGTCTAAACCTGATTTAGAACATACTGACAGTCATGGGCTTACTTTTGTTGAAATAGGTAAAAATGTAATGCTAGAGATTGCATAACAATGCCGCAACACATATTTAGACATTAATTAATAAACTTTATTATGCATTGATGGCAATGATAAGACATATAGCGGTGATACACAGCGCCAGATGCATTAGTCAAAAGCTTTAAAATGAAGCCAGATACTGCTAACATCGTACAATTATAAATTTATCTGTAGTTTGGCATTTTTTTTTCTCAGTTTTACTTAGTTGCTAACGGTAACTCTTGCAATATTCTCCCGTACCGTCCGTAGACAGACGGACGGTACGGAAGTAGATTGCAATAGTTACCGTTCGCAACTAGTTTTTACTAGGATACAAATATGTGCCGAACTACACCATAATACATCTGCAAATTACCCGTGCGGCCAATCCCACGAACACTGTGGCGTCCGGATTGTTTGTGGCGAGTTCTGTCCTTGCCTGAATCATCAACGTCGGGTTTGGCCTAGAAATGAAGTGATTGCAGGGCTGTTGTCCAGTAACGGTTGAACTGGTTTGGTTTTGCCGAGGATGCATGTAGCAGTTGTTTGTATAGCTCCAGATAAGATGTTTGTCTACATAGTATTGTACCCTCTGATTTCAAATTAAATGGTGCATTTTATTCTTACAAATGGATTATTGATTTATGAAATAAATCCAGCAGGAAGATGTCTTGCAATGTGTATTTTACTGGTAGTGGTGTTCTACGAATAGCATATTGCCTTGTAGTTGCGGGAAGTAACTCATCGAAACAAAGGATGGACTCTATGAATGATAAGACAATCGCCGACGAGTGTCTCACATACTAAACTCAATGTCAGCTAGGTCAATGTCAACCGAATGTCATGGATGGCCATGAATGTGAGCAAGATGTTGATGGCATTTGGTAATAATCTGACCATATCTGGCAAATCGGGACGTTGACGCATACGACTCCTACGGCGCATACGACGATGCCGGAATTGTGACCGCTCTGTCTCACTTTCCACTAACGTGGGTGTATGGACATAAACTCAAATAGGTAGTTCTAGCTCTAAATAACTAGAGGTACATGTAACATTACATATTTAGAGCTAGAATTAACTATTTAGAGCTAGCATTAATTATTTGAGTCTATGTAGATTTGGCGTTCCAGGAACTCCAAATCTACATAAACTCAAATAATTATTGTTAGCTCTAAATAATTAGAGATGTCATTAAATTATTTCAGCTAGTTCCAAATCATTTAGAGAGCTCTTCAAATATTTAATGCTAGCTCTAAGTATTTAGAGCTGGAAATAATGATTTGAGTTTATGTAGATTTGGCGTTAAGTAAACACAATCGGCAATATAAGAATGGAACTCATGGTTGTTGAGATGATGATGACACATGGTCGATGTGCCTATAAATAAACATGTGAACGTGAATATGCATATTCATGTACACATGCATGTAATGATACAGACGTTTTTAAATCCAGTAGGATGTATTCGCCCATGCCGTTGAATGTGTACTCCTGACCATCTATCGTCTTTATATGTGGATCACCCCAAGCCGGTGCTGAAATGGAAACAGTGTGTGACACATGCAACACAGTATTGATGGAGGTCACCACAATCACGTGATTAATGTCATGCAATCAAGTGCTTCCTTCGGTACGGGTTAAGACGTAGTTGCGAAAAGTAACTCTTGCAATTTACTCCCATACCGTCCGGCTACGGACGGTATGGGAGTAGATTGCAAGAGTTACCGTTCGCAACTAGTTAAGACGGTGATTACTGCCATGCACTTGCCTGCGTATTGGATATGGTATTAAATTCATAAATGGTATTAAAATCGAGATGTTATTTTATTTAATTTCAGTTTGCTGGGATTGCAGGTCTCCTTGTGGTATACTATGTCTATTATATTTTGGGTGGAAACTGTTCTGCATTTGAATAGTCCAATGGATTCATGACATGTGTGATACACGTTACCAAATATGTTGAAAAGTTTTGGTAAAATAGTGTACAGTTATCATACAATACGACAAAACTACTTATCCCACTTCACCAATATTTCTCATATTTTCCACTGTCATATTTTGTCACAGAGTTAATCGGACATGGTACGGGTTTGAGAGTGTGATAAATTGTTTAGAACACCGGGGCCCGTTTCACTAAACTTCGTACGACACAATGTTCGTACATGTAAGTGCAAAAGTATGATAGTCAATACATTTCACATTAACAATATTTGCTTGTAAACAATTATTGGATTTACATTTATTGAGCATAGGCTGCATATGGAGCCCATGCTCAATAAATGTAAATCCATCAAATGAATTCAAATTTCCAGACGATCCTAAATTTGCACTTACGAATATTTTAGTCGTTCTAAGTTTAGTGAAACGGGCCCCTGTCGCCCGCATGTGCGATGGATAATTCGCTCTCTGAAGTTCGAGGATTTTCTGCTCGACGATCCGTGTTCTACCTATACTTACACCATATCGGAGGCCGGTAACCAGCACACGTGTCGGAAGGATTTGCCTTGTAGAATAGTTGGCAGAGTCCAACATTGCTTTTACAGCAATTGTCGAATGCCATTTGCACATCGTAACTGGTTTCCTCAATCTCCAGATAGCCACCGCCTGGGTGATCGCGGAGCAGGCTGCCCTGGTGACTGCGTAAAAGTCAGAATATGTCGCAGTGACCACAGGCACATTATGGTATGATCGACAAAATTATATTCTGAATCATAAACATATACTGAACTTCTACATGGTAGGACATTCAACTTCTTTTTAACCAACGTAAATGGTACTCGTGTACATTGGGCCCAGCTTGCTAATTCAGCAGTTATCGGCATGATAGGAAGCTTATCAGTAAGGAATAAATCTCCATAATAATGGCAGCCAATGCAGGGGCGGATCTAGAGGGGGGGGGGGGGGAGGAGGGTGTTCCGTGGTTGCAACCTCACCCCACCCCCCATTCAGCCATGGAGTTTACATATATCACAGTTTATCACCAGTTGGAGTCTGAATTTAAATGCCGTAAAACACAGGAAAGTGAGCTAAAAAATAGGACAACCCCCGAGTTGCGAACTGTAACTCTTGCAATTACTGCCGTAGCTAGAGCTACGGACGGTACGGGAGTATATTGCAAGAGTTACCTTCGCAACTAGAACCCCCCCCCCCCCACGCTCCCCAAATGCTGGATCCGCCCCTGCAATGTTATTATTACATAGATGTTGCATGAAAGGTATATATGTGCCAAACATTTGATTACATGTGTATAACTTGCATGCTCTACACGCAGGTTAACCCTTTGAACCCGAAAACCCGCTATAGCGGTTTATACAAACTGTGCAGATCCATATGAGCCGGCTCGTAACGTAATCAGGATCTGCACTTTTTGAAAGTAATTTTCATATTTTTGAGTATTAAAAATACACCATTTTCATAAATGGACTAGTCTGAAAACGATTTTGTGACGGTTGGATTGTTATCAAAATCCATTCCAGTTACTTAGGGATGAAACGGTTAAACTTTCTGGGTGAGCAATGATGTGGGGGTGAGATAGAGATTTTGAAAGTGAAAGTTAAAGTAGACGGTTCCGCCAAAAGGGGGAAATCACCCATGCAAATGAAGCCGCATGACCCCGTGTTTGGCATGGATCTAGAACCGACTTAGATCACTGACTCCAGAATTGCAAGCACAAGTATTGATGCAGGTACATGTAGTTTGCGTGTGACATGATTGTGTGAATGTCGGTCTATGGAAAATCAGTTGCCTGCATGTGTCCTGTAGCCGCGCGAACATAGGGTTCCCGGCCTTCACGTTGGTTACAATTACGGAATTCGCGAGACGGGCCCAGAATAAATAATCCGCTTCCGTTGATTGAACGAATGGCAAATGTCGTACTTGTAGATGTTTAATATAGGAGAAAAAATGGGTAGAATTTAATTGAGAATTTTTATCACAAAGTGTCTGTGACGACTGATATGGGTCTTACGACGATTGGGGTCAGGCTAGCTCCTAATTGGTCATCACTCTTAGACGAATTTACACGAGTTATGAATGTATATTGAATTGATATATAATTATAGGTTAATGGATTTGTACGGAAATATATTTCGGCGTACGAGTTCGTTCGGCTGGACAGGTCCGCCGAACGAACGAGTGCGCCGAAATATCGGCTGGACCGACGAACGAAGCGAGTCGGTCCGCCGAACGAACGAGTACGCCGAAATATATTTCCGTACAAATCCATTAACCTATTTATTATATACCCGTTCAACAAAACATGCATCCTAATCATTAAATAAATCGATAGTGTGATGAAATGCGACTCTCTATTGTTTGTGTTGAACAATCTGAGCGTCTGTAATGGCTTCAGTTTATGCAAATTGTAGCGTGTAGGCTAACTTGACAACTAAACGTCATTTCGCGCATCTGAATCGATACAATACACGAAAACCAAGATGGCTGACATCACTACAGACGCAACAAAACCGTGGAAAATGCGCTACATTTGGATAAAAAGCCATAATACTTAAAGTTTAATTTAAACACGTAAGTTTATTTAACACATGGCAAATAAAACATGTGTTAAATAAACTTACTTAATTGTTATATCGTGGGAAAGAACGAATTAATGAAAAAAATAAAAAAATCGTGGATTATTTTTATTAATTATCTTGGGAACGAACGAATTAATAAAAAGAATTCGTGGATTTCTTTTGTTAATTCGTTCATTCCCACAATATAACAATTCGTTCCCATGAATTAACAATTCGTTACATTTCGTACATTTCCGCAGATTTCAAGCGGTACAAATTGAGGTAAATTATAAATACCATTGGGTAGCGCAAAACAAAACAAAACATAAACAAGCCAAAGCAACTGGAAAACGCAATGGAAACGATCGCTTGGTAAAACGATATGCTTAGGCACGAGTATCGTGTTGTTTTTCCTGTAGGTGAAAACGATATTTCCGTATAAATACCAATCCTTCAACTATTTAAATACTTGTCATTTATTTCAACGCATCGCCATCCGTTGTAATTATTTAGAAAATGGCGTTGTCATTGTTAACCCAACGTGACACGTTTAAACGAACGAAAACTTCGTTTTCTAATTATAACAAAAATGAAAACGATGTCAAAAAGATGAGTAAACGATAAGCAATCGTTCGTTGTGGAATCAGGAACAAATCCGGACTGTATGTATATCCACAAACTTACTTGTAACAACAGGTCTGCCTATTTCTATACGGCGATCCGGCGAATCTGGACCGGTAACAAGTCCGCCCGTAATTCCACATGTACTGGAACCGCCGATCTCTCCTCGCCTGGATATTACAACACACTAAATGTGGCTGGCATTGACTATCAAGTTTATCCGTTTCATAGACAGGCCTGATGGTATAATCCATGATTGTGTCTGTGACTGGAGAAATAACGTTTAATAGTTTTGTATGCAGTGTATATCAAGACCAGCATGTGCATTCGCACAGTCTTATCAGGATCTACACTGTTTGTCAGTCCGTCAATTAAGCAGCCATCATGCTTCTAACAAGTAATATAGATAGCTATCAGGCTACATAAGTGTGATATTTGATAAGTTTATACATACGTAACACAATCATTCTAAAAAGGTTCTACACAGGTAACAACATCATAAGCCCCATTTCTCCAGTCATAGCCACAAATGAGATGAGACCAACCATGTGAAGACGATATACGACTGTGTTGCTTTCAATGTATATATGGATGGTGCATAACATACTTTTGCATAAGATGCAACCTGTCTGTTTTGGATCTAAACTAATTAAAGCACAGGTTCACTTACTCCTAATAAAATCAGATCCACAATCGTAGTTTTATGAACGTTTTACCGACTCCAACATTGTTTACACAAACGTTTCACAAACGTGCATGAAAATGGAGTCAACAGATATGTTTCTCGAGCAGATATGTACACACGCTGGCCAGGTTCTACAATATAACTTCACATGTTTATCAAGCAGATGTGTACACACGCTGAGCAGGTTCTACAGTATGCATCCACATGTTTCACAAGCAGATTTTTACACACGCTTACCAGGTTCTACAATATGCCTTGACATGTTTCACAAGCAGATTTATACACACGATGAACAGGTTCTACAATATGCCTTCACATGTTTTGCAAGCAGACTTGAACACACGCTCACCAGATTCTACACAATGCCTTTACATGTTTCTAAAGCAGATGTTTACACACGCTGACCAGGATCTACACAATGCCTTCACATGTTTCTCAAGCAGATTTGTACACACGATGACCAGGACACGATGACCAGGTTATACACAATGCCTTCACAAGCAGCTTAGTACACACGCTGACCAGGTTCTACAATAAGCCTTCACATGTTTCACAAGCAGATTTGTACACACGCAGACCACGTTCTACAATATGTCGTCAAATGTTTCTGAAGCAGATTTGTACACACTATGACCAGGTTCTATACCATTACTTCGCATGTTTCTCAAGAGGATTTTTGCACACGCTGACCAGGTTCTACAATATGCCGTCACATGTTTCACAATCAGATTTGTACAAATGCAGACCAGGTTCTACACAATGCCTTCACATATTTCTCAAGTAGATTTCTACACACGATGACCAGGTTCAACACAATGCTTTCACATGTTTCTCAAGCAGATTTGTACACACGCTGACCAGGTTCTACAATATGCCGTCACATGTCTGACAAGCAGATTTGTACAAACGCAGATCAGGTTCTACACAATGCCTTCACATATTTCACAAGCAGATTTCTACACACGATGATCAGGTTCAACACAATGCTTTAACATGTTTCTCAAGTAGATTTGTACACACGCTGACCAGGTACTACAACATGCCTTCACATGTTTCTGAAGAAGATTTGTACAAAGGCAGACCCGGTTCTAAACAATGCCTTCACACGTTTCTCAAGCAAATTTGTACACACGCTGACCAGGCTCTACACAATGCCTTCACATGTTTCACAAGCAGATATGTACAAAGGCAGACCATGTTCTACACAATGCCTTCACAAGTTTCACAGGCCGATTTGTAAACACGATGACCAGGTTCTACACAATGCCTTCACATGTTTCTAAAGCAGATTTGTACATACGCTGACCAGGTTCTACAATGTGCCGTCACATGTTTCGCAAACAGATTTGTACACACGCTGGCCAGGTACTACAACCTGCCTCCACATGTTTCTCAAACAGATTTGTACAGAGGGAGACCAGGTTCTACACAATGCCTTCACATGTTTCTCAAGCAGATACGTACACACGCTGACCAGGTTCTACACAATGCCTTCACATGTTTCTCAAGCAGATACGTACACACGCTGACCAGGTTCTACACAATGCCTTCACATGTTTCTCAAGCAGATACGTACACACGCTGACCAGGTTCTACACAATGCCTTCACATGTTTCTCAAGCAGATACGTACACACGCTGACCAGGTTATACAATATGTATTCACATGTTTCTCAAGCATATTTGTACACACGATGACCAATTTCTACACGATGCCTTCACAAATTTCTCAAGAAGATGTGCACAAACACTGGCCAAGTTCTACAACATGCCTTCATATGTTTGTCAAGCAGATTTGTACACACGCTGACCAGGTTCTACACAATACCTTCACATGTTTCTCAACACAATTTGTACAAACACAAGCCAGGTTCTACAATATGCCTTTACATGTTTCTGAAGCTGTTTTGTACACACGATGACCAGGTTCTACATAATGCCATCACATGTTTCACAAGCAGATTTGTACAAAGGAAGACACAGTTTTACAAAATGCCGTCACATGTTTCTCAAGCAGATTTGTACACACGCTG
Source organism: Conchocele bisecta (assembly GCA_029237695.1). Classification (NCBI taxonomy): domain Eukaryota; kingdom Metazoa; phylum Mollusca; class Bivalvia; order Lucinida; family Thyasiridae; genus Conchocele; species Conchocele bisecta. The sequence continues at coordinate 59,699,773 of CM055270.1, read as the reverse complement.
ACCAGGTTCTACAATATGCCTTCACATGTTTCACAAGCAGATTTGTACACACGATGACCAGGATCTACAATATGCTTTCACATGTTTCAAAAGCAGATTTGTACACACGATGACCAGGTTCTACAACATGCCTTTACATGTTTCACAAGCAGATATGTACAAAGGCAGACCAGGTTCTACACAATGCCTTCAAGTGTTTCTCAAGCAGATTTGTACATACGCTGACCAGGTTCTACAATGTGCCGTCACATGTTTCGCAAACAGATTTGTACACACGCTGACCAGGTTTCTCAAGCATATTTGTACACACGATGACCAATTTCTACACAATGCCTTCACAAATTTATCAAGAAGATGTGTACAAACAATATCCAAGTTCTACAACATGCCTTCATATCTTCATATGTTTGTCAAGCATATTTGTACACACGCTGACCAGGTTCTACACAATACCTTCACATGTTTCTCAACACAATTTGAACTTTCACAGGCCATGTTCGACAATATGCCTTTGTACATGTTTCTGAAGTAGATTTGTACAAACACTGACCAAGTTCTACAGTATGCCTTCACATGTTTCACAAGCAGATTTTTACAAAGGCAGACCAGGTTCTACACAATGCCGTCACATGTTTCTCCAGCAGATTTGCACACACGCTGACCAGGTTCAACACAATCCCTTCACTTGTTTCTCAAGCAGATTTGTACAAACGCTGACCAGGTTCTACAATATGCCTTCACATGTTTCAGAAGCAGATGTGTACGCACGATGACCAGGATCTATAATATGCCTTTACATGTTTCACAAGCAGATTTGATCAAGCATATTTGTTACACACGCTGACCAGATTCTACAAAACGTATTCACATGTTTTACAAGCAGATGTGTACATTCGCTGACCAGGTTCTACAACATGCCTTCAAATGTTTCACAAGCGGATTTGTACAAACGCTCACCAGGTTCTACAATATGCCGTAACACGTTTATCAAGCAGCTTTGTACACCCGATGACCAGGTACTACACAATGCATTCACATGTTTCTCAAAAACATGTGTCAACACGCTGACCAGGTTCTACAATATGCCGTCACCTGTTTCTCAAGCAGATTTGTACACACGCTGACCAGGTTCTACAATATTTCGTCACCTGTTACTAAAGCAGATGTGTACACTCGATGACCAGGTACTACAACATGCCTTCACATGTTTCACAAGCAGATTTGTACACACGCTCACCAGGTTCTACCTACAATCTTTCGCCACATGTTTCTCAAGCAGATGTGTACTCACGATGACCAGGTTCTACACAATGCCTTCACATGTTTCTCAAACAAATTTGTACACACGCTGACCAGGTTCTACACTATGCCTTCACATGTTTCATAATCAGATGTGTACACACGATGACCAGGTTAAAAATACGCCGTCACATGGTTCACAAGCAGATGTTTACACACACTGACCATGTTCTACAACATGCCTTCATATGCATCACAAGCAGATATGTAGAAAGGCCGACAAGGTTCTACACAATGCCTCAAACAGAGTTGTACAGACGATGACCCGGTTCTAAACAATGTTGCCTTCCCAGGTTTCTCATGAAGATTTGTACACCCACTGACCAGGTTCTATAACATGCCTACACATGTTTCACAAGCAGACTTCTACAAAGGCAGACAAGGTTCGACACAATGCCGTCACATGTTTTGTCAAGCAGATTTGTACACCCGATGACCAGGTTCTACACAATGCCATCACATGTTTCACAAGCAGATTTATACGGTTCTACAACATGCTTTCACATATTTCACAAGTATATTTGTACACACGCTGACCAGGTTGTACACAATGCCTTCATATGTTTCTCAAGCAGATTTGTAAACACAATGACCCGGTTCTACATTATGCCTTCACATGTTTCACAAGCAGATGTGTACACACGATGACCAAGTTCTAAACAATGCCTTCACATATTTCTCAAGCAGATTTGTTCACACGCTGACCAGGTTCTACAATATGTTATCATATGTTTCACAAGCAGATTAGTACACACGCTGACCAGGTTCTACAACATGACTTCACATATTTCACAAGTAGATCTGTACACACGCTAACCAGGTTCTACACAATGCCTTCACATGTTTCTCAAGCAGATTTGTACAAACGATGACCAGGTTCTACAATATGCCTTCATATGTTTCTCAAGCAGATGTGTACAAACGTTGACCAGGTTCTACAATATGTCTTTACATGTGTACAAACGCTAACCAGTTTCTTCAAGCAAATTGTGTCTGTTGCTTGAAATCATACAGACTACTTTTTGCGCTTTCAGCACATTGTCGTCTACTTTCGTGTATTAATACCTGGAGTAGGCTGCATGGACATGGATCGGCGAACTCAAGCAGCTTTTTAGAAACACTGACCAGGTTCTACAATATTTCTTCACATTTTTCACAAGCAGATTTGTATACACGCTAACAAGGTTCAACAGTATGCCTTCGCATGTTTCTCAAGCAGATTTTTACAAACACTTACAAGGTTCAACAGTATGCCTTCGCATGTTTCTCAAGCAGATTTTTACAAACACTGACCAGGTTCTACAATATTCCTTCACATGTTTAGTAGTATATAGGGTATCAGTACGTTACCGTTTTTGTATAACAAGATAACAGTGTGCAGCAAGCACCCCACACCTATAATAGACCATAAAAACCGCGATAAAACACCATCGTAATAACCAATATATATACGGTTTTGCCTTCATAGAGATGAAAATGTTATGAAGTTGAAAGTTCGTTGTATTTGGGTTTTTATGAAATCCGTTCCCGATTTTCGAAGCCATGGATTTCGATCTCGATTTTAAATTATTTCAATATGTATTAGTACGTTACCGTTTTTGTATAACAAGATAACAGTGTGCAGCAAGCACCCCACATCCACAATATAGTATAAAAACCCATAATAGACCATAAAAACCGAGATAAAACCTGGTTTTTCGAGGGTGCTGGGAAATACTTTTATTAGTTGGATTTTTCGAAGCCATGGATTTCGATCTCGATTTTAAATTATTTCAATATGTATTAGTACGTTACCGTTTTTGTATAACAAGATAACAGTGTGCAGCAAGCACCCCACATCCACAATATAGTATAAAAACCCATAATAGACCATAAAAACCGAGATAAAACCTGGTTTTTCGAGGGTGCTGGGAAATACTTTTATTAGTTGGATTTTTCGAAGCCATGGATTTCGATCTCGATTTTAAATTGTTTCAATATGTATCAGTACGTTACCGTTTTTGTATAACAAGATAACAGAGTGAAACAAACACTCCACACCTACAATATAGTATAAAATCCCTATAAACAAAGTAATTTAATAAGCATTAATTACAGTGTTTTATATCCATAGAGCATAAAAGGTGAATGAAGTAGAAAGTTTATAGATAGTTGTGTTATAGTTAATAAACTACTAAAAACAAAAATTGAAAAACCCTATAATTTTTATGCAGATAATTTACAATTAAACATTAATTATTTATATATATAAACAACAATATTATCAAATCATATACAAATATGAACTTGAGTAATATGAGCCGACAAAGTCCTGCAATATATCAACAACTTGTTGACGGTATAGAAGGACTCCCCAACATTGATACATTGAGGAGCGATCTAACCAAAATGGGTATACCTTTTACCATGAGGATGAAAGAGAAAAGACTTCAAAAGTTGATAACCGAGGGAAAGAATGATATAATATGGAGTAGAATGCGGAGATCCGCAGCTAGAAGGGGTTTTTAAAAATATTGAGAAGAAAGATATAAATAAAATATCAGATACAATAAACTCAGAAGCGCAAGCTGTACTGTTATCTAAAGGTGTTGGACTTATTAAAAAACCGAAGCGTAAGATTAACACCTCACTAGTAAGTAAGATAGTGAAAGAAGGGCCAGAAATACTTGAAGATATAGAGGGATTTGGGGTTAATATAGTGAGAGGACGACGTGTTGTAACAATCACAATAAAGAGAAATCTTGATCGTAATTCCTCAAGAAGACTCATGAAACAGCTCGATAATAAGATGACAGGTAGTTTTTATTTAAGATATTCATACGCGTATAAGTTGCAACACATTGAGGAGGTTGATGATGGGGGGAAACCTAACATAATAACATTTGGTAGAAACATTTCAGGAAGTCCCACATTTGAAGGGTCTGTTGGTGTACGCCAATGGGTTAAAATGCAGGAAGAAAATAGATTGAACGTTGATAAAATAGATAGACCAAATACGAAATGGTTGTTCGTAAGATGGTTAAGCACAACAATTAAAATTATTTACACCAGTCAGGTTTCACCACGAGATACACAAGTAACTGCACTAGGTGGTGGAAAACCCCTCCCGAACTGGTTGAGAAATAAGAAAGGGATAAAACCACTCGACACTTTAACAACGATAGTTTATGTCTGTTCAGATGTTTAGCTTTATATAAAGACACATCATTGAGAGCTGATAGATCAATAAAAGAGATAAAATCTTTAAACAAAAAGTATCAAGATTTCCTTGTGGGAAAGCGTAAAAAAGACGGTCCTATAGGTTTTGAGGATCTTAATACTGTTGAAGAATGTTTTAAAATTGGGATTGAAGCGTACGAGCCTGAAGAAACTGGCACTTGGTATATCAGACATACAGCTGCCCACTATGAAGAAATTGGTGTTATGAAAATGAAGATAGGTATTTACAACAATCACGCGTTTCTTATAACAGACATGAAAAAGGCCACGCAAAACTATGCCTGCCCTAATTGTCAACAACGATTTACTCAATCCCACTGTATCGCGAGACACGCGCAAACTTGCAATCGCGGTCAAACTAAAGTATCTTGTAAAGGCCTGGAAATAGACAGACCACAATCTGCATTCGAGAAAGCATTTTACCCTAAACCTCATTGTAGTAAGAAATCTATAGAGTGGATGAATAAGCTTTCCAAAAATCATCATATTCATACGCCGTTTGTGGTCACGGTGGAGAAAGAGTAATAATGAAAGCACCGGTTGATGGATATTGTTCCGAAACCAACACAGTTTATCAATTTCACGGATGTTACTGGCACGGTTGTCCACGCCATAGTAAGAATAGACAAGATAAGTATGCAAACACAATTACGCGAGATTTAATAATTAGAGATTCATATAATTTAGTTACAATTTGGGAATGTGAGTACGATAAGCAGAGAAAGAAAGCCATAACACCACCTATTTCAACACCCCCAACAGTAATTTATCCATATAAAATAGTGTATGATTTTGAGTCTTTACTGGTTAAGAGTTCTCCAGACAGACTCATAAAAGATCTAGATGTGATTGATACCCATATTCCAATAAGTGTAAGTGTTGGTGATACGTTAACTAGAAAAGTTGTGCACATTTTGTGATACAAACCCAGAGAACCTAGTTAAACGATTTATGAAAGAAGTATCTAAACGCGGAGATAAGATAAGAGAAGAAGTTGGTAAAAATCCAGTATACGGTTTTCCAACCGATTTCGATCTACTTCCAACCGTCCAGCAGAAAGAAATCACAAGATGGATTTCACAGGTTCCTACATTAGGATTTAACTGTGGATCATACGATTTGAATGTTATTAAGAAATATTTAGTAGGGATTATATCAGATACTACAGATAAAGTAATGGTTGGTAAGAAAGCAAATACGACCGTTTATTTGATGACTCCAGAATTAAAATTTCTAGATGTGAGAATGTATCTATCTCCAGGTGTGAGTTATGATAAATGGGTACGCGCATACGGTTGCGAATGTAATAAATCATTCTTTCCATACGAGTGGTTTGATAATTATGATAAGTTAAACTACCAAGGGTTACCACCTATCGAATGTTGGACTAACAGCTTAGCACCTAGTAATACAATTAAACCTGAGGAGTTAGCCGCGTGTGTTGAAATTTATAAGGCAAGAGGTATGGAAAGTTTCAAAGATTGGTTAGAATATTACAACGATCTAGATGTTTCTCCGTTTTTAGAAGCTCTAGAGAAGATGTCTAACTTTTATTTTCACTCAAAGGAATAGATATGTTTAAAGACGCCGTTACCCTTCCAGGAGTCGCATTGCAATATATTTTGAGAGGAACAATTAAAGAATATGTTAAAACTTATAAGACTAAAGAAAGCGCAGAAGTTCGCAAGAAATGTCCACCACTATTTGCGCCTGAAGAGGAAGAGTATGAAATGTTGAAAGGTGCACTAGTTGGAGGACCTTCTATAGTATTTACAAGACATGCAGAGGTTGGTGTTACAAGGTTAAGATCCACCCCAGATGGTAATGGAAAAAAATGTAAATCTGTATTAGGATTGGACGCTAACGCTCTTTATCTCTCAACGCTCGCCAGGGACATGCCTTGTGGCAAGGGTGTTTTAAACAAAGACTTCAACCCCATTTAATAAGACTAGGATAGATGATTTCACCAACAGAGTTAAGAGTGGTACTTGGTTTGGGTTTGCGGAGGTCGACATCCGTGTTCCTGACAGTTTATACGCAACCTTTTCAGAAATGTCACCTATCTTTATAAATCGTGTAGTGGAGGAAGATGAAGTTCCAGACCATATGTTGAAATATCTTCATGATACAAACCGTAATCGAGGAGATGGTAAGAAATTGGTTGGAGCTATGAGTGCAGAGAAAGTTTTACTATTTACACCACTATTGAAATGGTATCTAAAACATGGTTTAATCATCACAGGAGTGCATAGGATTATAAAATATAAACCCGGGAAACCGTTTGAATGGTTTGTGAAAGAAGTTACTGCAGCGCGTAGGGAAGGTGATGTAAATGCTGAAGCCGCCCCGATTGCAGATATTATGAAATTATTAGGAAATTCGTGTTGTGGAAAAATGATAGAATCTCCCGAAAAACACCTATGTACCACTTATACTAAAGATGAGACGTGTGTTGATAGATCATTAAGATCTGCGTATTTTGAGGATATTGAAGAGATAGGTGATGCGTACGAAATATCCAGTAGAAAGTCTTCAGCTAAAATGACAAGACCATTTCATTGTGGTATAGCTGTATATCAATACGCCAAGTTGAGAATGTTAGAGTTTTATTATGACTTTCTCGATAAATATGTTGATAGAGCTGACTTTGAGTTAGTACAGATGGATACAGATAGTATGTATATGGGTATCAGCGGAATGAATTCGTTGGAAGATGTGATAAAACCACACCGTTTAGAGAGTTTTAAGAATTGTAAAAACGAATGGCTCGCTTGGGATAAATGGAGTAACAGAGAGCCAGGACTTTTCAAAACCGAATTCGTAGGGGATCGTGCAATCGCATTAAGCAGCAAGTGTTACGTAGTTGAGAAAATAGATAGAGATATCAAGCATTCTGCAAAAGGACTTAACGCCCGGCAGAACACCCTCAACTGGGATAGATATAAGGCAGCGCTAGATCTCACTAATAAAGATGTAGGTATGAATAGAGGTTTCCGCATGCTAAGTGGTTCTATGAGAACTTACACGCAAAAAAAATTAGGACTATCCGCCTACTATGATAAGAGAAGATTGAATGTAGATGGAATACACACCACTCCTTTATAAGTTAAGTATAATAGGCTTAGGAGGGCGTCCACGCGTTTCCTTATTAATTTCTATTGGAATAGAATCCCAATCAATAGTTTTAAACATTTCAACTAATCTCCATATTGAGTTAACCCGGTTTGACCCAACTCCATATTTTTCCATAATTTTGTTAGCAGAGATTACACCCTTAGCTTTCATTATTTCTATAAGTTCAACATCATTTATAAACGTCTTCACCATGGTTATAATGTATATAATGGATTATAATTATGTTCAATATTAAAACTAATTATAATAACGGTGAGTTTTTTAAAAAAGAGTGTTAACAAAAGAAAAACCAACCAATAATAATTAATTTATTTAAATTATTAACAAGTTGTAGGTATTAATACCTTCTTTCTAGGTCTTCCAACCGGGTTTTTAACCAGGCTTTTTAGATTACTCTTTTTCAATTTTTCATCTTTTTCCAAACACCCCAAACTTTCAACTCTATTAATAAAATGTTTCATATTTGTTACCGAATCCCATATTTCCTTTTGTCTTTTTACACAAAGTGATACTTTTTTCTAGTTTGTTGTGCAGTAACAACATATCGCGCTAGAATAATATTAACCAAATCTTCATCAGAAAGTTTAGTCTTTGTCATAATAAATTCAAATTTATTAGAAAACTAAGTTTTCTTATAATATATGTACGTGTAGTTTTTGTTTAACAGAACAAATAAAAATACATTTATTTAAAACATGGTAGTTGAAAACAGTACGGATTTTACACTCCTATAACACCAATATGAGAAAGTGAGCCAGAACCTCCATGCTACTGGTAGGGTAGTTGAAACCAGTACAGATTTGCCACGGGTTTTACCGTGTTTTAATACTGTAGAAACAGCGGCGTAAAATTCTTCAGCAAGGTCATTATACAATTCCAATTCGTTGTGTATTTTATTATCCATTTTGTTATAATATTTTTATTATAACCTATTAAATTTATATGTTCAATTGGACGTGAAAAAAACATAAGGTAGAAACTCGGATTTTTCCTAGAAAAAATCCGAGTTTCTACTACCGAAATTCGACGAAAAAAAGGTTTGTCTGTTGGTGTCTATCGCAATGGTATTTGGAACTACTATAGGCGGGTAGTTGAAACATGGTAGTTGAAACCAGTACAGATTTGCCACGGATTTTATCTGTTCAATTGGACGTGAAAACAACATGTTGTATTTATGACACCAATTTTGGATTTTTCGGGGTGGTGGGAACAATTTCCTCGTTAACCAATTTTTGGTTTTTCGGGGGTGGTGGGAGTAGTATAAAGGGGTGGAAATGATGCCACCGTAGGTGGTATCATTTTTACTCCCTTTATACTACTTGTTTCACAAGCAGATTTGTATACACGCT
>CM055270.1:59441554-59690271 GCA_029237695.1 Conchocele bisecta | reverse complement strand
CTTTTATTTCCTTGCTCTGATCTGCTTCACATTCACGTTCGTGGCCGCCCCCGCTAAGCCCAGAGTCAATGTCACAAGCGCACACTTGGAAAATTTACATATTTAGGGGTAGGGGTCCTGGGCCCACACGGGGGGTATTCCGTAAGCCTCGCTTACTGACCAATCTAGTTGAAACTGGGCTGTTGCATTTACTGGGGTACTTTCCAATACATTGGTATGATTAAAGTGCGTGGAGTCCTGCTGTGATGAACAATGCATTTGGTTATGTTTAAACGTTTGCGAGGAGTCCTTCAGACTCCACCCACTTTAAAACTACCAAATGTATTATACACCCCAGTAAACGCAACAGCCCATGATTTCATTCCTTAATTGCAGACATTGACGAATGTGCTAACATGTCTAAAGCGGCCAACTGTGTAGGAGGCGTCTGTAACAATACACTTGGCTCCTATGTCTGCGCATGCCCAAACGGGTACCAACTCAAGAACGGCAATACTTGTGAAGGTATATGATGTATATATATGATATTCCATCGTTCATTGTGAATTGCTGTTTGGAATGACAGTGAAATGATGATTTTTCATTTTGTATATTTTATATTTAGAAAGTAATGTAATAATCATATTCCAGACCAGGCGTATTAATTTAGGTCATGTTTATGAGTACTAAACAATAAAACATGTTCGTTACCAGGGGCCCCTTTCACTAAATTTCATAAAGTGCAAATTTAGGAACGTCTGGAAATTTTCAATTGATGGATTAACATTTAATGAGCATATGATGTTTACAAGAAAATATTGTTAATGTGAAATTTAACAAACTATCGTAATTTTGCACTTACGAAGATTTTAGTCGTACGAAGTTTAAGTGAAACGGGCCCCATGATAAGTTTGTCCATATATGGCATATCTATCCATTTCACTTACACGTGGTAGATTATGACCGTTAACATACACATGCCCATAGGAAGTAACAGAGAATAGTAGGTAGTGCCGTGAATGGGAAAAATATCTGGCAAGGCTCAGGAAACGGGATGGGCGAGGCTCTGCCGAGCACATCCCGTTTCCGTGCCGCGCCAGACATTTGTTCGCATTCACGGCACTCACCTACTATTCTATTCATCCCGTCAACACCTACAAATGGCTGTAAAATACAAAAATAGTATTGTCTGGACATCAAAAATGTTTCACGGCACCGTGTTTTACGGCACATACGCACTGTGTTGACGGGGTAAAAGCATATCCAGTGACAATCCATGTGTACGATTCCAGACATGTGCGCGGAAAACCCGTGCCAGAACGACGGAACGTGTACCCGTGGCAACAAGGAAGGACATTACATTTGCAAGTATGTTCCTCTGTGTTTCTCCATTAACTCTTTCATTTTACATTTTATGTCAATGGTCTTTCTTTCTTAAAATGTCACTGAACTCAGTGTTATCAGGTAACGATGATTGTATTGACTTGCATCATATTGACTGATATTATATTATTATATGACTGACAATTTCAACCAATCAGATTGTCCAATATCTGGTCACATGATTGTGGACATAATGTATATGATATACACCTGGATATCAGTCTCTGACTCGTCTCGTTGGGCGATGAGTCCGAGAATGATATTCCAAATGTGATATTCACTTCTAGCTGAATATCACATTTCGAATAACACTCTCGGACTCTTCTCGCGCAACGAGACGAGTCCGAGACTGATATTCAGGTATAGCAGCATATGCAGTAACGCAATCAAAGCATGAGGCAATCCGTGCATTGTTGTAGTGTATAAGTTCATATTGCTGTAATATAGGTCATATAATAAAATAAATTATTGTCTTTTGATTCGGTGTACACGAGATTTACGGACCTTCGGCCTCGGTGAATATGACATTTCTCAGGTCCGTAAATCTCGTGTACACCTTCTCAAAAGTCAATAATTGTATATTCTCGTATCCTGCGTCGACTACACAATCATACACTTTGCTACAATATTTCCCAAATACATTAAACAACAACGTTCTATGGGCTTTCCTCTCACAAAGATGCAAGGTCTGATTTCTGAGCACAGTTTGTTGTCCCGTTGTTAATCATTTTAAAAATCCACCAATACAATGTAGTTTTGTAACAGTAACTTAATATAAATAAACCGTGCTGTACATGCAGATATATACCTGTAATCCCGTTCATACTGTATCGACTCCAGTGGCATGTAAATAGTTATCTGAGTGTATTGTCACTGGTGTCTACTTGCCTACTGTGCCAGTAAATACGGCTTTACCTGTTGTAACACGTACACTAACACTACAATTGGACAAGTCGCGGGAATACTGGACGAGGCCTTCCGGCCTTCGTCCAGTATTCCCGCGACTTTTCCAAGTTTATATACTGTTCATCAAATTGATTCATATATAACATCAATCTTACGTTGCAGTTATCATTGAAGCCAACGATATTTTTCTTTGGCCTACGTCCTTAAGGGTAGTCGTAGCTTTGCTATCCAATACAAAACGATTATCTACAGAGCCGTATTAACTAATCACTCATGTTACATCAACTATATGTGGCTGTGAGTGGAGAAATAGGGCTTATGGGTTTTGCGACCAGGATAGATACAGATAGTCCATCCGCACAGTCTTATCATGATCTGCACTGTTTTCCATTCCATCAAGAACACACATATCATGCTGCTAGCAAGCAATGTCGGTCGTTATCAAGAATGTCCTATTTGATCAGGAGCTACGCTTGTCACAAAACCTCTAAGCCCAAATATATTCAGTCGTAGCCACATGTAATGTCTAATGTTCAGGTGTGACGATTACTGGACGGGGCCGAACTGTGAAACGGAGAATGGAGAAACATCACGTACGTTTACCGAAGGACTAGTTCAGTTCGAGGAACCTTCAAAAAGTTCCGATACGGAGCCTCTGTACCAGAACTTTTTGAACACCCCCGTACATGTACATGTACATGTAAATGCCGCTGGTTCAAGGTTTAGGGGACTCGTATTATATGTTTACATTGATTATGTGGCAATTAATAAATGACAAGAACTACATTGTAAGCAACACGTGCAAGACACAACACATGGTCATACGTACACGTATTGCTGCACATTGAATAATATATGGTCACCTGAGTTCGTAGCTTAATATAAAAGGTAATTAGAAAATGACTTCTGAATTGGTCTAGTGTACAGTGGGGCCAGCGTGTAAGTGCACACACGAACGAACACGACAGGTTGGAACCAACCTGTCGTGTTCGTTCGTGTGTGCACTTATACGCTGACCCCACTGTATATTAATATTGATATCATTGCCGTCAGGTTTTCATCTGATGTGACTATTGGCTGTTGCATTTACTGTAAACATTTGGTCTGTTTAAAGTGCGTATAATTCGAAGGACAACCGAAGGACAACGACAATGAGCGCCATGCATTTTAATGGCGTCAGACACACTGTAGGAAAATCAACAATGTCACACGACGTCACGGTGGGCTAATGTAATGTTCTGGGATATTTAAGCGCAATACGTTGAATGGGTGTTTCCATTATGAAGTTAAGGACAGTTTTAGTTTACCTGGGTTTCTCCATCCCGTTAGGGTGTACTGTTTCGATGTTTATACGCCCTTTTGAAAAAGGGACGTATTACTAGTATGTATTCACCTGATACGGGCGGTCGGGCACAGCTTGTCCACACAATAACTAGAGTTCTACATGTACTTGACGGATCATAAGAAAGTTCGGTATGTATACATGCAAGTTAGGCACACATGTTTATCACGACAAGAGTAATAACCCGATTGGTTTTCAGTGGGTTATATTGCCTTGCTGACTGGCCTTGCCTCGACGGACTTATATTGTGACATTCGGCACTCTTGTTCAAATGTTTACCTATGTATCTGCACAATTGATATGATCTAATTGTTTTACGACAACCCCAACTTAAATTCGTAACTGAAGAACACTTGGTTCATATCAGTTGCTGTTGTCTATATAAACGAGAGGTTTTTGAAAGCCTCATCCGTTTACTAATTGTTAACTGTCAGCAAATACAGGTATTACATTACTGCAATTACTGTCTGTTTCACGAAACCTGCCCAAATTTTACGGCCATATAAACAATGCAAAACCATTATTGTTTTCGATAATATTAAAATCAACATTTAAAAATGAACCTTACTTTTATTTCGTGAAATTTTGTCAAATATTGATTTTATTTCGATAAAATGATTCTCTATGGGAATTGAACATGGCGGGAAATGACGTGATGAAATTAGTAAAATGTCCCCCGGTTAAATCCCCATAGGCGTCTGCACTCTGTGAAAATGTATATGAGGAGTTAAGTGGTATTTTCGTAATAAACTCAATATTGGACCAAATTTTATGAAGTAAAAAGAAGGCTTATTCTTAAATTTTCCTTTAATTTAATATTATCCAAGAAAATAAATGTTTGCATTGTTTATATAGCCGTAAAATTTGGGCTGCTTTCGTGAAACAGACAGTACACTTAGTTCCACAAATAGAAAACTGACCTTGGAAATGCATGACTTTATATGTCCTTTGAGACGTTATCACCATAGTGTACGTTGTACATGTACATGTCTAGCTTGTAATGACAGCTGGTGGCAAATTATATACAACGTCCTGGTCAATTGTTATCAGTCTAGATACATTTTTAATATGATGTGCTTTTTTAAGCGCTTAAAGAGCACCACCTGGTGAGATGTATATATTTAATGTCACACCCGTTATCGTAACTATACAATGTTATAAAAATACACTACAGTGCATTTCAATTCAATACCACATGTTGTACTGCCATTAAGTTGTTTATGCTTTTATCGGATTAAATTATATATAACATTAATTAAATTATTTACAAAGGGGTTAAAGTTTAATATGTTCACCTATTTAACATATGCCCAAGCTTGAATAATTCCAGCACAAAAATATTTACACAATTCCCTAACATTTGATTGGTCCGTAGCAAGTCTCTGTCCAAAATTTATATCCCAGTAAACTCCTATGCCGAACTACTTTCCATAACCGTCAGGCGCAGTTAAAACAATTCTTAAGAAAACGGAAAATAAACACATTTTCTTGATGAATTTAATTAAAATGCTGGAATTATAAGGAATGAATGGCCTTTTTGTGGAATTTATCGGGGATATAAACTTGGAAAAGTCGCGGGAATACTGGACGAGGCCTTCCGGCCTTCGTCCAGTATTCCCGCGACTTTTCCAAGTTTATGCCCCGATAAATTCCACAAAAAGGCCATTCATTCCTATATTAAAGGTACATACCCACTCAGTAGGTAATAGCATAGGAAGACAGATAGTTTGTATATTCTGGCAAAATAAACATACACATGCAAATGCAGCCTATGCTCAATAAATGTAAATCCATCAATTAAGATTTCCATACGATCTGAAATTTGCAATTACGAACATTTTAGTCGTACGAAGTTTAGTGTAATGTCGACCTGTTCCAGCGCCCCTGCAACTATGTAATTAATGGCCGAACTTGATTAAGTCTTGAATGACCGGTTCTGTTACAGGACTGCGGACAGCCGTGATTGCCGTCAGTTCCAGTGCGGGCGGTGCCTGTCTGCTGCTGCTGCTCGCCTTGTTGTGGGTCTACAGGTGGGTAGTTAACCATTATATTCCCTACTGTCTGTTTCACGAAACCTGGCAAAATGATACGGCTATATAAACAATGAAAACTATTTTTTTCGATGTTAAATTTTATGAAAATGTAAGAATGAGCGTTCTTTTTATTGTGTGAAATATGATCCAATATTGATTTTATTACCAAAGAAGAAAATTTCTCTACGGGAATTTAACATGGGGGAAAAGGAGGCAGAGGAATAGGAGGAGTCAAAAAACGAAAAATGTTGGAAATTGACTCTGAATCATGGCTAGATAGCTTGGAAATGATCAAATGCGAGATTAATTACGTCATACGAAATGTAAACTTAGTTGGTGATGCAGTAATAACAGGCAAGGCACAGCACCGGCAATGCAGATCTGCATTGCGGGTGCTGTGCATTGCGCGTTATTTCCATAGCTATATGTTCATAGATATGTCAATGTGGCTTGTCATACACGAATATGTCGACTCCTGAATTAAGTTTATCGACCCTACCCTGTCGTTACACGTTTTTCTGCCGACGAACGTTTGAACACACTGATTAAATCTAAACAATATTCAGAACGGGGACTGAACCATCTACTGTTGGTTCCATGTTTTGCAGTCCGACGAAGCATATTAAATAAAAAAAACTATTTAATTTTCCATAAATAACAAAAAAAGTCACCAACCACAATTATTTTATCTTTGACGAAATTCCATAAAACATTGATTTTGTTTCGAAAAGAACGATTTTCCTGTGGGAATTTAACATGGGGGCTAAAAATAGATGGTTTTAAATATTGTTTTATTTGTGGACCGATTTTCAAAATCTATCTTTTGTTTTCTTATTTACATCATTTCCACGCTATCTCGCCAGGTTTCGGAGTCAAATTCCAAAGTATTTCGGTTTTTTTACCCTCCTGGTCAGCCTTTTTTTGCAATGCAATTTTATGAAATGTCATGAAATGTTTGCCTTTGTTCACAGGTGGTCTTTATTCGCATCGTCATTTATATAGTAATTGTGCTATGTAGACAACAACAGTATGGCCTTTACAGCCAGGTAATTCGGAGGTGGTCTTTAGCACAGGTTTCTGTCCCTTTTCTCAACTGGTCGTCCGACTATTGCAGGCGAAACAAAATGAAGGCAGATTACTACATGCGACAGCGCCCTCAATCGACTATCGACGCCTTCGACAACAGTGCCTACAACAGCGTTGTTCCGAGGGCGCACGTCTCTACAAGCGAGTACGAGATGACGCCAACTGGTACTCTTGACCATGCAGGCAGTATTGGAAAGGTAAATGAAACGTTCCGAGAAATGTAGATTTACTTTCGGAGTGTTAACATATTTAACCCTTTGAAACAGACAGCCCGCTCTTAGCGGTTCATGCAAACAGTGCAGATCTGGATAAGACGGCTCGTTACGAGCCGTCTCATCAGGATCTGCACTGTTGAAAGTAATTTTCATATTTTTGAGAACAAAACGTACCCTATTTTCATAAATGGACTTGTGAATTGTTAATGGTGAATTGTTAATACTGGAACCAGGGTAACAAGTTGGTGTAGACATCTCATGTTTGAATCATTGTCCGGCCGTGCTCTTTTCGACTGTGTCTCTATATAACCGCTGGTTATATGTGGCAGTGACTGGAGAAATGAATGGGGATTATGGTATATGGTATTTGTGACCAGTGTAGCTCCTGGTCAAACAGACCACTCCTCTAACTTGATAATGATCTATTTTGCTTGTTGGAAGCATGCCGGGTGTTTCTTTGATGGAATGACGAACAGTGCAGATCCTGATCAGAATGTGCGGATGCACAGGCTGATCTAGATCTACACTGGTCGCAAAACACACATGTCCAATTTCTCCAGTCACAGCCACAGATAGAGATATAGTGAAAGAGAGCACCGAACGGACACTAATTGAAATATAATATGTGTACGTCCAATTGTTGCTTTGATGTCAGTGGTTTACCGCTTTCACCCCTAAATAACTGGAATGGATTTTCAGAATAGTCAATTTATGAAAAGGGGGTGTTTTTTATCGTAACAATATGAAAATTACTTGCAAAAAGCGCAGATCCTGATGAGACGGCTCGTCACGAGCCGGCTCATCTGGATCTGTACTTTTTGCCAATACCATTATACAGACCTGTGGTGTTGAAAGGGCTAATAACGTATTTTCAGCTACCAGTATATATGTGGCTGTGACTGGCGAAATGGGGATTATTGGACTTGCCACCAGTGTCGCTCATGATCAAATAAAACACTCCCGTAGCCTAATAACGATATATATGTCTCGTTTGAAGCACATGTATTCGGTGTGTTTCTGCTTTCATCGGTATAACTATATACATGTATATATATATATATGAACAAGGCTTCTAACTTTGGTCGGACCTCGCATCATAGCACATTCCGCGATGTTATTAATGCTAATGTGAATATATTGGTGGAAAGTGCACATGTTAATTTGATAATTATTGTTATCTTGCTAAACTAGCATAATTATGCAAATAATATCGAATTACAGCTGTTTTTCTTAGGGCGGACACAACCTCGTGTCATAACAAATGAAACGATATATGTAAGGCTCTAACTGTCAATACTGTAGTGGCAAGTTCATATGATCATTTGAGAATTATCGTTATCCTGCAGAAATACATAAAATTCATAGGAATTTTAAACATGTTATTTTGTTTTGATACGAGGTCGTGTACGACCAAAATTAGTAGCCTTGTTCATATACATATAGTTATACCGATGAAAGCCGGGACACGCCAAATGCCTGTGGTTTGAAGCATGTTGGGTGTGTTACATTGTATTCATGGAATGGCAGATCCTGATCAGACTTCATGGTTGCGCACGCCGATCTGGATCTACACAGGCTGCAAATGCCGTAAGCCCCATTAGCACAGTCACAACTTCAATTTAATATTAATAGGATACAGTGTAGTGACCCTGGGATTCAACTACGAGAAAACTGGCATTTTACATCCATTCACTTTCTCTCGTATTTGAGTATATGTATGCTATATACAATGTGCATGATCACGTGGTTACAACAACAACAACGTCGCCCACTCCAAAGTAAGTATATATTCGATGTATTCCTAATATGCAACAGATTTTGATGAAATATGGCGCAGCAAACGCGTCTTTATGAGCTGCATTTGGTGGTCCATGGAGTTCGGCACAGACTTATGTAGTTTTTTTTTTTTTTTTTTTTTTTTTTTGTTTTTTTTGCGAAGAATCGATTTCCTGTCTACCGACAAATCGATTCTTCGCAAAAACGACAGAAGTTTGGGTGACAATACCGAGACCACCAAATGCAGCTTAACAAAATCCGTTATGTAATAAGGACAATATAAATGAATACGTACTTTGAATCAGATGGATTCTGGAAGTTTCAGTACTTATTGTTGTTGTTAGTACCACGTGATCATACACCTTGATATACAGTGGAACCTCGTTAAAGTCGAATGTCACGTGGCATAGTACTACATGTTACTATACGCTCTGGCCCAGGATACGCAATATATTTCACGACAGAGAAGCCCCGTGAGTTGATAGGCTTACACGTCCCCTCTGTCTCATTAACTATATGTGGCTGTGACTGGATAAATGAGTTTTGCGACCAGTGTAGATCCAGATCAGCCTGTGCATCTGCACAGTCTGATCAGGATCTGCACTGTTCGCCATTCCATCAAAGAAGCAACACGCGTCATGCTTCTAACAAGAAATATAGGTCACTATCAGGCTACAGGCACAAATCCCATAAGCCCCGTTTCTCCAGTCACATAGTACAGTGGTTCCAACATGTCGTGTTCGTTCGTGTGTGCACTTACACGCTGACCCCACTGTATGTATCCAACAACGGCCGGTGTTTTCTCTTGCAGAAATGGGGCTTGTAGGATTTGTGTCTAGTGTGGCTCTTGACAAAAAATGCACTCTTGTACACCGATAACGATTGTATTGCTTATTAGAAGCACCACGGGTGTTTATTTGATGGAATAGCAAACAGGGCAAATCCTGATCAGATTGTGCGCGCGTACAGACTGATCTGGACCTACACTGGTCGCAAACTATATACGCCCCTTTTCCCAGGCACAGCCACAATTGTGGCTACATATATTTCGACTACTCATGGAAAAATATATATAACTCTGAGACCTCGTTCATACAGTCATGTACATATCATCAATCGCTTTATACAAAATAACAATTCAATTATTATTCCAGCTAAAGCTCGTGGATTATCAACTCGTTCATGCGGACGAACGCTGATCTACAGTGGGGTCAGCGTGTAAGTTCACACACGAAATAACACGACATGTTGGCTCCAACCTGTCGTGTTCGTTCGTGTGTGCACTTACACGCTGACCCCACTGTAACTTATACTTAAAATATATATTGCAAATAACCATTTGCATATCAATATCATAGGGAAAGTTCAATATGAATTAAATAAACGATATATGATTTCCATAAATCATAAATAGAACATGCACGTATGTATTTGATAGTGTGTAGTACGTTCATATGTACGGAGCCCCGCAGGGGAATGGATTTTTTTTATTAATTCGTTTCCACGAAATAACAATTCGTTCTCTCAATTTAACAATTCATTCCTTCGAATTATCAATTCGTTCCCACGTATTAACAATTCGTTCCCACTATATAACAATTCGTTCCCTCGAATTAACAATTCGTTTCCACGATATAACAATTCATTCCCACGAATTAACAATTCGTTCCCGTGGGAACGAATTGTTATTTCGTCGGAACGAATTGTTAATTGAGGGAACGATTTGTTATATCGTGGGAGCGAATTGCTAAATTGAAGGAACGAATTGTTATTCCGTGGGAACGAATTAATAAAAAAATAAATGTATACGTCCCCTACGGGGCTCCGTACATATGAGATGCAGCTATCGTTCAAAGTAAGTACACTAGTATAAAATGTCATTGAATTTCTATGCCTGAAGATTTTTAGCATATGTGTGCAATGTATTGGCCTACACAGAATGAAGTTTAAACACTTTCATATGATTAACACGGTATACTATAATTCATGAGTTAAACGTACATGCCCACTAAGTAGGCACAACATGTTCTTTATATCAGAAACACCAGCTGAGAAATTTACTGGCAAAAAAACATTCATTCACCATTACCCCACGTATTGATTGGCATTATTATACATTTTATATCAGACGTAACTTTCCACACTGATATCAGGGGCGATAACCGTGAGTCCTTAAAATGTTAATTTTTTTTTTTTTTTTTTTTTTTCGGAAATTGCTGTTTGTTATCTGTATTTAGTTTTTGCTATGCCATTATCATACTTTATAATATGTCGAAAATATTATTTTTTTCAGGTGACGCATTTAATTAATATAAATAATTAAAAAATACCACGCCTCATATCAGTACAATAAATTATATCTGTATAGCGGGCTCTCGTAATCTTCGGAGCTGATGGAATAGGGAGACAATTATACACTTATTTAATTCCTATAAATAACTGTTTGTGCCTACTGTGTGGGCATGTATATTTAATTGTTAATTATGTCAAATTCGTTACTAATGTCTGCTTTTTACAGGTCATGTACTCGTTCAAAAGCAATGGGGACCACTTGTAAAGGTATACATCTGGGGCCCGTTTCACTAAACTTCGTGCGAAATAAAATGTTCGTAAGTGCAAATTTAGGATCGTCTGCCAATTTCAATTATTGGATTTACATTTATTGAGCATAGGCTGCATATGCAGCCTATGCTCAATAAATGTAAATCCAATAATTATTTACAAGAAAACATTGTTTATGTGAAATTTACAGACTATCGTAATTTTGCACTTACGAACATTTTATTCGTACGAAGTTTAGTGAAACGGGCCCCAGATTGTGAATTAGGGAACAAACTAATCACAGCTGCGTGTACCCACCTGTGTGACAATTGAAGGGTCAGTGAGGGGACCAAGTCCTTTATGGACTAGTCCTTTATGGACTTGGCCCCCTTCTTTCACTGGCTCCTTCATTATAGATGTACGCATAACTGACCTTTCATATATCTCTTCGCCATTTATAGCGCATGCGTCTTGCTACAGCTAGAGTTTGAAAATGTTTAATGCATGAACTTGGCCTTTGCAGTGTAATATCATAATGCTTTTAATGTTAGAATTATACTTCACTAGACTATAATTGTAATAAATAATATGCAAATGAAGACACTTACATAAAACTTCAATGTACGATGATGTGGGTACAGTGGTGTCAGCGTGTAAGTGCACACACGAACGAAAACGACAGGTTGGAACCAACCTGTCGTGTTGGTTCGTGTGTGCACTTACACGCTGACCCACTGTATGCAATACATAAATCTACAATTTGTGTTGATACAATATGGTAAATGTACAGATGTGTTTATGAAAACTCGTTGACTGATTTCATATGAAACTCGGCACAGTATAGTTTATTATGAGATAAGTTTCCTCGTTTCATAAAATGTCATATTAAATCAACACTCAAGTATGCCGCTTGCGTATAATCTGGTGTATTCTCATCATCACATTGTCGTACATAAGCCGGGTCCCAGGGGCCCGTTTCACTAAACTTCGTACGACTAAAATGTTCGTAAGTGCAAATTTAGGATCGTCTGTAAAATACAATTGATTGATTTACATTTATTGAGCATAGGCTGCATATAATGCTCATCATCACATTGTCTTACATCAGCCGCGTCCCAGGTGCCCGTTTCACTAAACTTCGTACGACAAAAATGTTCGTAAGTGCAAAGTTAGGATCGACTGTAAATTTCAATTGTAATGATTGATTTACATTTATTGAGCATAGGTTGCATATGCAGCCTAAGCTCCATAAATGTAAATCCAATACGTGTTTACAATAAAACATTGTTTAATGTAAAATGTACAGACTATCATAAGTTTGCACTTTCGAACATTTTA
Organism: Conchocele bisecta; assembly: GCA_029237695.1. Classification (NCBI taxonomy): domain Eukaryota; kingdom Metazoa; phylum Mollusca; class Bivalvia; order Lucinida; family Thyasiridae; genus Conchocele; species Conchocele bisecta. Next base: position 59,677,672 of record CM055270.1, on the reverse strand, counting down.
GTCATGTCGGCTTTTAGAACATTATTTATATACATAGACATTACAATAATTTATATATTATATATCATATATGAAGTACGCCACGTGACTTTGTTCCTAAAAAGGTGTGCGATATCTCATGTAAAATATTTACAGAATTTACGATATTTCCCGTAAATTATGTCTATGGTTGACAAAGTTTACATGGCGAATGTGGAATACTATTCCGCATTTGCTATGAAAGTTTCGTCAACTTACGACGTCATTTACAGAAATTATCACAGTTTCTGTAAATATTTTCCATGAGATATCGCACATATGCTGAGGTACAAAAATCGCATGGCGTGTCTCATATGTACTTTGCCTACAACATACTAGTCAGCATGGTAACATCACTGTTACAAGCATCAACTAATATTAAACTTGTCGTTCTTGTTTATTTCACAAGCCAGGGGCGGATCAAGCATTTGGGGAACAGGGGGGGGGGGGGAACTATTGCAATCTACTCCCGTACCGTCCGTAGCTAGCGTAGTTACCGTTCGCAATCTGGGGGTTGTTCTATTTTCGATCTCTTCGAAATGCATTTTCCTGTGTTTTACGGCATTTAAATTCCGACTCCAACTGGTGGTAAACTGTGATATATGTTTTCTCCGTGGCTGAACGGCGGGGGGGGGTGCAACCCCGGAACCCCTTCCCCTCCAGATCCGCCCCTGCAAGCGCTCTATGTTTCTGCATTCTCATCTGTATACGTGTGTATGTGTATATATAGCTGCACATCTTTTTCTAGTTTCATTGCCTATCATTCATGATTTGCCCACTATCACAGTTACAGTGGGGTCAGCGTGTAAGTGCACACACGAACGAACACGAAAGGTTGGAACCAACCTGCCGTGTTCGTTCGTGTGTGCACTTACACGCTGACCCCACTGTATGTTGTCCGGAATCCCGAGACTGGTTGAATAACATCATCACAGTGTAACCATGCATTTGATTGGTTACTGTTTTCATACATGTATCTAGCTAATCAGAGATGTCGTTACACAGACGCTTCGGTGCATGTGTCATGGAAGACAGTGTGTTGACCCAGTTCCAAATAATGAATGAAATTTAGAAAAACATGTTTAGATCTGCAAACGATCATAATTGGGCGAACTTTGCGTGGTTCGAGTTTCTAGTGTATATGGTCCAAGGTGTATGATCACGCGGTACTAACAACGACAACAAGTACTGATACTTCCAGAATCCATCTGTTTCGTACGTATTCTTGTATAGTGTCCTTATTACGTAGCGGAATTAGATGAAATATGGCGCATCAAACGCGTTTTTTCGCCCAAACCTCTGTCGTTTTTGCAAAGAATCGATTTCCGTGTGGGAGACACGGAACTCGATTCTTCGCAAAAACGACATAAGTCTGTGCCAAACTCCATAGACCACCAAATGCAGCTCATGAAGACGCGTTTGCTGCGCCATATTTCATCAAAATCCGTTGCATATTAATGAAACTATCAAATAATACTTACTTTGGAGTGGGCGACGTTGTTGTTGGTGTGACCACGTGATCATACACCTTGAACTTTCATAGTTCGAGTTTCTAGTGTATATGGTCGCGGTGGACGACATTAGTTTGAGCTGGCGATCGGCTAGCGGCCAAATATGACATATAATCCACGTCGGACAGTCTTTGGTTCTGTGTGGCATCTATTCGTACACGCAAATTTCGCTTTTCTATGGGGTATAAACAATGAGCATAACTGAATAACGACTGTAAACAGCGATTTTTAGTGAGTATATTCACAAACGTACACAGGAAAATGTGCCACATATGCAATTCCTATGCAAAACATATGAAATTCATATGCCACACATTTTGTAGTGTAAGATCTTTTCGATTGCAAGAGACATAAGTCATATAAAATGAATCGATGTTTATTGTGTTTGTACGAGTATTAACTAGCCGCTTTCTCACCTTTATATCGTAAACAGTACAGTACGAGACCAGTAGCCGATTTCATCACAATTGCAAAGTATACTTATCCTGCAAAGTATACTTTGAGGGAGTAATCATTTATTTTTCCCGATATGCATTATTTCATATACATGTAGAACTACCGACTGCATATATATTTGATAATTAAAAGTATGCAGAATTATTATACTGATTTTATTACACCAAAATGGCTGTGATAGTGTAATACATTCAGTATAATACAAATTAATAAATGTATCCTTAAATTGAAAATTTCTCCCTCAAAGTATACTTTGCTACATGTAGATAAGTATACTTTGCAATGTTTGTGAAATAGGCTACTGGTGGGTGGAGTAATGGGATTGTTTAATGTGCTTTTGTCTATGTGTCAAAGATCCGAGTCTTCCAGGGCCTGTGCCATTTCGTTGTACAAAACGATCGTTTTCACTGTATTTTCGATTCATTGTTTTGGAAGCTTCAACAAAACTTCGCTGTACAAATCGAATATTTTGAGGCGAGCGTATGGATATTGCCTCGAGTTCGCTGAAAATACATTTGCAGTGGGCCGGTTTGCGCGGAATACATGTAAACAGTATACATACATGTATAACACGGTATGTTCAGTGTTAAGTGTTAATATTGTACTATCCCATTGTCAAACTCTTAAAACTACTGACAAACACCGCAGATCCTGATCCGAGCCATCTCATCCGGATCTACGGTGTTTGCCGATGTTGACCTTATGGTCTGTATTTGTATTATTAAATGGGTTAGTTCACACGTATTGTGTATTATATAACACAGTTTCTACTGTCTGTTCCACGTCTTCCTGCCGACGAACGTTTGGATATTAAAGAAATTAAAACATCTAAAACATATATACATGTAAGTAGTGTGTCATCAATAACAAAAAAGTCACCCTCCCATAAAATGAAACTTGATGAAATTCCATAAAATATTGATTAGTTTTCGATTTTTTTTATATTTGTCGATCGATTTTCAAAATCTAACGTTTGTTTTCTTAGTTACATCATTTCAAAGTTATCTAACCAGGTATCGTAGTCAATTTTCAAAATGTTTATTGTTTTCCTCCTCCCCCGGCTCCGCATTTTTCCCAATGTTAAATTCCGATAGGAAAATCATTTTATCCGTCGGAATAAAATCAATATTTAATGGAATGTTATCAAATGTGGGGGAGGGTTACATTTTTGTTATTGATGTAAAAGTACTTACATTTAAATATTTTTTTAATTTAGTGTGTTTAATAGCCACCAGTTCGTCGACAGCAAAACGTGGAATTCACAGTAAGTCAGTGTTGTGTTTGCATGTTTATACTCATAGATGTATGCTAATGTCTTTATCACGTTTGTCAATTTTCGTTTCGTCTCGTCTCGGCTAGGCTCATCTCGTCTCGACACATGTCGTCTCGGCTAGACTCGGCTCTGTATAGTATTCTATTTCAGGCTACATTGTCGGCTATGGAATGAACGCGTTTATTGGTGTTTTCACTATTTCAACGCCTGTCGTTTCTTTCAAAGTATCAACGATATAGAAACGATATGTAAACGATAAGTAATCGTTTCGTTTGTGGAATCAGGAACAAATTCGTGTTATATGCATGCCGATATAATATTATATTTCTTGAATGCCAATATTCTCGAAGTAGAATCCCAAACGTTAAACACTGCACTGATCATGTGCATTTACATGTACATGTATATCCATGTTGCATTTTTGGTTTAATCATGTTTATGTCCATTATTAGCATAACGAAATAATAGCATAGAAATACGGTTTTCGCTGTGTAAAAATAGCACAATGTACAGGTTCCAACCTGTCGTGTTCGTTCGTGTGTGCACTTACACGCTGACCCCACTGTACTATAATTATAATGCACTAATGTAATATATGTAAGTTAATGAGACCGATACAGAAAATATAGTAAAGCTTCAGCATATGGTGCTGTGCTTATGTAATAAATATAATCTAACCCATATGCTGATTTGATATGATTTTTATTATTAAACTCGTTGATTGACTGCAAAAGAAAATTGAATGTCTTAAGAAGTCGGTAAACTCGGTTAAGAAATATCATAATTCAGACACGCCATGCGACTTTTGTACAATGTAACTACTGTCTATTTCCCGAAAGCTGCCCAAATTGTACGGCTATATAAACAATTCAAAAACAATATTTATTTCGATAATATTAAATTAAATGAAAATTTAAGAATGAGCATTCTATTTATTTCGTGAAATTTTGTCAAATATTGATTTTATTGCAAAAAAACAATTTCCCCATGTTAAATTCCCACTATGGGGATTTAACATGGGGACATTTCTTGAATTTCAGAAATACTGGACCGATTTTCAAAAATTTACTTTTGTTTTCTTACTTAGATCATCTCCAAGTTATCTATCCAGGTTTCGGAGTAAATTTCCATTTTTTTTCGTTTTCTGACTCCACAGCTCCTCCATCTCATTTTCTCCCATGTTAAATTCCCATACACAAATCAATTTTTGCTAAAATCAATATTTGATCAAATTTCACAAAATAAAAAGAAGGCTCATTCTTAAATTTTGATTACATTTAATATTACATTGTGTAAATGGCCGTACAATTTGTGCAGCTTTCGTGAAACAGACAGTAAGAACATGTGCGATATCTCATGAAAAGTATTTGCAAAAGTTACGATATTTTCCTTAAATGACATCGAAAGTTGACGAGAAATTTTCATAGAAAATGCATATTTGATATGAAAATTTCGTCATCTTTTGACGCCATTTACATAAAATATCACAGTTTCTGTAAATAGTTTTCAGGAAAAAAATAACACAACTGTCATGTTCTTAGGTACAAAATCACATGGCGTGTCTCATATTAAATCATCACTCTTGTACTTAGTGAGATCCTCAAAAGCTACATTATGTTAGTATACTTCACATTATGTTCAATACTTTGGTACAAATTGTCTCAAGCTGTATGATCACGTGGTACTAACAACAACAAGTACCGATTCAAAGTACGTATTCTTTTATAGTGTCCTTATTACGAAACGGATCTTGTTAAGCTGCATTTGGTGTATTTTCGCCCAAACTTCTGTCGTTTTTGCGAAGAATCGATTTCAGTGTCTCCGATCGATTCTGAGACACGGAAATCGATTCTTCGCAAAAACGACATAAGTCTGTGCCAAACTCACTAGACCACCAAATGCAGCTCATGAAGACGCGTTTGCTGCGCCATGTTTCATCAAAATCCGTTGCATATTAAGAAAAATATCAAATAATACTTACGTTGGAGTGGGCGACGTTGTTATTGTTGTAACCACATGATCATGCACCTTGTGTATGTTCCACGTTTTGGCCATGAAGCACAGTGCATCTAAAAAATAAAAATGTAATGACTTTTTCATCAATAACACAAAAGTCACCCTCTCAAAAACATATTTGCCATCAAATATTATATTGCGAAAACGAAAACAACCAATTTCCTATGGGAATTTAACATGGGGGTTAAAATTAATGTTTTTAAAGTAATTTTGGAATTTGTTGACCGATTTTCAAAATTTATTTTTCGCTTTCTTAGTTACAACATTTCCAAGTTATCTAGCGATGTTTCGGAGTCAATTTCCAAAAACAAATCGTTTGTCGACTCTGCACGACACTGCTGACCTCCTTTTTATCCCATATTAAATTCCCATAGGATTTTTTATTTGGCAACAACATCTATATTCAAGTTTGATGTAATTCCATCATATAAACAAACATTGGGGTGGGTGACTTCTTTGTTATTGATGATATTTACTTTACATATTTACATTTAAACATTGATTTTGATTTAATGTGTGTAATGGTCAAACGTTCGTCGGCAGAAAAACGTGGAACAGACAGTAGGTGAGATGATGATACAAACAAGTGAACAAAATGAGCGTACACCACCGCATGCGCTAATCTTGCCAATAATTGTTTTCATTTCCAAATATTTGAATAATATTCTTAAACTCAAGGAGTTTGATTGGATGAGCCTGAGCTACAGCCTACAGCTACAGAGTAGACATTGCCCATATATGTTCAGAGTCGCTGTTCGAGTCCAACTCGAGTTGGAACTCTAGTAACGCACCCTACGACTGGGTTCGAATCGAGTTACTCGAGTAAGGTTCAAAGGCCAAAGTCTTTAACTCGAGTTTGAACTTTGCTTGTTCCATCGGTACTCGTGTTACTCGAGTTGCTACCACCACCCCCCCCCCCCCCCCACTCCCACGAGTTACAATGAAAAATGCGCATTGATGCAATGAATAACCCATCGACCACGCCTCTATATTACGTATGATCTTCTGTCATTCTTATTACAGTTGGACGATACATCGACGCGACTAACCGGGGCCGAGCGAGGGAAGCTGGAATGGACAGACAACCCCTCGTTTCTACACAATGGCACACCACCGAACAAACGACATGGAAAGTCGCAGAATAAATAAGAATATTTCCAAGAGTATTACAGAGGAACCTCTCTACTGGTGTACACAGGGTGTCCGGTTTAGAGATGTTCCACTGTAAATTAGACATAGGAGCAATGCAAGATATCAACGTGTTTTATCGCTAATCTATGCAATCTGGAAATTACATATACATTAAAATAACGGCCAGGTTAAGAGAATCCCGACATAATAGACACTGAGGACTTTATGAGTGACCGATCTTACTGTATATGTACTTTGCTTTGTGCTTGACCTAATGATGACAAAATGGACCTTACTACGTTTGCTACCCAATTCATGACCAGGCCTCAAAACGAGTTGCATCGCGGCCAGCGGACCAGACTATGTTAGGCAGAATCGGCTTTTTAATTTGTTTTGTAGTTCTACTACATGTAGTTAGACATCTGTACGTGTCAATGTGGCATACCTTTTATTTGACAACTTGTATTGAAGGATATGACAGTAAAACGGTTTAAACCATGCACCGAAATTTATTTGTTTATAGTTTGTTTCTGTGAAACGTCTGAAATAGGTATGGTTGGCAGCATATCTAGATAGGGTCAAGTTGCCACATATGTTATTACGTTTGTTCCGTACTCATCCCAGACGCGTGCTCATCCTGGCTGACTCAGGCTCATCTGATTTGAGCCCGACAACGTGCTCCGGCAAGTTATATCACATCGGGTCACGAAAGCGTGACTGTGCAATAACGTAGAAAGCCGCATTTGCAAACTCAATATAAATGTACGTTAATCGTTAGGCTAAGTTGAGCATGGTTCTGAGTTGACTAGAATCACAATAACGCACCAGACATACAGTGTGGTCAGCGTGTAAGTGCACACACGAACGAACACGACAGGTTGGTTCCAACCTGTCGTGTTCGTTCGTGTGTGCACTTACACGCTGACCCCACTGTACCGCAGATCCTAGGGTAAGGGCCGTAACTAATGTTGGTAGAACTCGTGGTCCAAGCCGATTGTAATTTTTTGGCAATATACTATGTTTAAACCGCAGATCCTATGTATGTATCTACAACTGACATACTATTACATGTATATAAATGTACAAGGGCCCGTTTCACTCTAAATTGCGTAAGTTCGTAAATGCAAAATTTAATTTTAGAACAACATTTACACTGGCAGCCGATATTTGAAAATAAGCGCAAAATGGTCTATTAACTATTAATATGAGCGGCAACTTAACAAAACTATTCGTACGAACATTGTTATTGTAAGCAGTTTAGTAAAACGGGTCCGTGGTGCATACATTTATCATAGCGCCAAATGGTGCGACGTCATGATGTTACAAATATCGCCTGACGTCCATCCGATATAAACAAGTATTGGTGTAACATGACTGCCGTTGTTCGACACCGCTCACAGCCGTTTTCAAACATACAGCGCGTGCTGTTTGATCTTGTCTATAGACAATGCTCATTTCGGGGCCAAGCCGACAACTACGTAATGCATGTGTCTCCTGACGTTACCAGAACGAGCCATTACGTCACCAGACTAGTTGACAACGGTCGCACCGAAATATTGAAATTGATGCGGCTGCATCACGCGACGTGTACTGCAGCCCTGGAATATGTATGTGTAAACCAACTGGTTGTATGGAGAAGATTATTAAAGTACCGAAAGTACTGCATATATGCTGAAATTACACAATAGTTCCAACGGAACTGTAACAATAACGTTCAACCATGTCCATCCGTGGTTAAACGTTTGCCGTGGCACTCTTGAACTGTTTGTACCCGCGGTTCAATCGGTTCCTTTGTGTCACGGCAAACGTTTACCCACGGCTAGACATTGTCGAGTAATTCGTTAATAACTTGGCAAATTCTGGACCAATTTTCAAAATCTAATTTTCTTGTTCTTACTATGTAGTTAAATTATCTCCAGTCACTATGAATTAGCTTCTTGGGTTACACTATCACTATGGCGTCGTATTGTCTGTCAGAATCGGCTTCTCGAGGGAAAATAGATTCAGAAAGTCGAATCACAATAACGTATTTGTGATATCGCAGCTTTTTCTATTTCTCGAGAACTTAGTTACATATATATATATAATTCCAGCACAAAAATATTTACACAATTCCCTAACATTTGATTGGCCCGTAGCAAGTCTCTGTACAAAATTTATATCCCAGTAAACTCCAATGCCGAACTACTTTCCGTAACCGTGAGGTTCAGTTAAAATAATTCTTAAGAAAACGGAAAATAAACACATTTTCTTGATGAATTTATTTAAAATGCTGGAATTATAAGGAATGAATGGCCTTTTTGTGGAATTTATCGGGGATATAAACTTTGAAAAGTCGCGGGAATACTGGACGAAGCCTTTCGGCCTTCGTCCAGTATTCCCGCGACTTTTCCAAGTTTATACCCCGATAAATTCCACAAAAAGGCCATTCATTCCTATAATATAATACATTTTTTTCCCACATATACGTGTGCAATGAAACTTCTCTGAACCAAACTGAAAGGCACACACTATACAGTTTACTAAATGTTGACCTACACGCAGCAGGTTTGGGTATGCACTTCGGTTGCTCACATCTTTAAATGGGTCAAATTGTAGCCGTAGATAACATATCGGAGACGAATTATTGTAGCTACTGTATAACCACTCCAATACATGTCTGTGTATGTGTACATGCCGGGTCTGGAAGGGTATTTGAAGGGTATTTGAACCAATCCCCACCCTTAAATGTATGATCATAATCTCAGTACACCTGATGTATAACCTGCATATGTCGGGTTATGCACATGTTTAATGGCGTTTTACTCATATATTTTTTCAAGAAATCTTACTTTTGGCGGCCATTTTGAATATTTTTTAAATAAAACATAAACAGCACGTATAGTCATATTTTAATAATTGGAGATATATTTACAATCCATGAATACATATAAATATATTTTAAGACCAAGTGACAGGATTTTAAAGAAAATATGTGTACTTTGGCGGCAATTTCAGAAAAATGAACAAAACGCATTTTTAATCTCTGATCTCACCAGATTTGTTCATTACATAGAAAATGGCTATAGAAATCACCGGTCTTATTTGAATTATCAAAAAAAAATATAGATTGTCCCACCCCAATAAGCAAACTAACTGTCTGTGTGCATTTGCTTTCCAATCAAGAACAGTCAGTAGTATTTGACTAATTACTGCGAGATACAATATTTACACACCGAGGTTTACAGGGTGTGTACTTTCTATTGATTATATTGTATTGCGTTGATTTATATTTCACGCTTGGTTATATTTTATTAGCTGTACATTTACCTTTTAGTCTGAAATGTGTCTGAATGTGTTTATTGTGTTGCATGTTTTGTTTTATACACCATGCTTCTTGTTAGTTTCAGTTTAATCAGCATATTATATGAGGCTGTGACTGAAGCAAGTTTGGGAGTGTGTAGACCCAGATCATCCCGCGAATCCGCGCAGGCTGATCTGGATCTGCACTGTTTGACATTCAGTATGTGAGATTCAGTATGTGAAACTGGATGTAAAGGTTTTATCTACTTACCAGGATATTGAAATGTGCTAGAAGACCAGGGGGCCGTTTCACTAAATTTCGTACGACTAAAATATTCGCAAGAGCAAAATTATGATAAATCTGTAAATTAAACATTAACAGTGTTTTGTTGTAAACAATTAATGAATTTAAATTTATTGAGCATAGGCTGCATATGCATCCTTTGCTCAATGCATGTAAATACATCAATTGAAATTTCCAGACGATCCTAAAGTTGCGCTTACGAACATTTTAGTCATGCGAAGTTTAGTGAAACGGCCCCCAGGGTTTAGACATGTATAACGTTCTTGTAATCACCATCCGTGTTGCACCTTGTCTGGAACCTCTCTAAGACGAACAACGTAGTAGTTTTGCAATCATGCTTTATTGTCATGCAGTTGATCGTACAGTGGGATTAGTCAATATATATCCCAGAGTCCCGGGTCGGCACTCGGGCACAGACTACCAAACGACGTTCCAGGGCGACCATGCGTGGGTCCGACCTTCCAACCTATGGAAGGTAATATCCGCCATAATTATATTAGGCTTGATGCTTGCTTGCTGATGACATTCTAAGTTCTATCCGTCTTATTAAAATTATATGTGGATTGACGCTTGCTGACTGGTGCCATTACAACTTACTTTCCTGCTTTTTTATTCGTCATTCGTGGTTATGACATTTGAAATATTCTTAGTTGTAGTCTAAATTGCATGTGCATTTGGCTTGATGCTTTATTCATTCGCACTGTTTCAATACGTTTGTGTTTATTACATTATAAGTGGCTTGATGCTTCAGTCTTAGTGACATCCGGAGTTCCATTATTGATTATTGCATCGCTGTTTTGCCATGCGTTTTGTTACCTCGCTAAGCCACACCCCTTGACAACAATAATTGCAACTGTTACTTACAGTAATTTGGGAACAACCATTATGGCGCCAGGTGCGCTGCTAAAACTTAAAATAGTTCTCCCTAAAATGATTTAATATGCTGGTACCCGTCCTACAATGCGTTGCTCTCTAAATTGGTTCCATGTCCCTAACGGTGTTGATGTACATTGATGCCGCCTTTTCTGTTGCGTCATGTTTAGGTTAAAAGAAGGCAAATAATTTTACTGTATAATTTAACCGAATCCCAGGCAGTCTTTCCTACTTTCTCTATTCGTATGGATGTTATGGGACCAACCTCGACATGTCCCCCAATAGTGTTTACATTATTTGGCCACGGAAACTCTGTTTACATCATGTGACCAACGGGCTCAGTGTTTTCTTTTAAATGCTTCAAATATGCTGAAAACTGGTGTTAAAAAAACCAACAACTGGGTAGTAATGGATCAAGATTTGCAAGCAAGTTGTGTCTGTGACCTTAAAACACCCGGACACTATTTGTTATGCCGGACCACGTTTGCATACTCAATTTCTCTAACCTTAAACATAGAGTGCTACATGCCAGGTTATAATATAGGGAGACATGTTTTTCTATATTCTTTCAATCTGACATTTTTCTGGCAAAATGAACATTGATTTACCATTACCAGACGTACTAATTGACATTATTATACTTTTTATATCGAACGCGAAATGCCAGTCTTGATATCAGGGGCGATAACCCGGTTTCCTTAAAATGATAACGTAAGCAACTATTTATTCCATTTATTTATGTTTTGATGTGCAATATCATACTTTATGATATGTCGATAACAATATTTATTCAGCATTTAGTTTAAAAAATACTGCATCATTTGCATATGGAACTAGCTTGATACCACCACGAGACTCTATGAGTACATTAAAGATTACTAAATAATTATATCTGTGTAGCTGGCACACGTAATGTTTAAAAGTGGTGGACTAGTTGCAATTATACACTTATTTAAGTTCCATAAAGAAAAGTTTGTACCTACTAGATGGGACCCCAGCTTCAACAACAATTAAATCTATATTTTAATTAATCAAGATCCACAGCAGATTGGGTGCAGGTTGTTGGAAATTAGGTCCCACAACATCCATAAAAAAAATTAGAGTAGCAGAGAATAGCAAATTGTGTGGCAACGGGTTAGTTTTTTTAGGGAAAATCAACGGTGGTGGCCCACCTTAGTCTGATCCCGGACGGTTATTGGTTTGCATCGGTAACAGGCCAGTTTGACAGTCAACCTGTGTAAGTTACCATATGTGTAACTTACTATAAAAATGTGATTGTTTTCAATTACGTACATATGCAATTTAATTATGAGGATACTGTATGTATAAAACACATTAGTAAATCAAACACCATACATACATAATCAATTTAGTTACTATAGGTTAGACAATAACAAATGGTGCGAACTCGTCAAGAGGTAAAAGTAGTCCGGTATCGCATTTTAAAAGTACTCCCCCTGATAAAAGTACTCCCCTCGGTACACAGACGGGAGTACTTTGAAAATGGCTAGTCGGCCCATTTTTAAAGTACTCCCCTCGATACACAGACGGGAGTTTCAATTTGAAAATGGCTAGTCGGCCCATTTTCAAAGTATTTCCATAAAGTTTCGATCAATCTACGCAGTTTGTATACGCGTTTAGTATATATGATCTGTGTCTACATTGTTGGGCATTAAGTGCAACTTTCATCATATGTCCCGATATATTCTGAGGGGGGAGTGGTTTTAAAATGGGTAAACACTGCCATTTTCAAAGTACTCCCCTAAACAAAAAGAACGAGCATGACGATGTGACGCATATAATCAGCCTACGCGTTTATGGTATAAGATAAGCGTCTATAGTATTGGTCGATGTTGTGCATACTTCCGCCGTGCATGTACTCATGTATGAGATACTGAGGGGGTGGTTTGAAAATGGGTAAACACTGCCATTTTCAAAGTACTAACCTAAACAAAAAGAAAGAACATGACGATGTGACGCATGTGGGTATACACTGCCATTTTCATACAGAGTACATGTGCACAGAACGGATATATGCCATTCTTTATGTTTACATATGGGACGTCTGCATATGGAAAAAAATGCAACTTGCGAACTTGTTTTATCCAAAGATGTTTACTAATTAAATAAAGGTACTACCAGGAGCGGACTATCTAAGGTTGTTGTTCCCTTATTGGAGCCCCATGTAATGTCAATGGAAATCAAACGAAAAAATGAATAAAAAAAAGTTACTTACAAAAATAATTTATATCTACATGTTTATTATATATTGGTGCTTGTCTTATAGCATGAAAATTACACATTATGTTGTAGTTAGGAAATGATAGGCACAATGAGGTGTTTTCATGTAAACATGTTATCATTACACACCTGTTTGCACGGTGTGTTTACACGTGTTGCCATCGAATTGTGTTTGTTATTCGCAAACTACTGCAGTATTTCTCGGTTCGTTGCTGGGATGATACTTATATACATATACATTAAACGTGGATATGGAATATTTGTGTAGGTAACTTTATATTTTTTTGCTAGATTTCTTGTTTGATTTCCATCGACTTTGCAGCTCCAATAAGGTAACATCTACATACGTCTAATATCGTATGACACTCACGGACACGAACTAGTATTATTGAAAAAGCATTAGTTGATTTTTTATTTGTGATGCATGTTGTTCCCATTTATCATTAAAATATGTTTAGCGAGATATGTATTTTGTATATTACGCCACCCAAGTCTCCGTTTCAAATACACACTGATACATGTATATTCACACTGACGTGACATAAAAGGAGGACGGTAAATAATAAAATAATAGCATACGACAAATTTTACCCGTAAGCCAAGTTGTTGGTTTATGGTTTGCGGACTTCTAGTACATGCTGGTTCACCATAAAGCTTGCTGCCTAATCTGATGCCACGCCACACTGTAGACTTGGTATTTTTAGAATAATTACACAGGTATGACTTTGTGACTGCACTTGTGTGACTGAAACACGATAGTATCTGCATTCATCAGATCAGTATCTGGTGCCAGGCGCCACGGCTACAATCAAAGAAACACAAGTAAGAGATCGACAAGAAATTGCATACTACAAGTTAGAAGACTAAACAATGTTGACAGCCCACTGCACCCACACACCCCTCCCAACCGACACACACTAGCGCGCTAGTCATTTAGTTTCCGTTCATAAGTTAAGCCTCGTTTCATATACTGGGCTTATACAGTCATATACATAATTATACACCCCACTCGTTATCATTTTGAAAAGGGGAAATGATGATGACAATGTAAATGCGTAGATTATTCATAAGTCTAAAATCATTTCTTAAACACGCAGCTGAGTATATTTTTGGGGAGTACTTTGAAAATGGACAGACTAGCCATTTTGAAAGTACTCCCGTCAGTGTATCGAGGGGAGTACTTTGAAAATGGGCCGTCTAGCCATTTTCAAACTACTCCCGTCTGTGTACCTGAGGGGTGTACTTTGAAAATGGGGAGTACTTTGAAATTCCTACACCGGTATGAACAAAATATTACGGGTGTTTTGAGGTCACTGACATAGTTTGCTTAGTTTAAACATAGTTTATTGGATATAAATACAATAGGCTCGGGCTACAAGTTCTCTCAACATTAGTTACAGCCCTCACCTAAGTGTTACAAAGTACAATAATTCAACAGCAATGGCGATACATGAATACATGTATACAGGCATATACACACGGATACAAACCAATAATCAAGCGATAAATATATGTTTACATAATGTATGGAAAGAAAACGGACAGAAAGGTAGAGAAGAGGTGGATAGTGAGATATGAGATTTTGAGAAAGAATAAAAGTTGTTTTTGTCGCCAAGTACATATACTACATGAGCAAATCCATCAATGTATTAGTACTAGTTGCAATGAATTTCAGTGATCATTAATAACCTGTAGTTTGCTTGCAAATCTTGATCCATTACTACCCAGGTTCACTTGAGGAACATGTTAGTCATGTGATGTAAACAGAGTTTCCGCGGCCAAACAAAAATGTAAACAATATTGGAGGACATGACGAGGTTTGATTTTTCTTTCTTAGGAGTAAGTGGAACCTATTGTTTAATTCATGCAGAACCAGTACAGACCGGCTGCAGGTCATGTACAAGTAGGTCCCACAACATCCATACGAATATTGAAGGTAGGAGAGACTGGCCTTATTGGATGGGATTCGGTTACAGTATATAGTAAAACTATTTGGTGTCTTCTAACCTATACTGTGATAATTTGTGGGTGAAATCTTGCATCAACACCGGCATTGGAGGTGTGTCTCAAACAGCCAATTACATCTCGTACTTATATTTATTCGTCGGAGGATTCCTAACATTGACAGCAGTGCCATCTGGCGTCATAATGAGGCATTATATCATCAATATTGCTTGCGTCATTCGGCTTGTGACTTGATGCTTTCTGCTTGCGGCTTTCCGCTTTCGGACTGTGGCTTGATGCTTACTTCCTGCGGCTTTGTCCTTATTGCTTTCGGCCTAATTCAAAGTGCTTTGTTCTTACTTTCTTTTGCAAATGCTTAGTGCAATAAAACAGGGACACGAATAGGGACGTATCAATAATTGTAATGTAAATAAGACGAATGAACAAAGCAATCAGCAGGATGGACATGTAAGAAAGACAAATACAATTACAACAAGCATATTTCAAATGTAATAAATACAAATGACGAATGAAATAACATGAATATAAGTTATAATGTCATCAGCACGCAAACATCAAGTCACATAGAATTATGGAGGATAATAACTTCCATACCAACCAGCCAAACTGAGTGTGTAGCGCTACTGTCTGTTTCAAGAAACCTGCCCAAATGTTACGGTCATACAAACAATGCTAAAACAATATTTTGTTTGATAATATTAAATTTTTTAATTTAATAATGAGCCTTCTTTAAATTTCGTAAAATTTGATCAAATATTGATTTTATGACGAAAAATTGATTTGTCTATGGGAATTTAACATGGGGGTGGGGTGGGGAGAAGTACATGTAAGAGGATCTGTGGGAGGAGTCAAAAACCGAAATTGTTGGGAAATTTACTCTGGAACCTGGCTAGATAGCTTGGAAAAGTTCTAACTAAGAAAAAAGAAAGTTAAATTTTGAACATCGGTCCACTATTTCTGAAATTAGAAACAATTACCATGTTAAGTTCCCATAGATGGGGATTTAACATGAGGAAATTTTTTTTCGTAATAAAATAAATATAAAAAAAAATGTTTTTGCATTGTTTAAATGGCCGTAATATTTGGGCAGCCTTCGTGTAACAGACAGTAGTGAGCACTTTGTATGCTGCTTAGTAATCCTCACAGACGGCCTTATATAATCAAGTCATCGTATTTACCAGCGCAATCTGGATGGAACAGGTGCTCGCTGATGTCTGCTGTCTAAATATTAGTATGCACTCGGTTATACTCGATAGACCAAGCTATAATGTTACACTGGACACAAATGTCATACGTCCTATTTCTCCAGCCACAGCCACGTAGAACTTTGATTATCCCCTCGCCGATAGGCCTGTAGCCTATTTCACCAACATTGCAAAGTATACTTTTCTAGCAAAGTATACTTCGAGGGTGAAATTTCCAATTTTAGGATAAATTTATTAACTTTTATTAAACTGAATTTATTACATTATCACAGCCATTTTGGCTGTGATAATGTAATAAATTCAGTATAATAATTCTGCATGCTTTTAATCATCAAATATATGCAGTCGTTAGTTCTATACGAAATCATGCATTTCAGGAAAAATAAATGATTACTCCCTCAAAGTATACTTTGCTAGAAAAGTATACTTTGCAATGTTGGTGAAATAGGCTACAGATAGGATATATCGTTAGTCTATTTATGTACGTGCGTACGTGTGTACGTGCGTACGGGCGAGCATAAATACGTACGTTAGTAACACCTTTTAGTGTTCAATAACTCACAGATTATGATACTATTTGTCCACAATGTGTGTCTATGGATGGTGCTTACGTTCACAACCCACGTCCGACTGTCCAAGGTCCAGGTCAATGAGGACTTACGTTCACCTTTTGTGTAAGGCGAATGTGCGTGAATGTTTTTGTTGTGTGTTGTTTTATTATTATTAAAGCTGTCAACGAGGGGATTAGCTTAGTGATACCGATGCCCTTGTTTGTTTCATTATTGACTGGAGGACCATGTCTGAAATGTGCATCGAAAGCATATCTGTACAAATTATGTGAGTGTGCGTGCTAGCTGATCAGGAGCTACACTACTGTCTGTTTTACGAAAGCTGCCCAAATTGTACGGTCATATAAACAATGCAAAAACAATATTGTTCGTGATAATATCAAATTAAAGGAAAATTTAAGAACGAGCCTTCTTTTTATTTCCTGAAATTTTGATTTTATTGCGATAAACAATTTCCCCATGTTAAATCCCCATAGACATCTTCACTCTGTGAATATGTCTGTTGGGAGATGTCTATGGGGATTTAACATGGGTAAATTTTTCTAATTTCATAACTAGTGGGCCAAGTCCAAGTTTCAAAATGTAACCTTTGGTTTCTTACGGTTAGATCATTCCAAGCTATCTAGCAATAGGTTTCAGAATCAATTTCCAATATTTTTCGTTTTTCGACTCCTCCTCCAGGTTCTCCACCTCTTTTTTCCCCATTCTAAATTCCCATAGAAAACTCATTTTTCGTAATAAAATCAATATTTGACCACACGAAACAAAAAGAAGGCTCATTCTTAAATTTTGATACAATTTAATATTATCGAAAAATAAATCGTTTTTGCATTGTTTATATGGCAGTAAAATTTGGGCAGGTTTCGTGAAACAGACAATAGTCGAAATCTCTGTATACAATAGTTCCTGTTTTCCCGTTGCGGATCATGTACTGCTTGTGAACAACTGACACTCTAAAACTGAAGTGGTCGGTACAACAAGAGCTCTAAGTCCATAAGAGACTGACACGCATGTACATGGATGTCCGCTTTTCGGAACATGCCAGTCGAACTTAACCCATTTCAGTCTAAGGATACATCATTTTTGTTGAAAAACTCTCATTATTTTGTTTATTTCTCCATAATGGTATATGTTGTTACCACTCATTTGAACCATCTCATCGAGACGGTTCAAATGAATGGTAACAACATATACTTTCCAGATGAAATTAATAAAATAGGTATTTGTCCCTTTTATACTACAATAATTGTATCCCGTCTTTAATGGGTTAAGCTATGCTTAAAGATTACGGGTGGTCAGCATGGTCAGTGCCCCACTTAAAATACAACAGAAACAGCCGTATTGTTCACGTGATGCCAACAATAGTGAGGATAACACATGTACGAATGGCTGGAAAAAGGCGGACATTAACCCACTTCTTCCACTGACCACATACATTGTTTCATAAACGTACTGTTTCATTAGATGCGGGCAATAACTCTGCAAAACTGGGATAGTACGTAAGCTATGCAGAGTTACTGTCCGCTACTACTGATACATGCACTTTATAATATTGTTCAAACGTTGGTGAAAAATAAATGCTCTATTATTCCAGTTCAAACGGTTATTATTTTTTACGCCAAAATTGACTATATTTTACCAAAACACGACTGGTATTTGTTAATAAGTATTGCTGCGCAGCCATGTTATTTATCCTGTTGTCTGTTTTCACAAATCCGCAAGGTATGATCAGGATCTGCACTGAAACACCCACCCATCAGGCGTAAATGAACATTTTGTTTTTTTATTAAACGAAAACAAACTAAATATGGAGTAAGAAATCCATCGAAAACGACTTTATGAAAGTTTTTGTATATCGTGTAATTTAATCTATATTCCACTGCTCTATCGATCTGCCCTCCCTTTGGCGCCTCTACAATAATGCGACTGGTTCCCAAACATTCGCTGTCATTGCTACGCCGCGTTTCGTGCGTGGAACCCATAGTTTGTGACCTAAATATAGCCGTGTCACGAAGCCAAGTGTGTTGAGATTTGAAAACACTAAACGGGACAGTTTGGCTACTTTTTCGCTCATATATCATAGCGAAGAATAATTATGGAAAAATAAACAATAAATACTGGTTTTGAGTGTAAACTTTGTTACTTGTATTGATCAATTCGGGATTATATTGTGTTTAGTGAGGAATACAGTTCGCAATCGCGAGACGCTTGCAAAATGTGTCTTCATTGGACGCGAGGCGCCGGAGTGGAATCGCAATTCCTCTATGTCTGACGGCCTTGGCAGGTCATATAATATATATGACCAGGCAAGCTAGCAAATCAAAAGCCGAGCAACTTATCTGCGGTATGACAAAGATCGTTATTAGACTGAACGGAGCGTAATATATGATCAGGTGACACATTGGTCACAAATCCAACAAAGCCCAGTTCTCCAGTCTCGGCCAAAAGTTAGGGTCCTTAACATCGACTGTGACGGTGACGTCCCATGGAAAAGGTTTGACACTTTAAAGGTACATGCCCATTAAGTAGGCACAACATGTTCGTCATATCAGAGACATCATCTGGGAAATTTTCTGTCTAATTAAACATTAATTTACCATTATCCCCCGTATTGATTGGTATTATTATACATTTTATATCAGACGTACATTTCCACACTGATATCAAGGGCGATAACAGTGCTTCCTTAAAGTGTTAACGGACATTACTATTTATTATATGTATTTATGTTTTGATGTGCAATTATACCACCGCCCGTGAGTCACTATCATTAAAATAAATATTGCTTAATGATTATATCTGCATAGCGCGCACTCGTAATTTTTTAGAACAGGTGGCATATTGACACAAATATACACTTATTTAATTCGTATAAAGAACATGTTGTGCCTACTGAGTGGGCATGCACCTTTAATATGCGACAAACTATGTGATCGTGTACCTTAGAAGATCACGGTGTATGATCACGTGGTACTAACAACAACAACAAGTACGGATTAAAGATTAAAGTACGGATTATATGCATATCGTATAGAAAACATATCGTATTGATACAGTACGTATAGTATTGGTATAGTATGAATAGTATTGTTATAGTACGTATAGTATTGGTATTGGTACGTATAGTATTGGTATAGTACGTATAGTATTGGTATAGTACGTATAGTATTGGTATAGTACGTATATAATTGGTATTGGTACGTATAGTATTGGTATAGTACGTATAGTATTGGTATAGTATTGGTATGTACGTATAGTATTGGTATAGTACGTATAGTATTGGTATAGTACGTATTGTATTGGTATTGGTACGTATAGTATTGGTATAGTACGTATAGTATTGGTATTGGTACGTATAGTATTGGTATAGTACGTATAGTATTGGTATAGTACGTATAGTATTGGTATAGTACGTATAGTATTGGTATTGGTACGTATTATTTTGGTATAGTACGTATAGTATTGGTATAGTACGTATAGTATTGGCATAGTACGTATAGTATTGGTATAGTACGTATAGTATTGGTATTGGTACGTATAGTATTGGTATAGTACGTATAATATTGGTATAGTACGTATAGTATTGGTATAGTACGTATAGTATTGGTATAGTACGTATAGTATTGGTATTGGTACGTATAGTATTGGTATAGTACGTATAGTATTGGTATAGTACGTATAGTATTGGTATAGTACGTATAGTATTGGTATAGTACGTATAGTATTGGTATAGTACGCATAGTATTGGTATAGTACGTATAGTATTGGTATAGTACGTATAGTATTGGTATAGTACGTATAGTTGACCTGCAGAAAAGCGCTACTGTACCTCTGATGGTAAATTCAGTTTGTGATCGCAAAGCATGAACACGCGTCTTTGGGCGGTCATATGCTAATTTACGGCGGAACCGTTATAAACCGGACATCATGGGTGTCCGGTTTAGAGAGGTTCATCTGTAGCAAAATGAGTTTTCAAACAACGGGGCTTATCAGTCACGGTGACTTTGATTTCTTCACGTTGTAATCACCATTAGACAGATGCTGGACTCCGTAAAATTACCAGAAACGTATAATGTGTCAATACAAAGTGTATATAAGGAACAGAACACAATAATAGTTCACATCTAATTGTTTTATTGCTAGTAATAAAACTATTTTGTGTGCGTATTGATTTTCAACTACATGGCTGCGTTAAATGGTGGCTAATGACGGAAATGTAGCATTTCCGCGTTTTCATCTCTTTACGAATACCGTTACCCAATATCACTTGTATATGCTGGTAACTGGTTGAGAAAAGATAGCATATTTTGGGGCAATTAGATTGCTTGATTAACAACTATTTTCCAATAATTAAAGAGTCAGTGGAAAAAGGGGGCTATGTCCAAAAAGGCTTTTTCCACTGTGGACTAAACCCCAGTTTGTCCACCTACCCCTTAATTCGCTAGTGTTTGCGTACAATATCATGTGTGACCTGATTCGTTCATATCATTAAACAACCCCGACTATATGCACGCTCACTCGTTTGTTGTGCAGAATGTCATGAAATGCCCCAACTGCTCTTGTTCTCTATGAAACTCAGGGACGGCTGGTGTCGTGGGAAAATCCTTGTCGGGAACCGTAACGTCGCCCCGAACATCTGCAATATCAGCCGTTAGCAATATAAATAATCCATCAATAACATGCAAATACCCGAGGCACACACAATATTAGAAAATAAAACCTAAGTCGAATAAGCAATGACCTTTGTTGAATCCGACCTCTAAGCACATACGTCACTATCCAAATAACTGCCCACACAAAAAAGGGGACGTTTCACTAAAACTTCGTACGACTAAAATGTTCGTGGAAATATCAATTGATGGATTTACATTTATTGAGCATAGGCTGCATATGCAGCCTATGTTCAATAAAAGTAAATCCAATAATTATTTACAAGAAAACATTGTTAATGTGAAATTTACAGACTATCCTAATTTTGCACTTACGAACATTTTACTCGTACGAACTTTAGTGAAACTGCCCCCAGATCTGCTTCTAAACATTATAGTCATTCATGTATGTATACCTGTTTAACCACATAAGCTCTCTTCTTTTAAAAGGTATGTTGTAGAACCGTTTTAGACCGGTATTGGTATCGCATTTTCAAAGTACTCCCCCTGATAAAAGTACTCCCCTCGATACACAGACGGGAGTACTTTGAACATGGCTAGTCGGCCCATTTTCAAAGTACTCCCCTCGATACACTGACGGGAGTACTTTGAAAATGGCTAGTCGGCCCATTTTCAAAGTAATCCCCTCGATACACTGACGGGAGTACTTTGAAAAAAAATGGCTAGTCGGCCCATTTTCAAAGTACACCCCTAAAGTACTCCCCTAATCAGTCTACCCGTCTACCCGTTTATGGTATAAGATAAGCATCTACAGCGTTGGTCATTGCTGTGCATACTTCCATCATACATGTACTCATGTATGAGATATAGAAGGGGTGTGGTTTGAAAATGGGTAAACACTGCCATTTTCAAAGTACTCCCCTAAACAAAATGAACGAGCATGACGATGTGACGCATATAATCAGCCTACGCGCTTATGTTATAAGATAAGCGTCTACAGTGTTGGTCATGGTTGTGCATACTTCCATCGTACATGCACTAATGTATGAGATACTGAGGGGGAGTGGTTTGAAAATGGGTAAACACTGCCATTTTCAAAGTACTCCCCTAAACAAAATGAACGAGCATGACGATGTGACGCATATAATCAGCCTACGCGCTTATGTTATAAGATAAGCGTCTACAGTGTTGGTCATTGTTGTGCATACTTCCATCGTACATGCACTCATGTATGATATACTAAGGGGGAGTGGTTTGAAAATGGGTACACACCGCCATTTTCAAAGTACTCCCCAAAACAAAATGAACGAGCATGACTATGTGACGCATAGAATCAGCCTACGCGTTTATGGTATAAGATAAGCGTCTACAGTGTTGGTCGATGTTGTGCATACTTCCATCGTACATGCACTCATGTATGAGATACAGAGGGGGAGTGGTTTGAAAATGGGTAAACACTGCCATTTTCAAAGTACTCCCCTAAACAAAATGAACGAGCATGACGATGTGACGCATATAATCAGCCTACGCGCTTATGTTATAAGATAAGCGTCTACAGTGTTGGTCATGGTTGTGCATACTTCCATCGTACATGCACTCATGTATGAGATACTGAGGGGGAGTGGTTTGAAAATGGGTAAACACTGCCATTTTCAAAGTACTCCCCTAAACAAAATGAACGAGCATGACGATGTGACGCATATAATCAGCCTACGCGCTTATGTTATAAGATAAGCGTCTACAGTGTTGGTCATGGTTGTGCATACTTCCATCATGCACTCATGTATGATATACTGAGGGGGAGTGGTTTGAAAATGGGTATACACTGCCATTTTCAAAGTACTCCCCTAAACAAAATAAACGAGCATGACGATGTGAATAATATAATCAAGAATACGCGCTTATGTTATAAGATAAGCGTCTACAGGTGTTGGTCATGGTTGTGCATACTTCCATCGTACATGCACTCATGTATGATATACTAAGGGGGAGTGGTTTGAAAATGGGTATACACTGCCATTTTCAAAGTACTCCCTTAAACAAAATGAACGAGCATGACGATGTGACGCATATAATCAGCCTACGCGCTTATGTTATAAGATAAGCGTCTACAGTGTTGGTCATGGTTGTGCATACTTCCATCGTACATGCACTCATGTATGAGATACTGAGGGGGAGTGGTTTGAAAATGGGTATACATTGCCATTTTCAAAGTACTCCCCCACGCGTTTATGGTATACATAAGATAAGCGTCTACAGCATTGGTAATTATGTTCATAGTGCCATCGTACAAGTACTCGGTATCCGGACAAAACAACCTAGTTGTAATTTTTCACGGGGGTTGGGGGGGGGGGTGCAAATGTCCACCTGTGCATTTTTGGACTGGGGGCGGATGTCCTAGAGGGCAAATGTCCGTGTCCCTTGAAAATGTAATACTCCCATAAACAACAACTATTTGCATATCTAATAATCATCATTATATTCCCCTCACTATGACTGTAATAATGTTGATCAGCATCTACACCATTCGCCAAATAATCATCATTGTTCCCATGACTATGACTAATAATGTTGATCAGTGTATACACCATTCGCCGTCAGTGTATCGAGGGGAGTACTTTGAAAATGGGCCGACTAGCCATTTTCAAACTACTCCCGTCTGTGTACCTGAGGGGAGAGTACTTTGAAAATGGACCGACTAGCCATTTTCAGACTACTCCCGTCAGTGTATCGAGGGAGTACTTTGAAAATGGGCCGACTAGCCATTTTCAAACTACTCCCGTCTGTGTACCTGAGGGGAGTACTTTGAAAATGGACCGACTAGCCATTTTCAGACTACTCCCGTCAGTGTATCGAGGGGAGTACTTTGAAAATGGGCCGACTAGCCATTTTCAAACTACTCCCGTCTGTGTACCTGAGGGGAGTACTTTGAAAATGGGGAGTACTTTGAAATTCCTACACCGGTGTGATGTGGTTTTCCCCGGGTACTCCGGTTTCCCAACACACACTCTAACGGAGTAATGCATTTTAGGCCGGAATTGGCCGCCAGTATTGCTGTAGATTAAACATCATTGACATTTACTGCGATATGCATCGTATGAAATCAATTTTCAATATTTCGGACCATGATCGTACGTGACCCTTTCTTTATCAATTCCACAAAAATATGATCTCACGTGGTCTATTGTTTTGTAAGGAGTAATGGCGGCTCCCATTATGTCTCGGGTAAATCATAGTTTTCGTCAATACGAATGCGGTTTCTTAATGTTAATGATAACCATGTTCCGTTCCAGCCGTTGACACTACGAGTCCGCCAACACCAAATTAAGTAGCATTACTTATGTAGTTAGTCTGAACATTCTCCCAGAGAAATGTTAATCGGATCAAGTTTAAACAATGTTGTAGTCCATCCCATTCAAATTTCGCTGCAGAATGTTCAGTGAATGACACACAATGATGGGCTATATCAGACTGTGTGGATGCGCAGGCCCATTCGGTACCAGACTGGTCGCATATGTGTTCATACAATTCTCCAGTCACTCCCTCATTTGTGCAAAGTTTGTGTAATAACGGTTAATGTAAAGTACGCGTGAACGCGAAAGAAACTAAACATATGACGCCTCTATCACTTCATCAATTGTCACTTGACGTGGTTGCCCCGAACAACGGTAAATACGCCAAATAAGGAAGTGACCAAATGTGCGTTCTATTCGCATCATTTACGCGGGAGTTAACGGATATTGAGCAATAAAGTTTGTTTATTCTAGTTGTCACCTCTATTTGGAAGTACCATTCATGCTTTGTTCGCCCGAAGAAGGAGCTACAGTGGGGTCAGCGTGTAAGTGCACACACGAAGGAACACGACATGTTGGTTCCAACCTGTCGTGTTCGTTCGTGTGTGCACTTACACGCTGACCCCACTGTAATGGCATCACCCGGCGCTACAAACTTAACTACGGGATAACTGTCTTATACTGGATGTTTCCTTTGACAAGACCTGTTGATAGTTCACATAGCCATGCCTCCGATGGTCCTCTATCATGCATTTACACAGCCGTGGCTCTCAAAACACAACCCAGGAAATTCCAAGGTCAATGTAACGGCGCGTTCACAATAATTAACATTGTCGGACATTTCTTATAATGTCTGTTTCTTGATAGTTCGCACATACGATTATTCATCTGGTGTTCCTCTATCCATGACCCGCCAGTCATCGGTAATACCACGGTCAATGTCACAGACATAGCGCTTTAAAAAAACTGACAATTCAGGAGGCTTTCCATTCATGACATATCGTGATATCCGTGATATTTCACACTTTCATTCCTCTGATTGTCCTCCGTGATGGTGTGAAAACTCATCATCTCCGTATCCGTCTTCACGTTAAAGGTAAATGCCTACTCAGTAGGCACAAACTGTTCTTTATAGGAATTAAATAAGTGTATACTTGTATTACCATTCCGCCAGTGCCTGTTATACATATACAATCATTTAGTAACATTTATTTTACTGATGTACCTTTAAAGGTCACATACTTTGTGCGTTCACAAAACATGGCATTTATGTGAGTTTCTAATTTATCCCGTCAACACAGTGCGTATGTGCCGTGAAACACGGTGCCGTGAAACATCTTTGATATCCAGTCAATACTATTTTTGCATTTTACAGCCATTTGTAAGTGTTGACGGGATAAATAGAATAGTAGGTTAGTGCCGTGAATGGGAAAAAATATCTGGCGCGGCACGGAAACGGGATGTGCTCGGCAGAGCCTCGCCCATCCCGTTTCCTGAGCCTTGCCAGATATTTTTTCCCATTCACGGCACTAACCTACTATTCTCTATAAGTTCAGTTTCCGTTGATGGAACTACCCCAAGGCATGCCAGCGGGGTCCAACCTTACAACCAGCACAACCTAAGTGTATACCGTTAAGCAACGAATTTGTACATTGATTAACAGTTCCAACAGACGGTCTTATATATTTACTGGATGAAAGTTAATGCTATTGCATCAGCATTACCAGATTGAACTGGCCCCCGCTGATGTATGCTTGTCTACATATTATTATGTACTCAATCTGATGCACAGCCTATTGTTAGTGTACACCTCACCCATAGATATAACCATATTTACTCACATAGTAGGCGAGTAGACATCAGGGACAATACACTCATGTAACTGCTTAAATTTCACTGGATTTCATAACTAATAAAAGAGCACATTAGTATATGGTATGTGTTGTGTGGTTGACCTGGTAAAAGTGACACACTGTGTGATATTCTTCGAATGAAGCTATTTGGAATGGTAATTCATGTTGTTGAAAATACAAGCACAAACCTATCCAGAAAACTGACATATTTTACAGTTTGGTGTACTATAATTGACAGGAGTCCGATGTCCTGGCATTTCTACATGTGATTAGCTACATTTTGTTATATGTTTTACTTTACACATTTTGCGTTCTTTGTCAAATGGAAGAACAGGTGTAACTGGCTGATGGCTTGAACACACAAATATGCCGACTTGGCCTCTCCATATGTCGCATAAGATACAGTAAAGAGGCAGGGTTCACATATATGTTATACATATATTCCATCACATTTACGAAGCACTTATCCTGGAATAAATCCAGGTATAGAACGGGTACTTAATGTTCAGGAAAATATCTTATATATCTGTTTCCTTTCATGGAACGTTTGTATATGTCACATACGCATTAGTCTGATGTGCTTTATTACACTTTGACAAACGCATGATCCTTCGTACATTACCTCATCATACCAGGGCTCCAGATAAGGAATTAGTAATTGAGTATTGTCACTCCATAATTTCTAAAGCAATTGGGTATTTAACAATTTTAATTGGGTAAAATAAAATCACACTGCTGTTTACATGTACACATCAACTCCTTGGAGACAATTCTAATGAAATACCAAGATGTATTTTCATGAAAAATAAGAAACATATGCTATATGTGTGGTCGTTTTATTGCTTTTTGCAGTATGATAAAGGTACCACAACTTTGTTATTGCTTTTTGATACTCGCTACTTCTGATTTCCATTGGGTTTTCGGCAATTTTAACTGGGTATGTAAGCAAATACGCAGCTTATCTGGAACTCTATCATACTTTAAATGTCAACATCACATACGTATTCACATAGTGTTTTAACAATACTTAACACTGGCTGAATTAGAAACTTTATTTCCTTTTAGGGAGTCTTGATATTTCACACAATCATTAAGTATTCTTAAGATTGACCTCTGTCATACTGTAACCTTTGACCACTGCTAACCCCAAGGTCAATGTCACCGGCTTACAGTGGGCACACAATTTAAAAATGAAGTACATTTCCTATATCAGGCCCGTACGCAGAAAGGGTGCCCCCCCCCCCCCCAACCTTAAACCTTCCAACACCATGGCCAGGCCTTTATAGTGGTATTGGCAAAAAGTGTCGATTCAGATGAGCCGGCTCGTGACGAGCCGTCTCATCAGGATATGCTCTTTTTGCAAGTAATTTTCATAATTTTGAGAACAAAAACACCACATGTTCATAAATGGACTGGTCTGAAAATCATTTTGTGATGATTGGATTGGTTGCAAAATTAACATATCAAAATCCAGTCCAGTTACTTACAGGTGAAAGCGGTAATCTGCCGAGGTATGTCAGAGGATGTGCAAAACAATTGTTTAACCCTTCTCGCCGTCGATGACGCACCCCCGTAATTAATTCCTGTGTACGGTCCCGTACATTTGTTGTTTGATTTCATAGAACGGTAGTATGCATGGACCGAGGTGGCATTGACGGCGGCGGTGACTGTTTGTGGGTTAACCCATTGGGGTTTGTCAGTGAATTGCGTGATATTTAACACATGCATTCATATGAGATCCTCCATAACTCTGTGCCAATCGCTGAGCCCACTCCTCTACCGACTAAGAAAAGGTGGTGTCCAAGAAATAATCATGGGATATTCCATACATGTAAGCTGTTGCTTACTGACAAATTTAGTTGACTAACGCCGTTTTAACATCAGCTTCACCGCTTTCATCGTCAGATGCTGTGCATATGCACTAACATAATTTTAAATGTGGGTTGACTTACTATGACAAGTACAGTACATGTATTAAGGTGTATTGCATATGATTTGATCCAAGGGAGCTGGTTATCGTAAAATATGCGTGAGTGATTGTGTCCTTTCGCCAAACAAACGAGTGAGCGTCCAATTT
This sequence comes from Conchocele bisecta, assembly GCA_029237695.1. Classification (NCBI taxonomy): domain Eukaryota; kingdom Metazoa; phylum Mollusca; class Bivalvia; order Lucinida; family Thyasiridae; genus Conchocele; species Conchocele bisecta. The sequence goes on along the minus strand of CM055270.1, from coordinate 59,648,995 downwards.
GTAACGGCTACATTTGTATAAAGTTTGCGTACGTATTATCTAATATATTGTATTAATATAAGATGGGACTCAATATTGCAATGGAATGATTAAATTTGCATGCGTGGTATCGTAGGTACGGAAGCTTAAAAGGGACATACGCAATTATTTATCTATGTCGTTCCCACGACATAGCATCTCGTTCCCTCGAGATAGCAACTCGTTCCCACGAGATAGGATCTCGTTACCACGAGTTACATGTAGGTATTTCGTTCCCATGATATAGCATCTCGTTACCATGACATAGCATCTCGTTCCCACGAGATAGCATCTCGTTACCAAGAGGTAGCTATGTCGTTCCCACGACATAGCATCTCGTTCCGTCGAGATAACATCTCGTTCCCACGACATAGGTAGCCAATGAAAATGAAGCACAATTACAACTATATTTAAGAGCGTAAACTGGGTGTATTTGACATAGTGATGAAAATTGGCAACTTTAAAATTCAATTCCTTAACTGCAATATGGGCAAAATCCAAGATCGCCGCCAAATGTCACCGTTTTACGCAATTTCACTAGTTCGTCACAACAAAGAGTATTATTTTTATCATATTGAGTTTGCTGAAACAATGAGTGTTTGTTTTCGTACATTTACTGTGAAATTGAATAATAGTCTAAATAGCAGAACTCAAAAATGGCCGCCAATTATCAATGTATTACATTATACGTGCAATCGTATCTCTACATAAGAAAACATATATAATTGCACTCATACCATATATTACAGCAAATGTGCATATGAATATTGTATTTAGATACACAATTATGTTAGTACCTTAGGCACGCAATTAGATCATTGTTTCAACAGCATTAGTCCAAGATGGCCTCAAACTATATTTATATTATTGTAGCAAATAACTTATATAAATAAACTCGGATGTCACATCTAAGAATGTAATTATTCCAAATACTGGTATTAAGTCAAGATGATTTTTTCTTAAGTTAATATATACCATTATACAACGTTCAATAACAGAAGTCCAAAATGGGCGCCGGATAATAATATAGTACATTCTACTAGTAATAAAATAATATACTGATATGATATTTAAAATAGTAAATTTGGTTATCTGCGTTGGAATTTCAGTTTATTTTGGAAAGCCTTCTTCTCTTACCATTCCACATCATCATTCATGCTGAGAATATTCTCACACCAAATCCAAGATGGCTATCAAACTTACATAGTGGGGCGTTGGCAGAACGATGTAGTATGGAACTTTACAGTAAACTTTAATGACTTCCTAATTTGAATAAATACAAGAGGTTTTCTTTCATACCATTGGTTCCAAAAGCTTCACTGCTCAGCTTGTTTACTGTGAAATCACACGAAATGGCTAACTGGCTAGTACAAATGATACGTCTATATATTTCCTACGTTCCATTAGCGTTATTCCAGTTTCTGGTTAACATTACTTGGCTAAACCAGTTCAACATGCATAGCAACTAAGGACTCCCACAGATATTATTACATTCTGACTTAAATGTTTTTCTGCGACAGGTATACAATTTCCACAAAAGGACGGTATGTACATATTGATTGCTGTACAATCTTTTGATATCATTTATCATTTGGTAATCTGCAAGTAATTCATAGCAATTCAAATTGATATTGATTAGGTAGAGCAAAACATATTTATATGATGAGATAATGTAATGTTTCTATAACATTTTTCTTTTCAATTGTAAGTCGGAATTCAAAGTCTGACATACATGTGCAGTTGACGTTATTACATAAAACTAAATATGGAGTGAATGCATATGATATGCTAAACTAATATGATACGTAAATACTGAACGAAGAAATCAAATTCAATAATTTTGAGGAATGTTTTTACCCCGTAACAAGACCGTTCCCAAGTAAATCCGTCATTAATTGACTATTTATGTTACATTCACATAGTTATATCTGGTTGACCTACTCGTGAGTGTACATGTAGTGGTCCAGTATAACGCCCATACAATTCATATAGGAAAAAATCAGCATACGCATTTATTTCTTGAAACTGACAAAAACACACATGTGTCTTTACTGTCATCCTCTTGTATATGTTCTTAAGCAAGAACGAGCAAAGACGATCGCCACTAAAACATCTGTATAAGTATTAATGTCGTTTAGTTTCGTTTGTCCAGTTTCCACTTTCGAAGCAATGACATCATTGACCGAAACCAGGGATCAGGGGCCTATTTCATCAACATTGCAAAGTATACTTTACTAGCAAAGTATACTTTGAGGGAGTAATCATTTATTTTTCCTGAAATGCATTATTTCATATAGAACTAACAAATGCATATATTTCATGATTAAAAGTGCAGAATTATTATACTGAATTTATTACATTATCACAGCGAATTTAACATGGGGGAAAAGGAGGTGGAAGCGCTGTGGGAGGAGTCAGAAAACTGTGAAGATGTCTATGTGGATTTAACATGTGGACATTTTGTTTTCGCAATAAAATCAATATTTGACCAAATTTCATGAAATAAAAAGAAGGCTCATTCTTAAATTTTCCTTTAGTTTAATATTATCGAAACAAATATTGAATCTGCATTGTTTATATACAATTTTGGTAGGTTTCGTGAAACAGACAGTAATGTATAATACGCACGAAATTCAATGTCAAACAAGTGTAACTGAGTGAGCTCGAGCGTAGTGACTGACGGTCATGAATAGATGAATTTATAAAAATATTTTTGTAGACGACCGAATACTTTCAAACTAGAGAAATTATTTAATGAATCAAGTATTGACCCGTTAACAAAGCTGTGTAGGTTGCTGAAGGAAATACTCAATAAATTTAAACTACCATAGAATACCACATCTTGTATATACCAGTACCATGTCATAATTTAGACATACATATTATTAAAATCACCTCATGTATGTTTAGTAGCCATACTTCCATTGTTGTGTGACATATTCCATGCACTTCAGAATCTATGTATTTATACATGTATACCTACCTCTTATATCATTTGTAAAAATGACCAGAATGAATGAACTTTTGTAAACTTGTAAATACCAAAACCGTGCTCGACTCACCCTTCAGTAAGGCTCACCTCAACCGTCCGCCAGGACACCTTTCCCGAGTGTGAATGGAGTGTGAGTGTGGCTGTTGGAATAAAGCCGATAGTACTAATTACACAAAGGGGAGTCATTTGTGTCATTATTAGCCGATCTATTTATAGATCGGCTAATATATTGGTTATCCATCGAATTCTGAAAAAGTTTGTAGCAACCCTTTTCTCCGCTATTCGGTAATCTACGAACGCGAATTTTTCTGTATCACTTCCAAATTGCATCAACCGATAAAGTTTGCATTTTTGGCAATTATCTCCGTTTAAAACTTTACTTATAGCCAAATAACACAATTTTGAATACTTAATGAGCTGAACGCCGGAAGAGATTTAACCCGGAAGTTATTGTTGTTGAGGTCCATAGTTGGCTCTAATGGCCATATACGCCAACATACGCCGATTATTGGGCTAATTTAAAGCTTTTATTTATTAAACAGAACAAGTTTCAGCCACGTATAATCGCGTAAAATGTGTTTATTCGGCTAATTTATAATCGACCTCTGCTCAAAATCTCCTTACTAGCAACCCCAGCATTTTCGGGTTTATCCCAGCATCTCGGGTTTATCCCATTGGATCGCGTATGCGCGTCATTTGACGCTAGTTAATATTCACAAACTTTTCCACCAATCAAAACGAAGAATTGCCCTTCCTAGCCAACTTTGATTTGTTTACGTATCATGCAGGGATGGCAGGGATGGCAGGGATGCATCCAGCACGCACGATTGCGGCAATCCCCCTTAATTATTGTCAATGCCGCAAATTATTGATTGTCTTGCGCCCGACATCGCGCAAAAAATCACGGATGGGGCACATTAGGCCAATCTGGGCATGTGCCTCAATACGCAGGAGCTTGCGTCTATTTTTAGATGACACTGCAACCGCTAGATATATATAGCTCTGGTAGCTCCGCCCACTCGCGTGCTGCCACATAATTCGGACAAACACACAGTGACTACAACTTTGTGTATTGACAATGTTACCAGAGACACCTACATATGTTCGATGCACTTTACCCTGATTTGATCGGCTAATAACATCATGTTCTGCATGACTTTTCATGTTTTATGTCGGTTACAGAACTCGGACTGTCTAGTATGTTAAATAATGGACAACATGATGAGCGTTGTCAAATATTTAACATAATAGACAGTCCTCATTCTATAACTCTTACATACTAAAAATGAAAGTACATGTAGCAGAGAATAGCAATATCTGTGGTAAATGGTTATATTATACATGTATAGGAACAGTGAATGGTGGTGGCCCACCTTTGACCCTTACACCGCTACACACAACAATTGTCGTCTGCTGTTGCTTTTATATCGTGCCTGATGTCTCAATAAAACATGGTTTGACAGCACTTCAGAATCATTTCCAATGGAAATGATTCTGATGTGCTGTCAAAGCGTGTTGTAAATGATTCTAAAGTGCATTTAAAGCATGTTTTTGATGACAAAAATGGAAAATAGAAAATAAACAACAGATGACAAAAAATTAAGATAGCGGTGTAAAAACGTACATATAGAAACATTATAATGTGATAATAGTGTACATGTGCACGTGCAGCCGTGTTAAATAATGAATTGGTATGATATACACGTACTTGGCTATTATATACCCCACATGTCTCACTAGTATTGGCTTTGGTCAAATCAAACGTCTACACTGGTCGAAATGATACAGAAACTAGTCTCATTGGAGGACAACTGAGTAATTTGATCGAAGCTCTACACGTGCCATTATTAAATTGTCGTGGCTCTGAAAATAACCTTTCCGTACATGATGTAAACTATGGCCGCCGTAATTCTGTGAATGAATGTATTGACCAATCAACTTTGGAATCGTATCATAACATAAACACCATATTCAGTGGAACCTCTCTAAATCGGACAACAAGAAATATATGTGATCATAAGTTTGAAGGGTTTCTTGGTCATTTATCTCAGGTGATAATGCATGTTTGTGATCGCATAGCACACTTGTATGGCTCGGAATAATCAAATGCCTGATTTACAGTGAAAATTCTCTAAACCGGACACCCTGGGGACCTTCCTTAGCATTGTTTCACTATACATGTATAACAGATATATTTACATATATACTACCAGGTTAGTATTCTTTGATATCTTGTTGATCAGGCAAGGATAGGAAACACGGTGGAATTCCGAGGATAGCTGAGGAATTCCTACCGTTTCCGAGCAGAGCCGGATAAACGTAGTGTTAAACGACACAATTATGGTATTCCATTTGTCTAATGTTGTACGTATGAGGATGGGCAAACATAACATGTTTTCTTTGTCAAGAACACTGATGTATGTTTTGCGTCGTTGCACTTGACGTCATGCAACTCTGTTCGACTAATGGAACGTGTTAATATATGGAGCCCCGCAGCGGACGTAAAATTCTTTTTTATTAATTCGTTCCCACGAAATAGCAATTCGTTCCCTCGATTTAACAATTCGTTCCCACAAAATAACAATTCGTACCCTTAATTTAACAATTCATTCCCACGAATTAACAATTGGTTCTCTCGAATTAACAATTCGTCCATAGGATTTGTTTTGGCGGGCAGCTACGCGCGCGACACCTTTGGTCTACTTTGAAGCTATTTGAATTGTTAAATTGTTATTTCGTGCCGGGGAACGAATTGTCAATTCGAGGGAACGAATCGTTATTCGTGGGAACGAATTGTTAATTCGAGAGAACGCATTGTTATTTCGTGGGAACGAATTGTTAATTAATGAGAACGAATTGTTATATCGTGGGAACGAATTGTTAATTCGAGTGAACGAATTGTTATTTCGTGGGAACGAATTAATAACAAAAATCCATTTATTAATAAGTAGTGTTAGCCCGGTTTTTCGGATAAATGTAGGATACGACAATGTATTCGTCAATGCATAACGTGTTACCTAATACAGTGAAACATCTCAAACCGGACACCCTGTGGTGGAGGTCCCCAGGGTGTCCAGTTTGGATGTGTTCCACTGTAGATCAGAAATGTGAGCACTTCATGACACCTTCTAGTGTTTTGTAATCATGAAAAGTCATAACAGCGAAACACATCTAAGGTAAACATCTATGCTTTCCCGGTGTATGCGGTTTAGAGGGGTTCCACTGTACAGTCAGATCATCGGTCAGTGCACATGCGTAGACGTATAACCAGACGTCGTGTGTACGATATTGATCGACAGCAGGTAAAACGGAAATTAGACAAGCAATGGACGACCCGCCGGGCTAAACTGATAAGTAATAAAATAATTAAATGTAGCCTTCTGACCGAATCCAATATCAAGATATAAAAATAAACAGCAACTACCACACACATATTAACCCTTAGACCGCTAACTTATTTTTTCGTCGTCTGCTGTTTATTTTCTATTTTCCATTTTTATCATCAAAAACATGCTTTGACAGCACATTATAATAATTTACAACATGCTTTGACAGCACTTCAGAATGCTTCTGAAATGCTGTCAAACCATGTTTTTATTGAGAAATAAGGCAATATATAAAAGCAACAGCAGACGGCAATTGTTGTGAGTAGCGGTCTAAGGGTTAAAATGAATACAAGCTACATGTACATTATGTGGGCCCTAACATATAGAATATATGGAAATAATCATGTATCAGGTAACTGGTTATGCATTAACATAATACCCTGACTGATAAAGAATGATCGTATCCTGCTCATTAGGTACGCATATCCGGGTCTTAGCTACTTTCTCAGACGTTTCATTGGTCAAACGGCGTCACATGGCATTACCGAATGACGTCAGTGTAATGCTGTTATATTTGTGCCTGTGACTGGAGAAATGGGGCTTCTGGATTTTGCGACCAGTGTAGATCCAAATCAACCTGTGCATCCGCACAGTCTGATCAGGATCTGCGCTATTCGACGACAATCTACCAATGAAACAATCGCCCTACTTCTAACAAGCAATATATATCGTTATCAGCTTACAGGATTGTGCTATTTGATCCGGAGCTACATTAGTCACACATCCCATAAGCCCCATTTCTCCAGTCACAGTCACATTTGCCCATCCTCATGCATAACACGTTACCCGGTAAATATAAGATAATTCTGGTGTTTTTTCAAGTCAATTTAGTAGGCAATACATGTACTATGAAACGCGTAGGAATTCCGAGGAGAACTATTGTGCGATACTGTCAATATAGAGCCTAACCAGCTGTCTCTGATATTCAATATAATACAGTTGTTTCATGGTCATTTGGGGAACAGTCAAAACTATTGCCCCGATATGTTGTAGACGACTCGAGGTACTATTGCCCGGAGGCCGAAGGCAATAGTGCATCTGGGCCCGGTTGCTCAAAACATCAGTTAGCTTAACGGACTGTTAAATCCTTAACTGAATGGTTAAAATCTCTGTTTTAACAGAGATTTTAACTATTCAGTTAAGGATTTAACAGTCCGTTAAGGGATTTAACAGTCCGTTAAGCTAACTGATGTTTTGAACAACCGGGCCCTGGTCGTCTACAGCACTGAGGGGCAATATGTTTTGAACAACTTATATAGGGAGCCGGGTAATAAATCCGGATATATAGTTAATACTTGGTTAGTACCGTCGAATATAAAATATATTCGGTTGAGCCTTAGACAGCTTTATTGGGGCGAGCTGTAGCGAGCCCCTATACAATTGTTGGGGCGAAACCGAATATATTGTATATTCGACGACACTAATCATGTATTTAGTTTGTACTGTATACTGAACTTAATTGTTTGAATGTGCGTGCCGTCTTGTTTTGACGTCACTCCCTCGCCATACGTCACAAATCTAGCGACGTCATTCAACGCAAAATGGCGACGGCCACGATAAGTAGGTTCGGTATTATATCTGCTTAAATCTCCGATGTATTTACGATGAGCTTCCATATAGGCTGGCTTTAGACTCAGCAGTTGTCATAATAAGCATTCAAATCATCATAAAATGTATCTCTTTGTCGTTGGTTACTTCGCATATACTGTAAAAAGGGACAAAATTCCGCTGAATATAAAACGATTTAGATTTTAAAATCCGCCGCCATCTTGAATTTGCTGTTGAGACTGACCAATCAGAGGCCTCGATTAGGTGACAAAAATAAAGGCAAACACGGCATTTCATGTATATAAGGCTACTTCATGTATATTAGGTTACTTAAGATATAAATGGCATTTGTTCCCCCTTTATACGCTACATGACGCAGTGGTTGCGGTATAAATCTGATCCGCCGCCATCTTGAATTTGCTGTTGAGACTGACCAATCAGAGGCCTCGATTAGGTGACAAAAATAAAGGCAAACACGGCATTTCATGTATATAAGGCTACTTCATGTATATTAGGTTACTTAAGATATAAATAGCATTTGTTCCCCCTTTATAATGCTACATGACGCAGTGGTTGCGGTATAAATCTAGATATGATGGCACAATATATGTCCAATAGAAAGTTGACGAGTTGAACAATATTATATTAGTATTCGCCATGAACTTACTGAAACTAAAAGTACCTGGCCAGGTTACACTGACCGGTTGTATCGGACTTTGACCGTCGTATGGCCCTGGGTATATTAGTGATTACCTCATACGCTCTTACATGGACATCGTCATTACTGGTCGAGACTCATTTCCGATGCACAAACCAGATTACCCGTGCGACTAGGCACCAATATAAGGGGCTTCCGCCGAGGTCCCGGCGCAATTAGGTTTCTATACCAGTAAATGGGCCCGCCTCTGGAATTACCTCGCTTATCGCAACGCCGTATTTCGCCGATATCGATTTGGAAAAGTGGTCATATTTTCCAAGGGCGACGTCTGAAATTAAAACACAATTCAGAGCGCATGCGGAATTCCGCATGCGCTCTGAATTTTGTTTTAATTTCAGACGTCGCTCTGACGTTTGTGTCAATTATGAAAACTATTTCATCTCTTTCAAAATCATCGATGTTGGTGATGCGATACGGGAGGTGATACCGCAACCTAGACACGCGTATTTATAATGCACGTGTGCCACGTCGATATGGTACATGTATATGGATACATGCTCTCATCGACGAAGTACGTGTTTAAACAGGTTCAATTCATAGTACCGGGTATGGAGGCTGATCGAGCCAATTACAACCTTTAAATATAAGCCGAATAGAATTCATAAAGTATAAACTGTTATATGGCCACAATTTCGACTTACCATGCATGCAAAACGTATTGAACTTGCTACCGTCAGCATCGATGTCTGCATTGGTCTAACATACAGGTACCTGCGTTAATGATAAAATCAGCGCATCTATACAATTATTGGTACTGATTTTGCCATTTTTTACATTGGGTTTCGCTTAAGTCGGTGCTAGGAGGCGCTTATGTCATGGACAGTGGCAATGAAACACAGGTCGTGACATAGTGAACATGTGCAATAAAACTGCACTTGCAATGCATACCTTTTGCCGTTAGTCGTGTTCGGCGATTATATGAATAACTCGACTATGTCTTGTAATTTGTTCGGGCGATTTGCATGAATCCAGTATACGAAAAGTAAAACGTGTTTTAGACAGTTGACTTGACATCGTTATTTAGACAGTTTGTCAATAAAAAGCGTATCACATCTGTGAGATATCGGATGTTCATCATGCACGCTTCCACAGCTACAGTGGGGTCAGCGTGTAAGTGCACACACGAACGAACACGACAGGTTGGAACGCTGACCCCACTGTATTTCATGTATAAAAAAAATTGTAAATATTTTTCTGCATTGTTTTTCTCATTTCGCATCAAAAGTGTATGTTGCTACCACTCAGTTGAACGGTCTCGGCGAGACGGTTCAACTGAGTGGTAACAACATACACTTTGGGTGGGTAGCGAACCAACTTACACGCTGATCCCACTGTACAACGGTCTAACATAGTTTGCTGACAACAGTAGCATTATCTTCGGCTACGCTGGTTTCGGGCGTCGTGGCGTTCCTATTCACAGTCGAGAGCCCAATTGAGACTGATTAAAGTCAAATTGACGTTGCCGTCTTTATCGTTGTTAATGATGCAACCCAACGTCACATTCCAATGTGCCGTTGGGTTGCATCATTAACAACCATATTGTTGGGAAAGTTGATAAGATATAAAATCTAAATGTTCAATCCTGGCATATTTATGTACACTAAAGAACTGTTAATTTCCAATTTAGGTGTGGTCCGCTTTTCGACCTTATTGCTCCTAGTCCTTTGCATATTTTGTCTGTGGCATACATGTAGCATGCTATTTTGTGAGAACAGTATTTAATAGTCAGGGCCCAGTTGCTCAAAACATTTGTTAGCTTAACAGACTGTTAAATCCTTAACATTGTTAAGGGTTTAACAGTCTGTCAAGCTAACAGAGGTTTTGAGCAACCGAGCCCAGATAATCTCGGTTGATAAATACTGTTCTGTTATATTATGTTCAGATTGCAAAATGATTAGCAGCCTAGTCAACAAGAATGTGATCAGAAAAGACGCTGTATGTACATAACAGTGTATGGTTATAGCAGTTGACAAGCCTCTGTTATGGCAACTGGTTACCATGGAGACACAGTCATGATTTCAATGGTGATATCGATGATAAAGTAGTGTTTGTTTTTTATAGTGTCACCCATCATTATGTTCTTTGACTTTGTATATACATATGACATATTAATATGAATGAGACAGTTATACTATGTCACTGTGACTGGCGAAATGGTGTTTCACGAAACCTGCCCAAATTTTACAGCTATATAAACAATGCAAAAATATTATTGTTTTGATAATATTAAATTTTATCAAAATTTAAGAATGAACCATCTTTTTATTTCGTGAATTTTTTTCAAATATTGATTTTATTACGAACAATTTACTTGTCTATGGGAATTTAACATGGGGGAAAAGGAGGTGGAGGAGCTGTGGGAGGAGTCAGAAAAAGAAAAAAAAAAGAAAGGAAATTGACTCCGAAACCTGGCTAGATAGCTTGGAAATGATCTAACTGAGAAAACAAGTTACATTTTGAAAATTGCTCCAGTATTTCTGGAATTCAAAAAATTAACCCATGTTAAACCCCCATAGACATCTTCACTCTGGGGATTTAACATGGGGAAATTGCTTGTTCGCAATAAAATTAATATTTGACCAAAATTTCACGAAATAAAAAGTAGGCTCATTGTTAAATTTTCCTTTAATTTAATATTATCGAAACAATTATGTTTAAGAATTGTTTATATAGCCGTAAAATATGGGCAGCTTCGTGAATCAGACAGTAAAACAGACAGTAAATCAGACAGTAAATCAGACAGTAAATCAGACAGTAAATCACCATCCGCTGACTAGATCGAGTACAGTGAAACCAATTAAAACACTGCATAAGTTGATTTGTTTGTGTCTGTGACTTGAGAAATCGGTTTATGGAATTTCTGACTTGTGTAGCTCCTGATCAAATAGTAACCTCATGTTGCATGTACGTGTAGGCTTTAGATGCATGGAGTAATATTTACGTAAATTTATATGAAACATTTATCATGTATGTCACGGTACCAAACATATGGAATTCACAGACGAATTAAATATAGAATTCTGGGACGAATTCCAATTTGGCGGGGAATATGTCACGGTACTTAACTCACTGTGGGGAGGCAGTGTGTATTCGTGCCCGGCTAGCTCAGTCGGTTAGAGCGATAGTACGGTAAACCAGAGGTCCCGGGTTCGAGCCCAGGGCCGGAGCACAGTTTTCTCACCCTGTGACATTTGGCGCACAACATGGGGCGTACAATGCATGTAGTTTGTGTAGCATTACATTTGTACATTAGTGTGTGTTAGCCCAGGGGCCGGTTAGCTCGATGCAATACATTTCTTCTTCACGAACTAAACATCGCCAGTTTTACTGAATCATGGCCGACGTATATCCGACTAAAATGTTAGTAAGTGCAAAATGATAATATTCTGTAAATTTCACATTAACAATGTGTTCTTGCAATCAATTATTGGATTTAAATTTAATAAGCATATGCTGCATAAATATGCAGCCTATGCTCAGTAAATGTAAATCCATCAATTGAAATTTCCAGAGGATCCTAAATTTGCACGAACATTTTAGTCTTACGAAGTTAGTGAAACGGCCAATTACTGGGTAGATGGGTCTGTGAATACCTCGTGACGTCTCGTATCTCTACCGGGGCCAAATCCATTTGTGGCTATGATCTGTGAATGGGACTTATGTCAGTTGTGACCAGTGTAGCCCCTGATCACACAGCATACTTCTGTAGTCTGACAACGGTTTGTATTACTTGTTAGAAGCGTGACGGGTGTTTCATGTAATGGCAAACAGTGCAGATGTTGATCAGGTTGTGTGGATGCACAAGCTGATCTGAATCTGCACTTGGCGCAAAATCAATAAGCTCCATTTCTCCAGTCACAGCCACGTTGTATAGCATTAAGATGTGGGTGTAGTCTAAGAGTCAATTTCCGCACGTGAATCACCATTCCATAATGGCATTAGATAGTGATAATTCCACATATTCCACGTTATACCAGAGACGTTTCGTTATGTCATTGCCACTAAAAAAGAGGGGATATACATATAGCGTTAGTCCATATACACACGTACGTACGATGTTAGTAACATCTTTTATTTTTATAGTCACCTTGTTTGTAAGACTAATGCGTTAAAGTTTGTTTCTTTATTCAATAACTTATGAACCACTTATCCGATTTTGATAATATTTGGCCACAAAGTGTGTCTAGGGATGTTGCTTTGTTGTGCAATCGACCCATGTCCGACCGCCCAATGTCAAGGTCACTGACGACATATGTTCACCTTCTTTGTAAGGGTGCTAGCGAGGGAATTTTCTTAGTGATAACGATGCCGCGTTTCACTTAAGTGAGCACATTCGTCTATGCAAGTGCATGTTCATGGACGTTCACTTGCCACTGAGGGATCGTAGATAGTTATTTCCCTTTGCAAACATATTTATAGACATCCATATGTTGTATTTCAGCGTTTATTTCTTACTGAATAACACAAAAACACGCTTTGCAATCACGGTAGACCCAGATCAGACTGCACGGCCGTGCAGTCTGATCTGAGTCTACAGTGATTGCAATCCCATTAATACGTGTCAAAATATGAATCTGGCAAAGAATGCAGTTCCAGATCAGATTGCGCATATTTGTATGGTGATCTGGATTTACACTAGTCGGAAACACTATGCACTACATGTACTATATGTATAATGGCTCCTTTACATTTTAAATCATGCGATATTCGCTTTTTTACCAGCAATTTGGTCATAACATATACAAGTTCGACCGGATTTTTATAAATAAATTTAAAGGGAGATAACTACATGTAGCTACGATCTCTTATTGAAGGAATCAGTGAGAGAAACGACCTACGTTATGGACTTATTGAGCTCCACCCTACAGGGTGCAGTTTCACTAAACTTCGTACGACTAAAATGTTCGTAAGTGCAAAATTATGATAGTCTGTAAATTTTGTATTCATAATGTTTTCTTGTAAACAATTCAGTAGTGGATTTACATTTATTTATCATAGGCTGCATATGCAGCATATGCTCAATAAATATAAATAAATCAATTGAAATTTACAGACGATCATAAGTTTGCACATTTTAGTCGTACGAAGTTTATTGAAACGGCCCCCTGGTGCATTCACGTCCATGTGTATATATGACATTCTTATTGAACGGACGTAACAGTTAGTCAATCAATAAATAAGTTGGAAAAAAGAAATAAGCAAAAACACAATATTGTTGCTGATGGTTTGGTGGTAGATTCGATTTCATAAACAGTTGGTACATATAATATTGACCATCTAATCAACTGCGCTAGGGAATACGACTTGCTTCGTAATATAAAGTAAAAACGTGTCATCAGAGTTGTCGGATCCTGGGGCCTGTTTAACTAAACGTCGTACGACTAAAATGTTCGTAAGTGCAAAATTAGGATCGTCTGGAAATTTCAATTGCTGGATTTACATTTATTGAACATAGGCTGCATATGCAGCCTATGTTTAATAAATGTGAATTCAATAATTGTTTACAAGAAAACAGTGTTTTAGTCGTACGGAGTTTAGTGAAACTGCCCCCTGGTGTTGAACCTACCTGAATTTAAAATCCGAATGTGGAATGGTAACACAATCGATTTGCGGCGGCATCTGGATCCCGTTTCACTAAACTTCGTACGACTAAAATGTTCGTAAGTGCAAATTTAGGATCGCCTGGAAATTTCAATTGATGGATTTACATTTATTGAGCATAGGCTGCATATGCAGCATATGCTCAATAAATGTAAATACAATACTTGTTTACAAGAAAACATTGTTTATGTACAATTTACAGACTTTTTGCACTTAATTTTGCACTTACGAACATTTTAGTCGTACGAACTTTAAATAGTGAAACGGGCCCCTGAATAGTATGACGTGTGGGGTATTGCATGTTGCAATACATTATTAGAAATTATTTGATTTCACATTTTATAAAACTACTTCTCGTGGACTTTTTTAAATTGCATTTATATGCTTGAAATTGGCGTCAAACGTACGGTATCAAATGTGGCTGTAACTGGAGAAATGGTGCTTATGGAAATTGTGACCAGTATCGCTCCTGATTAAATAGCAGACTCCTGAAGCCGATTTCATCAACATTGCAAAGTATACTTATCTAGCAAAAATTTTCAATTTTAGGATAAATTTATTATTTTTTATTATACTGAATTTTTTACATTATCACAGCCAAAATGGTAATGCTAATGTAAAAAAATCAGTATAATAATTCTGCATACTTTTAATCATCAAATATATGCAGTAGTTAGTTCTATATGAAATAATGCATTTCATGAAAAAGAAATGATTACTCCCTCAAAGTATACTTTGCAATGTTGATGAAATCGGCTACTGAAGCCTGATAACGACGTATATTGCTTGTATGATGGGTGTTTCATTGATGGAATGGCAGATCCTGATCAGACTATGCGGATGCACAGGCTGATCTGGATCTACACTGGTCACGTAGAATCGAATCGATTTCCGTGTTTACTGTCAATACTGACACGGAACTCGATTCCTCGCAAAAACGACATAAGTATGTGCCGAAGTCCCGAGACCACCAAATGCAGGTGATAAAGACGCGTTTGCTGCGCCATATTTCATCAATATCCGTTGCATATTAAGGAAAATATCAAATAATCTTTACTTTGCAGTGGGCGCGCTTTCAGCACTTTCAGACATTGTTGTTGTTGTGGTAACCACGTGATCATGCACCTTGATGTCGTGTCAGTTACTCAGCGTTCGTGTGCCTATCATTGTATTAGTCCTCCTTGGGGACTAATGTGGTGGGGTAGGGCTGGGGTGGTTTTCAAATACCAAATACCAAAAAAAGAACACCTCTAAAACATTAAAATGCCTAAGTCCCAACGAGAAGTCTCATCAGGATCTGAGCTTTTTTAAAGTAATTTACATATTTTTTAAAACAAAAAATATCCCCTTTTCATAAATGGACTAGTCTGAAGATCATTTTGTGACGGTTGGATTGGTTACAAAATTAACATATCAAAATCCATTCTAGTTTAGGTGAAAGGGTTAATTATTTGCGTCGGAAATAACGACGAATCTCATTTCAGTTAATATAAACTGATTGCAGATACACGCCCCTTGTAACTCATGTTCGTCGTACATATATGTACGTGTACCGTAAGTTTGGACGGACCTGGGACCCGTTTCACTAAACTTCGTATAACTAACATGTGTTGTAAGTGTACAATTATTATAATCTGTAAATTTCACATTAACAATGTTTTCTTGTAAAAAATTATTGGATTTTCATTTATTGAGCATAGGCTGCATAAGCAGCCTATGCTCAATAAATGTAAATCCATCAATTGAAATTTACCGACGATCCTAAATTTGCACTTACGAACATTTTAGTCGTACGAAGTTTACTGAAACGGTCCCCTGGATTACGTGTATGATGCATTACTACTGCACCACCGCCTGCGTTAATCTTGCGACGGTGTCAATGCTTAGCAACATATATTGGCTGGCAATTAAGCACCTTGATTATCTGAGCCTGGGCTGTAGCACAGTTCAAACTCAGTCAATCAAGCTGTGTGACGCCAAGCACTGTATTCAAGCATTTTGAAATAAGAAATTGACAACTATTGGAAATTTACACGGGTGGCGGAGTATTGTCGCAGTATGCATATAGGCCATCTTTTCAACTGACTGAAGTGAAGAAGTTTCCTTGAGCCCGGCTCGCTAATTCAGTAAGTGTAACGCGCGCTTCTCGAGTGTCCTACCTTCTAGATATTCAATCTCAGAGTAAACCTGGGTGCATGATTTAAAGAGCGTTTTGTGTATGTGTTACGGGTATGTAAATCTATGAAGAATGAAACATGTTTACTTATTATACATTTATTTTTAATCAAATGTTAGTGCTGAAATCGGTTTGTTATCATTTCACGAAATTATGTCAGTAATATTTGTATACATGAAACGCACATACATGTACACCCTTTTCTCTAATGGAATATTAATCTGGGAAACCGGCAATGGGGCTTTATCTTGGGCTAAACATAATTTGAGTTGTGACTGGAGTAATGGGGCTTATGGATTATAAGACCAGTGTAAATCCTGTTCAGCATGCGCATCCGCGTCTAATCAGGCTCTGCACTGTTCGCCTTTCAGTAAATGTAGCACCAGTATAAGCGGTGTTGGTCGTAATTCGACTGCAGAAATGCGTACGATTACATTATCAGGAGTCAGACTGGTCATAATGCCATAAGCCCCGTGTCGACAGTCATAGCTATAATATTGTACTAAATTTTGAATTTGTGAACCGCTTTCCGAAGATTTTAATTTTCGGAGTTAGATTTCTAAGCTATCTAACCAGGTTTCGTGATCATTTGTTCAATATTGTTTCAGACCAGCTGCTCCAGCTCAATTTCCCCAATACTTAATAGGACAATGATTAGACCCAGTGTGACCACTGAAAACGTATTGTATTCACGATTCGACAGTCTCCTATAACTACTGAAGCGTCCTGGTGCCAATGCCAAAATATATCTATCTCCTAGGACTTACTATCTCCTAATTAGGTATTAATATATCCTAATTAGGAGCTATTATCTCCTAATTATGACGTATTATTTCCTAATTAGGAGTTAGTATCAAACATGTTTTAGCATTGACACAGATAGGAAGTCCTTATTAGGAGATAGTAAGTCCTAATTAGGAGATAGTAAGTCATAATTAGGAGATCTTAAGTCTTAATTATGAGATACTAAGTCCTAATTGGGAGATAGTAAGTCATAATTATGAGATAGTACGTCTTAATTAGGAAATAGTAACTCATAATTAGGAGATAGTAAGTCCTAATTAGGCGATAGTAAGTCTTAATTAGGAGTTAGTAAGTCATAATTAGGCAATAGTAAGTCGTAATTATGAGATACTAAGTCCTAATTAGGAGATAGTAAGTCCTAATTAGGAGATAGTAAGTCCTATAGTAAGTCCTAATTAGGAGATATTAAGTCTGAATTAGTAGATACTAACTCCTCATTAGGAATTACACGTACAGTAGCGCTTTTCTGCAGGTTACCTATTTGTATATATAAATATCATATACATACCGTATACTATTGGTAATTTTACCGTATGATCATTTCCTATGTGTACGTTTTTACCACCTCATGGTATAAATAATACCGTTTGTGTGTTTACATTATACAATCATACTATACGAATATTATAGATACGTATATATATACGATAGCCGTACGTGTGTATGATATTCGTACTAATATGGTATGCCTACCATAAATGGGGCAAACAATTATGAATACACCGGTATGCAAATATATTATATCCGTACAGATATACGATAGTAAAGTATTAGAGCTATACGCACGTATAAACTTCGTATAAACGAACGAATTGAATGGTATATCTATACGATATTGGTTGGTATGTACGGTGCGAACATACCATGTGTTTATATTATATGAATGTCGTATAGAAAACATACCGTAATGATATCGTTTGCGTATTGCGTGGTATAGCCGACGTGTAAGTGATCAGCAGAAAAATGCTGCTGTACACGTGTACACATGTTTCACAGAGACATTCCTTATACTCTATTTGGGATTATAAAAATAAAGGTTAAACCTTATTTTAATTACCATGACTTTGGGTCGTATATTGCCTATCCTCCCCCCTCCCCCCCCTCCCCCCCCCCACCCCCATAACGCCACGGCGAACACTTGATGAGATCAATGGAAGAAGAGGGCTACGCCCACAAGGGACGTAGCAGGGATTCCGCTGGCGATCGCCACTTTCGCAATTGGCGATAAAAATAAACAATTGGCGATAAAAAATTACAATTTTCGAAATAAAATCGCCACTTCAAAAAAAATAATTATATTTTTTGAAGTTGCGAATTTTTTATTTTCCCCAGCGGAATCCCTGCTTATGTGTACATGATTTTGAAATTTTCTTCTTCCATTGTCTCTTTAGAGTTGTCTGATTGTTTGAGTTTGGAGCTTTGTACAGAATCTACATTATTATAACTGAGACGTGGCGGTACTGGTGTCTGATGACCTAGTTTTGACCAGTGTATATACATATCTTTATGCGCATCGGGACATTCTAGCTTTACACAACTCGATATTCTGTCAGCAAAACCGTATACATGCATACCCACTGTTTTACGTTTGGAATTTCCGTCAAATAATAATTATATTAAGAAAACAAAGATTGTTTTAATCGGATTTTAATACGGGCACAAAAACATAAAACATATATATACTGTGGAACAATTTTCAAAATGTTTTCATATGTTGATATTTAATTTCCATTTAATTTAATTTCTGTGTACAGTAGTCATGTTTCGAAGTCAATTTCTAGAAGTTATCAACTAAAGTGTCACAACTACATGTAGCAGTACTCTATCGGGGCTAATATATAATACATTACTATTAGAAATTCATTTTCGTAATATAATAAATATTTGACGGAATTTCAGGAAATCAAATAAACATCATTTGAAGAAGGTAACATTTTTATTAATTAGAAAAATATGTTTAATGTTTTATTTGTGTTCTAGTGTAATATGCGTGGTTGCCAAAAATATTGTCGGATTTTAAATGAAATATTAAAAGCCCCATTTCAGTCATAATCATACTAGTTGTATCATCAAGCTACTTAAATTTTACAGTAGTCTTTTGTTAGAGCTCGTTACTAAATTTATTAGGTAACGAGCTTTGTATTGGCCGAATACATACTGACTGATAACATATTGCAGTATGTGGCATTGACCTGATACGAATATCCGGGTTACAACAAATACAAATCTAACGTCGAACGGCCTCACATGACGTTACGTTATGTCAATGAAATGAGGTTACAGAAAAAAGATCATGTTCCTTTCAACGAAAACACTACCGTCTGTTTCATGAAAGCTGCCCAAATTTCAAAGCCATATAAACAATTCAAAAACCATATTGTTTTCGATAATACTAAATTAAAGGAAAATTTAAGAACGAACCTTCTTTTAATTTCGTGAAATTCGGTCAAATATTGATTTTATTACGAAAAATTGATTTCTCTATGGGAATTTATCATGGGGGAAAAAGAGGTAGAGGAGTTGTGGGAGGTGTCAAATAACAATATTTTTTGAAATTGACTCCGAAACCTAGCTAGATAGCTTGGAAATGATCTAACTAAGAAAACAAAAGTTAAATTATAAAAATCGGTCCAGTATTTCTGAAATTCTAAAAAATTTCCCCATGTTAAATCCCCATAGACATCTTCACAGAGTGAAGATGTCTATGGGGATTTAACATGGGGAAATTTTGTTTTCGCAATAAAATCAATATTTGACCAAATTTCACGAAATAAAAAGAAGGCTCATTCTTAAATTTTCCTTTAATTTAATATTATCGAAAAAAACATGGTTTTTGAATTGTCTATATAGCCGTAAAATGTGGGCAGCTTTCGTGAAACAGACTATAGTTAGTGGATTTTGATACCGAGTTTATAAAGCTGGGATATTTATGTACACATGTACGTAGCACCGTCCGGATGTAAAATAATCATTGGAAATAACACTCTTTTTCTGGAGAATTCTACCAAACACTGATATATTCCGAGGTGTGGTAGTCTGTAAATTGAATTTAAGTCTTAATTAAGAGAAGACTTGTGATTTTGTGCCGAAGAAAATGTGTGATATTTCGTGAAAAAAATATGCCAAAATTGCGATATATTGCGTAAATGACGTTGAAAGTGTTGATGATGTGTTCAGAGCAAATGCTGTTTACAGAAATATCACTGTTAGTAAATACTTTTCATGAAAAATCGCACATCTTCTTAGGTACACAACCGTATGGCTTGTCTTATATATGTATATAGTCTGTTTCACGAAACCTGCCCAAATTTTACGGCTATATAAACAATGCAAAAACAATATTTTTTTCGATAATATTAAATTAAAGCAAAATTTAATTTCGTGAAATTTGGTCAAATTTTGGTTTTATTACGAAAAATTGATTTCTCTATGGGAATTTATCATGGGGAAAAGGAGGTAGAGGACATGTGGGAGGAGTCAAAAAAACTATTTTTTTTTTAATCGACTCCGAAACCTAGCTAGATAGCTTGGAAATGATCTAACTAAGAAAACAAAAGTTAAATTTTAAAAATCGGTCCAGTATTTCTTAAATTTTAAAATATTGCCCCATGTTCAATCAATATTTGACCAAATTTCACGAAATAAAAAAAAGGTTAATTCTTAAATTTTCCTTTAATTTAATATTATCAAAACAAATGTGGGTTTTGAATTGTTTATATGGCCGTAAAATTTGGGCAGCTTTCGTGAAACAGACTATAGGTTATTTGATTTGTATGTGTACAGTTATTGTAGCGCCTTTCTGCTCCTTACCTATTTGTATATACTAATATCGTATACATATTGTAATCGTATAGTATTGGTATATTTAATGAGCATATCGTATGATCATATAATATTGGTATGTTTGTACCATATCATCGTATAGTATAAACGTACTATACGAATATTATACAAACATACGATATCCGTTCGTATATACGATATATCCGTACGGATATGGTATGAATATACCATACCCTGGCATGTATGTACGATACAAACGTACCAAAATTATACACATGTATAAAAATCGTATAAACGTACGATTTGAATGGTATATATATACGATATTGGTTGGTATGTACGGTACAAACATACCGTACGTTTATATTATATGCATATCGTATAGAAAACATATCGTATTGGTATAGTATACGTATAGTATTGGTATAGTACGTATAGTTGAACTGCAGAAAAGCGCTATTGTATACATGCACGAGTTCCACAGCGTGCGATATTGGGCGACTTTATGAGCGCAATATCGTTGCGCGGCGGAACGAGTGGCATATATCCACATACAAATCCAATAACCGTTTTATTATATACGTACATCACTCGAAATTCATATGCGTCTCTGAAAAAATAAGATAATTTAAATAAAATAAACGAAATAGTCATGATTTGGAACAAACTATTTTACGAAGTGAAATGTAGTTCCGGCACTGACCAATATGAACTCACGTGACGTCAATATGGAAACAAATCTTGACGGCTTGCGTTCCATTTTATTTCAATGGGAAAAGAAAGTACGTATATATTAACACACTTTCTATAGCAAATTTTTACTTATTGCTGTGATAAGCCAATTCGTGTAAGATGGCTTCTCAACTATTCACCTTTTAAAGCTATTTGTTAACGGTTGTGGTACAGATAAATAACACGTATTTAATCTCATTAAAGGTACATGCCCACTCAGTTTATATCCCCGATAAATTCCACAAAAAGGCCATTCATTCCTTATAATTCGAGCATTTGAAATAAATTCATCAAGAAAATGTGTTTATTTTCCGTTTTCTTAAGAATTATTTTAACTGCGCCTCACGGTTACGGAAAGTAGTTCGGCGTGGGAGTTTACTGGGATATAAATTTTGGACAGAGACATGCTATGGGCGAATCAAATGTTAGGGAATTGTGTAAATATTTTTGTGCTGAAATTATTCAGTCAATATACGATGTACACGGTCTCCATATGCGACGATATGATCTTTTACTAACGGGAACGCTAAATTAGCACAATATGACCCATTCCTCTAATGTACTACGTAGATCGAAACAAATAAATCAGAAATATATATTTAAACACTTTCATTTAAAATGTCCTGTCGTTTGTATATGCATGGATCCGCAAGCAGGGAGTTCCTCAGGGGCGGATCCAGGATTTATATCTAGAGGGGGCGTGGGTTTCATTTTCATAAATTCAGATTATTTTTCCTGCATTTTTTCTTATTTCTCATTAAAAGTATATGTTGTTACCACTCAGTTGAACCGTCTCGTCGAGACGGTTCAACGGAGTGGTACCAACATACACTTTGTGTGAGAATTAAGGAAATAATCAGATCTTTCTACGAAAAGAAATGGGTTAAAATCTAAACTCAAACAATTTTAGTGGGGGCGTGCGCCGGAAACGCCCCCGCCTGAATCCGCGCCTGTCCCTGCTATTTTAACTTTTCCAGCCAACACGGGCTACATGTATCTTGTATACTGTTGCCGGGCTAGTACAGTCGGGATTGCGGGTCCGACTTCCACATCCAGCTAATTGTTTTCTCTCCTTTTTTTATCTTTCCGGGCGGCAAATGCTAACACTACAGCGGAACCCCGCTAAACCGGACACTCGGGAAATTATAGATGTTTACCTTATATGTGCTTCGCTATTATGTAGCTCTGATTACAATGACTTTTCATGATTGCAAAACACTAGAATGTGTCATGAAGTGCTCACATGTCGGATTTACAGTGGAACATCTCCACAACGGACACCCTGGGTGTCCGGTTTGGAGAGGTTTCAATGTACACACATTATATACAACCACTGAGTACCATACTTTAGTTCATACTTTATTGGTTTCTAATATGTACCGCAACCCCACAGAAATAGCTTTACTCAGATTATCACGCACAGGTGAAGATCGCGGAGCCGGAATGTTAAAATGCGTAACAAATCATAATTACGTTTAAGAACCAGCAGAAAGTTAGGGACAATTAAGATTGCCATGAAAAGAAAAATGCCTGTAAAAGCATATTAGTAGAGGTGGTTTTATTTTCATTGTGTTTTTGTTAATTGTTCATACTTTCTGCTGGTACCTAAAATCAAATAGGAAATAGTTCAACCGTTATGCACCTTTGGTACCCAGCGCAATCGATGAAAGGCTTGATATGTAGCCTATTTCATCAACATTGCAAAATATACGAGAAATTTTCAATTTTATGATAAATTTATTAATTTTTATTATACTGAATTTATTACATTATCACAGCCAATTTGGCTGTGATAATGTAATAAATTCAGTATAATAATTCTGCATACTTTTAATCATGAAATATATGCATTTGTTAGTTCTATATGAAATAATGCATTTCAGGAAAAATAAATGATTACTCCCTCAAAGTATACTTTGCTAGTAAAGTATACTTTACAATGTTGATGAAATAGGCTACAGGACATATACACTGGTCAGATACATTATAAGCCCGGTTTCGCCAGATCGCAGTCCACCAGACCATGACATATTATAATGGGATCAAGTGTTTCCCAACGACGTGACGTCATGTTTGTTTTGATGTGTTTACAGTAGATTCCTTTAATATATTTCTAATGGAATGACATATGTTTATGAAATATACCGCAGCAAATGCGGTACACGTTGCCCTTTATTGTACAAGTTGGCGGCTTTAATCTCATAATTCTCAAGGTGCATGCTCACGTGGTTACAACAACAACAACAACACTGAAACTTCCAGCAGCGAATCCGATTCAAGGTACGTATTCTGTTATATTGTCTTTATTATGTAACGGTTTTAATGAAATATGGCGCATCAAACGCGTCGTGTTAAGCTGCATTTGATGGTCTCTGTACTTTGGTCTAAACATCTGTCGTTTTTGCGAAGAATCGATTTCCGTCTATACTGTTAATACTTACACGTAAATAGATTCTTCGCAAAAGCGACATAAGTATGTGCCGAAGATCCGAGACTACTAAATGCAGATCCTGAAGACGCATTTGCCGGTATAAACTTGGAAAAGTCGCGGGAATACTGGACGAAGGCTGGACGTTAACATTTACGGAAACACGGTTATCGTCCCTGATATCAGTGTGAAAATTTACTACTGATATAAAATGTATAATAGTGACAATCCATAGGTGGGGTAATGGTGAATGAATGTATATTTGCCAGAAAATGTCTCAGATGATGGCTCTGATATAAAGAACATGTTGTGCATACTGCGTGGGTATGTACCTTTAAGGAAAATATCAAATAATATTTACTTTGGAGTGGGCGCGCTTTCAAAACTTTCAGACATTGTTGTTGTTGAATCGGTTATCGTAAATGTAAATACAAACTAGAGCACTTGAATGTAAGAAATAAACGGTACTCGATTCTTTGTGAAAGTTGTAAATAACTTTCAGAGCACCCATAAAACACATATGTCATCGTATTTGGTGTTCTACATATCATCAAAATCCGGCCGTTTGTTCGGAAGATTTTAAAGAAAATGTACTGTAAAAAATACGTCACAGATTACGTCACGTCGGAAAATCGGATTTGGAAACCACATGATCCCACACCTTGTAATTGTAGTCCAGCATTAGTTACGTTTCCAGATAACCACATAAATTATAAATAGACCTCCGGTTGAGAAAAGGGACCTTACTGCATGTGCAGCCACTTTTATATTGGTTCCGTTGTTCAATCACTATGTATGTTTAAAGCTAGTGTGTGTGTGTTTTGTTTCTGCTGGCAGCGAGACTACTTTATGAACTAAATTGCGAACAACGTACACCCTGATCAGACTGCGCAGACGCGCAGCCTGATCAGGGTCTACGTTTGTCGCTAACGTCTTAAGGTATTATCTCAAACCAACGGCCCAAATACATGTAAAATGCACTCTTGATGTTTCCACATTTAAAATGTATTTGCTGCAACAGGTTCTTTAGTAACACAACGTTGGCGTCAAACCTGAAACGAGAAATAAATGACTATGACATTTAAACATACATGTAATGGAAATTCCATTGACAAGAAATGAGTTTTACAGCAATTGTAATTGCCATTATAGTGCCGCCCGTTACTCTAATATGTTTCCAAACACATTTGCTACACCGAGCACTTGATTGTTTAAAGGTACTGTAACTCAGATGAATTTGGAAAGTGGGGTATTGAGTTAGGAAAAAGCATTTACCTGAAGATTTGTATTGGATTCATGAATATATATTTGCCCCTGTGAGTGATCTGAGAAAGTAAAAAGAATATGAAAAAATATAGAATTCATATTTCCCACCAATGCGTTCAAACTTAGTAGTCACGTGCCTTGCTTTGACTAGACACTATGTCACCAGCTACGTCACCGATAACATTCAGTTCTGGCATTTTTAAATTCGGTTATTTTGTATGACCATGCGCGTACATCGTAATACATATAAGGTATTACAGTGTTAATAAGGCGATTATATAGAAGCGTGCAATGCTGACCAAATATTGTAATAAAACCTTTGAAGTATTTCAAACAAGTTGATCTTTTTGTCTTATCTGCAGTGAAGCAGTAGTCAGTGGTAACATGCGGAATTACGTCACTGCTCGTGGGATTTTCAATAGATTGGAGGAAGAACAGACAAACGCATGTTTATGACCAATAACAAATTGCGACTGTATTCATACAATATCCAGTGATATATCTCAAGTGTTTTTGTGAATGCTTATTTGGAGGTACCATCTGTGACACAGTACCTTTAAGACGAGAAGGTCATGTACCATGTATGTCACGCCACAGAGATGTCAGAGGCACTGTGTATGAAATGATGTCTTTATAGAAGCGTCCTGGTGCCAATACTAAAACCGTTTTATCTCCTAATTAGAAGATAGTATAATTAGGAGAACTTCATTATGAGATAGTTAATTAGGAGAACTTCATTATGAGATAGTATCTCCTAATTATGACTTAATATCTCCTAATTATGACTTAGTATCTCCTAATTAGGACGTGTCTCCTAATTAGGAGTTAGTATCTCCTAATTAGGTGTTAGCAGATAAAACATTTTTAGCATTGACACGACAAAAAGTCCGAATTATGAGACAGTAAGTCCTAATTACGAGATACTAATTCTTAATTCCTCATCTATAAGTCATAATTAGGAGATAGTAAGTCCTAATTAGAATATACTATCTCCTAATTAGCAGTTAGTAAAATCTATTTTAGCATTGCCACCAGGACGCTTCCATATGTCTTAGATATGGACAGTGGGGTCAGCGTGTAAGTGCACACACGAACGAACACGACAGGTTGGTTCGCTACCCACCCAAAGTGTATGTTGTTACCACTCAGTTGAACCGTCTCGCCGAGACGGTTCAACTGAGTGGTAACAACATACACTTTTGATGCGAAATGAGAAAAAATGCAGAAAAATATTTACATTTTTTTTGTATACATGGAATACAGTGGGGTCAGCGTTCCAACCTGTCGTGTTCGTTCGTGTGTGCACTTACACGCTTACCCCACTGTATTATTATAGATATTGCATTCATCCTCTGCCATAGACCTACATCAGCTAACAGCACTATTGCATTTGTGCTATATTCAAGTACAGTAAAACCTCTCTAAACAGAACACCAAACAAAAAGCCGTGTTCTTATTTTTGATGAGTTTCTTGGTCATTTATCTGAGGTGATACTATAATTATGTTCGTGATTTGTTCGTGGTCGCATAGCACACGGCGATGGCTCCTAACGATCAAACGCCTTATTTACAGTGATACCTCTCTAAGCCGGACACCCTGGGGACGTCCCAGGGTGTCCGGTTTAGAGAGGTTTCACTGTAAATGTATATTCTATCATAAACTGTGATGCACAGGTTGATTTGGCTAATAGTTTGCATTTTCTCTAAACACGTAGGGATGAATTGTCACCTAGCGGTTAAAACACCTGACTTCCAATCCGGAGGTTGTTGGTTCAAACCTCGCCTAGGGCATCAACAATGCTTTCATAGTATTTCCATGTCACTGGTCTGTCGGGTGAGACTTTAAACTGTGGTCCCGTCTCTATATGACCCTAACTGTTGGTGGGACGTTACATGTAAACCCTTTCACTTTTCACTTTTCTAAACACGTACCGTAATTCATGCACTAAAATGAGTGACTGCGAAAAATTATCATACAATATCACATGCAGAAAGACATTTCAGCTAGAGATCTTAGTTTAAGTAGTATACATGTACAATAATAAACATGAACTTAAATTGAAATATTAACCATCGATTTCATAAAGATATCTATTCATTTTTATTATTATTATAAACAGTTTTTATTATGTTTATACATTCATTATCATGCGACTCGCATGTATATTTCTGCTCAGACATACGATCCAAATCTATAAAATAAATCAAAGGACTGAGTCCTGAAATCCTTCGCAGTACGTGCTCAACCATTTTAATATTTCACACACAAAATCATATATACTCCATTTAAAATCAATATATTCGTCGAATCAGTATACATTATCAATGCTGCAAAAACAATATTTATCTTGACAGACATGATTGTTCAAAGTAATTTCACCTTGACCTTGGACATGAAGGCCACATGGGTGTGGTACATGTATGGAATGCACATATGGATGATGATAAGGAAGTATATGAAGTTTGAAGTCAATCTGACTTACGTTTGCAGAAAACTTTAAGGCAAATCGTACAGATGCAAATGTCTAAGCAATTTGACCTTGACCTTGGAAATGAAGACCGCATCAGTGTGGTATGGACTGAAAATATGGTTGATGATAAGGAAGTATATGAAGTTTGAGGTCCATCCGACTTTCCGTCACATAGATAATGGGTACCCAAACTCTTTAACTTGAACGGACGGAATTACGAAAACTATATACCCTTCGACATACTGTGTATGCCGGTGGGTATATCGATAGTTTTGTATACACAGTTCAAACTTTAAATATTTTACAACAATTACAAACAAGAGCGAGCAGTCATGCATGGAACACGACAGGTGACATATGTCATCAGTTCCTTTTATCCTGTCACAGTCATAGCTCAGGAACTAGACTGGTGAAATATGTCATCAGTCCATTTTCTCCTGACACAGTCTCCTAAATTTAAAATTCATATCATTTTCCAATTCAAATAGGAATCCTCAGCGATTTGTAACCCGGAGGATATAACAAAAACGTTGTACTTTCACTTTCATTTCAGCTACACATTCAAGTTTAATTTATTGAGTAAATGATGCCGAAATATTCATTTAAATTAATATCTATTTATTTAAATATACTTTTTTTAATTCATAATACAAATAATCTAGAGATAATTATTATCCTTATTCAAACTCAAGACAACGTTTCCTTTGTGAAGTGTATCGTACTGTATATGCTGTGTAACGTCAAGTCGCAAGACTGTCGGCAGCGTATGCGCTAACACACACGACGTGTAATTATCAAAAAATTGCTAGCACCTCTTTGGAAAGTTTGGATTTCCGCGCGAACAGTTTTACTAAATTCATTATAGATTAGTTGATTTTTTAGTAAAATGGACACTGATTAATAATATCGATGGCTCAAGATGATTAAAACAGTATGTAACTGTCAAAATACAATGTTTCTGCTTTAAATCATCATCATTTCGCTGTCCAATGTCGGATTTTATCGAGCCATTGACCTATGTTAAGTTCAGAATGTAAGCTTTAATCTGATTGGTCATTCAAGAAAAACGTCACAGGGAAATCCCGCCCCCTACTATATCATTGCGCAAAATATCAACATACATAACAAAGAACTCATATTAATACATAACAATTACTAGTTTATAAAGTGTACAAAAACTTTTGCAATAACACACCTATAGTACAAAAAAGCAAACATCACATGTATTACGCTGAAACGGTAAGATAGCTCGCTGTTTTACTGTTGTTGAACTACTTTTTTATGGCGTAGTACCGCGTGTTTTTCTAAAGTTAAACCCGCAAACAGTGACACTGCGACCGCCACTTAACTCATTAGCATATCTGCAATGGCTGAGAATTTTCATATAGTTACTAAATCAGAGCTAATAGCTCGGATAAAAAACGTAGATATACCAGTATGTCGCGCGAACAGTTTTTTTAAACATGTAGCCTGTAGACATCGGGAATCGTGAGTGGTAAACACTAGAGAGTTGATTAGATCAAATCCATGTAATAATGCAATTACTAAATGGGTTTTCGTGCACGTTTGTGAAGTTAATCAGTACTCTGAATTCCCAGTGCCGTGACAATACCCACGAGAAGAGTTGTGCGCGCTGGTGGTGGGGCGGTTGTAGCGCCGTGGAGAATGATCGAATACTTGTCTGGCGAAGCACGCATACATGTACACAATTTACCGCCATCGATGGTTAATTCACGGCATTCACGGTTGCAATGTGCGAAACTACGGAGCCCCGCAGGGGACATGCATTTCTTTTCATTAAATCGTTCCCACGAAATAACAATTCGTTCCCTCAATTTAACAATTCGTTCCGACCCTCGATATAACAATTCGTTCCCTCGAATTAACAATTCATTCCCACGAAATGACAATTCGTTCCCTCAATTTCACAATTCGTTCCCTCAAATTAACAATTCGTCCCCACGATAGAACAATTCGTTCCCACAAATTAACAATTCGTTCCCGTAGGAACGAATTGTTATTTCGTGGGAACGAATTGTTAAATTGAAGGAACTAATTGTTAATTCGTAGGAAGGAATTGTTATTCGTGGGAAGGAATTGTTAAATTGAGGGACGAATTGTTATTTCATGGGAACTAATTAATAAAAAATAAATTCTACGTCCCCTGCGGGGCTCCGTATGAAATTGTAGTTATTGATATTGTTTTACTACTTTCGTCATTTGTTGTTAAATGATAAACAGGAAAGAGTCAGTACTATGATGTTGCAAATGAATAATATATGGTCATAAACCGTGTTCTAAAAATACATGAATACAAATAAGAATTCGAGTAACATATGCCACGTTTGTCCGCCTGTACAGTCGATAATCCGCGAGCTAAAGCTCTCGGTTTATTTTCGTGTACAGTCGGACGAATATTGCTCAATGTATTGCACGTCTCTTCAGGCGCGGATACAGGGGGGGGGGCGGCCAGGGGGTCCGGACTACCACCCCCCCCCCTGCTCCCGGCCCCCAAACTATATCTACAATATTCGAATACATGTAGTTGAAGACCCCCACCCCCTGTAATTATTTCTGAATCCGCGCCTGCATGTATTCGTCAGGAATCAGACTTTTTCGACGGGAGACAGTTCATGTCGGCGCGGAGTGCATATTATACTAGAATACAATGTCAGGACTGTTTTCATTACAGTGGAACTTCTCTAAACCGGACACCCTGGGAGGTCCCCAGGGTGTCCGGCTTAGAGGGGTTCCATTGTAAAACATACACATGATTATTTCAAGACACGCGTGGGTGCTTTGCGATCACGAACATACATTATAATCGTAGATAAATGGCAATGAAACATATCCAAATTCAGTTCAACTAACTTTTCTCTGGGTCCTGGGGGCCGTTTCACGAATCGTCGCACGACTAAAATGTTCGTAAGTGCAAAATGATGATGGTCTGTAAGCTTCACATTAACAATGTATTCTTGTATACAATTATTGGATTTACGTTTATTGAGCATAGGCTACACATGTAGCCTATGCTCAATAAATGTAAATCCATCAATTGCAATATTCCAGACGATCCTAAATTGGCACTTACGAACATTTTAGTCGTACGATGTTTAGTGAAACGGGCCCCTGGTGTGCACAGTGTGGTTCGCACCTACAGTGGGGTCAGCGAACCAACCTGTCGTGTTCGTTCGTGTGTGCACTTACACGCTGACCCCACTGTACTCCATAAATACTTACAAGTGACTGTTCTTGAAGGCATGAGGTTTTGAGAATATGACGTTTTGCCGTTTCGTTTACTGTGCTGATGTTCGCATGCTTTTACGCAGTCTTTATACTCCTTCACCATGGAAACGAGGTCCTGACGTAATGGATTGAGTCTCGAGTACCGCCGTGACGCCAGTATAAGTGACTTGATAAAGTGTGTAAATGACATATCTGAAACATACATAGGAACGTCACAATGTTACATGTTTGCCATATTATGGGACGTTTAAAGGTACATGCCCACTCAGTAGCCATACAATGTTCTGTATTGGAATTTAATACGTGTATAATTGTGTCACTATTCCACCAGTTCTAAACATTACGAGAGTCCTCTATACATTATTACCCCACGTATTGATTGGCATTATTATACAGTTTGTAGCAGATGTAAGTTTATATCAGGGGTGATAACCGTGTTTCCTTAAAATGTTAACGGAAGTGCTGTTTATTCTCTGTATTTATGTTTTGATGTGAAATGATCATACTTTATAATTTGTCAAAATAATTTTTTTTTCAGGTGACACATTTAATTAGCATAAATAATTTAAAAATAGCATGCTTTATTTGCATATGAAAATAATACATATTACTAAATGATTATATCTGTATAGAGGGCGCTTTTTAGAACTGGTGGAATAGTGACACAATTATACACTTATTATATTTAATTCCTATAAAGAACATATTGTGCCTATTGAGCGGGCATGCACCTTTAACAGAAGGACATACAGTGGGGTCGGCGTGTAAGTGCACACATGAACGAACACGACAGGTTGTTTCCAAAAAAAATATAAATATTTTTCTGCCTTTTTTCTCATTTCGCATCAAAAGTGTATGTTGTTACCACTCAGTTGAACCGTCTCGGCGAGACGGTTCAACTGAGTGGTAACAACATACACTTTGGGTGGGTAGCGAACCAACCTGTCGTGATGGTTCGTGTGTGAACTTACACGATGAACTCACTGTACGCATGGTTGTCATTATCAGTATCATCATTGTCATCATATAGGACCAATGCTTTTAATTTAACCAAATACATTCGGAATACACCTTTACCGGTATGAACTTTTTCAAAATATTTTATTTTTATGTTGTTGTTTCTCAATTAAAGTATATGTTGTGACCACTCATTTGAACCGTCTCAACGAGACGGTTCAAATGGTGGTCACGACATATACGTCTAAGCACATATAAAGGATATATTTAGAATGTTCCACGAACAAAATTACGTATTCTCAGCATGAAATGGGCTCATTCAGAATACAGAATACATTATACTTTATTAAGCATTAAAACACATACATGTACGTGGATGTGGTTGTCTTTACATGATACTAGTTTACACGAGCGAGTAGGATAACCAAGTGTGATTTACAGAGGAGATAATCTATTAATAGAAACATGTACATGTTAATCGCAGTAATTATGTGTTCGGATAGATGTGGCGCCCGCGGAATGTTTGTGACAGACACATGCCCATCTCCAAGACGACCATCAAACCATCAGCCTGGTTATTGCGATAGTGTACATATAACTGGAGTTGTATAATGCAGTAGACTTTGTTATTCTTCACTATATGTTCATATGTTATTCTTCACTATATCTTCATATGTTATTATTCACCATATGTTCATATGTTATTCTTCACTATATGTTCATATGTTATTAATCACTATATGCTATTTCTTCACTATATGTTCATATGTTATTATTCACTATATGTTCATATGTTATCATTCACTATGTGTGCATATGTTATTGTTCACATATGTTATTGTTCACTATATGTTCATATGTTATCATTCACTATATGTTCATATGTTATTGTTCACTATATGTGCATATGTTATTGTTCACTATAGTTCATATGTTTCCATCACCCTTCTATTGTTCATATGTTATGTTCCTAATGTGGCATATGTTATTGTTCACTATATGTTCATATGTTATCATTCACTATATGTGCATATGTTATTGTTCACTATATGTTCATATGTTATTATTCACTATATGTTCATATGTTATTATTCACTATTTGTTCATATGTTATCATTCACTATATGTGCATATGTTACTCTTCACTAAGTTGAACCGATTTTGTTGTTGTTTTTTTGTTCGTCATTGCATGTACATATAACGAGCAATATTTATTTGTATCGGGTTGCGGATGTGTGCTACATTTTGTAGTTGGTCAGGATCTACACTGGTCATAAATCCCACACGCCCCATTTCTCCAGTCGCAGCCACATTTATAGAAATCCGAATGAGTTAATGTACATGTAGGCGGATACTGCTTCACGAGTGAAATCAAGGAAAAGCGTGTTCACATTCAACGACATGGTTACAGTGGGGTCAGCGTGTAAGTGCACACACGAACGAACACGACAGGTTGGTTCGCTACCCACCCAAAGTGTATGTTGTTACCACTCAGTTGAACCGTCTCGCCGAGACGGTTCAACTGAGTGGTAACAACATACACTTTTGATGCGAAATGAGAAAAAATGCAGATTTTTTTTTTATTTTTGTTGGTTCCAACCTGTCGTGTTCGTTCGTGTGTGCACTTACACGCTGACCCCACTGTAACTTTGAATACAAGATATGCTACGGAGAGTACTTCAGACTTACTGACGGATAACGAAACAATACTATACCCATGTGCGTCATCAACATTTTTTTAAAAAAAGGGGCTCGACTTTCCGCTGTGAAGCAATCAGAAAAGTACACTTCAAAGGGAGAAATTTTCAATTTCAGGATAAATTTATTAATTTTTATTATACTGAATTTATTACATTATCACAGCCATTTTGGCTGTGATAATGTAATAAATTCAGTATATTAATCCTGCATACGTTTAATCATCAAATATATGCAGCGGTTAGTTCTATATGAAATAATGCATTTTGGAAAAAAGTAAATGATTACTCCCTCAAAGTATACTTTGTTATATAAGTATACTCTGCAATTTTGATGAAATCTCCAGTCACAGTGGCGACATTTGGGACAGGCCTTGCATGCTGTGCCCACATAACCGCCAGTGTTAATCCTACCTATATTATCAACGTCTCTGAACATATATTGTATGGAAGGTAATATCCGCCATAATGCTATGTGACTTGATGCTTGCGTGCTGATGACATTACAACTTATATTCATGTTATTTAATTTGTTATTTGTATCTATTACATTTGAAATCTGCTTGTTGTAATTGTATTTGTCTTTCTTACATGTCCATTCTGCTGATTTCTTTGTTCATTCGTCTTATTTACATTACAATTATTGATACGTCCTTATTCGTGTCCCTGTTTTATTGCACTAAGCATTTGCAATAGAAAGAAAGAACAAAGCACTTAGCACTTTGAATAAGGCCGAAAGCAGTAAGGACAAAGCCGCAGGAAGTAAGCGTCAAGCCACAGTCCGAAAGCGGAAAGCCGCAAGCAGAAAGCATCAAGCCAAAAGCAGAATGATGCAAGCAATGCCGGTGTTGATGTAAGATTTCACCTACAAATGATCACAGTATAGGTTAGAAGACACCAAATAGTTTTACTATATGGTATCTTACACAGGTTGACTGTCAACCTGGCCAGTTACAGATGCAAACCAATAACGTCCGGGATCAGACTAAGGTTGGCCACCACCATTGATTTTCCCCAAAAAACTAACCCGTTACCACACATTTTTCTATTCTCTTCTACTTTAATTTTTCTTATGGATGTTGTGGGACCTAATTTCCAACAACCTACACCAAAACTGCTCTCGATCTGGAATAATTAAAATATAGATTTAATTATTGTTGAAGCTGGGGTCCCATCTAGTAGGTACACACTTTTCTTTATGGAACTTAAATAAGTGTATAATTGCAACTAGTCCACCACTTTTAAAAATTACGAGTGCCAGCTACACAGATATAATTATTTAGTAATCGTTAATGTACTCATAGAGACTCGCGGTGGTATAAAGCTAGTTCCATATGCAAATGATGCAGTATTCTTTAAATTATTTATATCAACTAAATGCTGAATAAATAATTTTATCGACATATTATAAAGTATGATATTGCACATGAAAACGTAAATAAATGGAATAAATAGTTGCTTCCGTTATCATTTTAAGGAAACCCGGTTATCGCCCCTGATATCAAACTGGCATTTTGCGTTTTCTATAAAAAAAAGTATAATAATGTCAATGAGTACGTCTGGTAATGGTAAATCAATGTTCATTTTGCCAGAGAAATGTCAGATTGAAAGAATAATGAAAAACATGTCTCCCTACATGTATATTATAACCTGGCATGTAGCACTCTATGTTTAAGGTTAGAGAAATTGAGTATACAAAAGTAGTCCGGCATAATAAATAGTCCGGGTGTTTTACAAAACAGCGATGCAATAATCAATAATGGAACTCCGGATGTCACTAAGAATGAATCATCAAGCCGATTAGAATGTAATCAACACAAACGCATTGAAACAGTGCGAATGAATAAAGCATCAAGCAAAATGCACATGCAATTTAGACTACAACCAATAATATTTCAAATGTCATAAAAACGAATGACGAATAAAATAACATGAAAGTAAGTTGTAATGGCACCAGTCAGCAAGCATCAAGCCACATAGAATTGTAATAAGACGGATATAACTTAGAATGTCATCAGCAAGCAAGCATCAGGCCTAATATAATTATGGCGGATATTACCTTCCATAATATTGGCAATGTCAACTCGCAACAAAGCACGTTTCTGAGCTTGTGATGTACCACATATCAGGCTCAGCCAATCAAACGGCTTGATTTTAAGGACAATGATAATAAGGAAATTGACTAGAAAGACACGCGATATTTCATGAAACATAATTATTTACAAAATATACGACCCGTCAAGGACGTTGACGAAATGTTCAGCGCAAATGCGATTGTCTATGCCGCATTTTGCTTTGAAATTTCGTATCAACGTTATTTACAGAAACTCCCAGCGTCTATTATAATTGTTTATTACACTCTTGCGAATTATTTGCACGGGTTTCGCTGTGAGAGAAAACCCGTAATAAACTCCTTACACATAATACACCGTGAGGAGAACACCCGTAATTGCGCGCCTGTTTTCTTGGAAACCACGGGCTACCATGCAAAATGATTAATTTTGTATTACAGTAAAAATTAAGTTAAGAAAATTTGGAAAGGGTCTCGACTATCGACTAATCTAGAATGTTAATGTGATTGAACTCAACCCAAACATGTACTCAAATATGTCTGGCTCATAGAAACAGCTGCGTCATTTGGATTTCAAAAAGTTTATATGACGTCACATTTGACGTCACACAACGTAACGTCAAAACACGGGAAAACACGTCATTGTATAACTACATGTATTCATGGGCACATCACAATTCATTGATTATAATCTCAAAAATAGACTAAATGTGCAGAAATATCCGCCGTGGAAGTGCAATAAATAGGATATTCCATCGTACATGTTTGAATAGCGGAAATAATAGCTAAAATGTACGATGGAATATCCTCTATAAAGACCATATGAAATATTACGTCACGTCGGAAGGAACGTTCGGAAACCATGCGATCCCATTCCCTGATTCAGACGATACAACTCTTAAATATGGCCCTCATTTCTCCAGTCACGTTCAAAATGCATTTTCAGCAACTATGGTTGTACGATATAAATTGTGCTTCTATGAGTTGCGACCAGTGTGCATCCGCATAATATGATCAAGAGCTGCACTGTTCGCCATTCCATCAATGAAACACCCGTCATGCTTCTAACAAGCAAAGTAGATCTCTATCAGGCAACAGGGGCCCGTTTCACTAAGTGCAAATTTAGGATCGTCTGGAAATTGCAATTGATGGATTTACATTAATTGAGCATAGGCTGCATATGCAGCCTATGGTCAATAAATGTAAATCCAATAATTCATTACAAGAAAACTGTGTTAATGTGAAATTTACAGACTTCATAATTTTGCACTTACGAACATTTTAATAGTACGACGTTTAGTGAAACGGCACCCAGGAGTGTATTACTTTATTAGGGGCTCCTCTGGTCACAAATGCCATAGCCCCCATTACTCCAGTCACAACCACAAATTCAATTGCCAGAGCATCGAACCAGTGTTGCTTCCATCATACCCAATCATGAGCGCATTACCAAGAACACATTCAGCGTCTTTGTCGTACCTTAGCAACGAATGATAACCTTGGTAAAAAATGAAATTAAATTATTATGACGTTCATTGCAAAATCAGTCATTTTAGATTAGCTGTGCATGTACATGTAGCTGTAGCGTCAATAACGTTGTATTGAGTGCATGGTGATCAAATCCAAGTGAGATCAGACAGCGTGAACTACCAACAACAACACGTACCGATTCAAAGTACGTATTCTTTTATAGAGTCCTTATTAGGTAACGGATTTTTGTGAAATATGGCGCATCAAACGCGTCTTGTTAAGCTGCATTTGGTGGTCTCTGTATTTTCGCCCAAACTTCTGTCGTTTTTGCGAAGAATCGATTTCCGTGTCTCCGATTTGCGAAGAATCGATTTCCGTGTCTCCGACACGACATAAGTCTGTGCCGAACTCCCTAGACCACCAAATGCAACTCATGAAGACGCATTTTGCTGCGCCATATTTCATCAAAATCCGTTGCATATTAAGGAAAATATCAAATAATACTTACTTTGGAGTGGGCGACGTTGTTGTTGTTATAACCACGTGATCATGCACCTTGTATATTGGTATCACATTCAATAAATCCCGATGCTTAACACAAACTTTTTTGGAGAATGTAACCCATCATGTGTACTTGAATAACTCAAGTGACAACATAAAACAGGCGAGTGCAAACACACTGATTTAATTAACCCCTGCAAAGTGGCGTTAACGGTTTTTTTTATATTAGATCTGCCCAAATTCGCTGGAAACTGCACTAAGGATCAATACATGTACGTGCAATCGGGAGATCATACATGTTCTATGTAACCCGTTTAACCATAAATAACCAGAATGGATAGAAATATGCTACTTTATCGACCGACTAAATCGTCACAAAATAATTTCCAGACTAGGCCATTCCTAAAAATGGGGATATTGTTGTTTTTCTCAAGAAATATGAAAAAATACGAGCCTGGATCTACATTGTTTTCAAATGCTACTGTATAGGTATAGTGATAAAATATGTATAGCATACACAGATAGAACAGATAACCGGGTATCACCGTATATACAGTAAACATAGTTATATATTTATAGCACGCCGTTGTCATATCTGTCTAGTATGTATTGCACCAACTTTTATTTGGTTTACTTAATATTTGCTGTATGTGCCAAACGCACGAAGTGGTGAAAGTGTACGATGGCTGGTACAGTGGGGTCAGCGTGTAAGTGCACACACGAACGAACACGACAGGTTGGAACGCTGACCCCACTGTATTTCATGTACATGTGTAAAAAAAAACGTAAATAATTGTCTGCATTTTTTGTCATTTCGCATCAAAAGTGTATGTTGTTACCACTCAGTTGAACCGTCTCGGCGAGACGGTTCAACTGAGTGGTAACAACATACACTTTGGGTGGGTAGCGAACCAACCTGTCGTGTTCGTTCGTGTGTGCACTTACACGCTGACCCCACTGTAAACAAGCCATGTAGAATACAAGTAATGAGTTACTGCATAATTGCATACACTGCTCATACGTGTATATAATATGATATACAGTGGGGCCTCTCTAAACCGGATACACTATGCGGTCCCCGGGGTGTCCTGTTTAGAGAGTCTGTGTAATTAAGCAGTACCTGAACATTATTTGTCATTTCCACCATTCACATACACGACAATGTAATGAATTACAGTGAAACCTATTTTAATTAAACTCAATGAGAACCCCAGTGTGCTCGGGTTCGAGAGGTTTTAATAGTGTATTAATGTCTGCCATTCATGTTGCAAAAACGTACCACATGTTTCACGGTTATGATACAGTACGTTTTACTTAAACTTATCATGCCTCATTTGCATATGAAAATAGCCCGATACCACCGCGAGTCACTATCAGTAAAATACTTATTACTAAATGATTATATCTGTATAGCTAGCACTCATTTTTAGAACTGGTGGAATAGTGACACGATTATACACATATTAAATTCCTATAAAGAACAGTTTGTGCCTACTGAGTGGGCATGCACCTTTAATAGTGCACGGATCCTCTAGCACACAAGGTTACCTGGGGCCCGTTTCACTAAACTTCGTACTACTAAAATGTTTGTAAGTGCAGATTTAGAATAGTCTGTAAATGTCAATTCATGATTTACATTTATTGAGCATCTGCTGCATATACATGTAATTCCAATAAGTGTTTACAGGAACACATTGTTAATTTGAAATTTACAGAATATCATAATGTTTCACTTACGAACATTGTATTCGTACCTAGTTTAGTAAAACGGCCCCCTGATACATATAATATCATGGTAGTGTATTTTGAATTCAAGCTTTTGCTGGTTTGGCTCGAATCACAGCATTGCCTTCTCCGTGTATACTAGCATCATTGACAATGGAAATAACCATCTGACCTTCGTCATGGTTGAGTGGCATTGTCAGCAACTATTGTATTGGCTTTCTCTTGTGTCGTGTCTGCCGCACCCGCTAGTCCGGCGGTCATCATTACTGCTACTCGAAGTCATATAACAGACGATTACTGCGCCGATATAGCGGTAATTGGGTTCATTTCCGGTTTGACGTTAGACATCGCGAGCTCTCGATAAGCGTAATCATTTGGGTATAAATGCCATTTTCTCTGCAGAAAATAGATAGCACGAAGTATTTAGAACCGTCGCAATTATGAAGGTGTACATAAATTATGCCACATAGTGCGTGTTTATTAATGTCTCGTTAATTCACAAGATATCACGAGTGTGTACATTCTATTATATGTGGAAGAAATAACAACTTGAAGGCGTATGCCAAAGGTAATGTCTTAGCTGGAGGCCGAGTCTTTATATGTGCTAAGTGTCGATATTTCTAATTAATTACTCACTGCATGAACGGCTAGCTGGTACAAAGGATGGCATATGCACTCAACGCAGTCAGGGCATGGTCAGACCCATAGCTCAAAAGCAAAACATGCATTATTTTAGACACCTGAGGGCCGTTTCACTAAACTTCGTACGACTAAAATGTTCGTAAGTACAAACTTATGATTGTCTGTAAATTTCACATTAACAATGTTTTCTTGTAAACGATTATTGGATTTACATTTATTGAGCATAGGCTGCCTACGCAGCCTATGCTCAATACATGTAAATCCAGCAATTGTAATTTCCAGACGATCCTAAATTTGCACTTACGAACATTTTAATCGTACGAAGTTGAGTGAAACGGGCCCCAGAACGCGCATGGAATACAAGTACATGCACGTTCACCAAACAGCGCAGTATTCGACGATTCAACTTTCCTGTTTCAAAGGTGCTCAGTAGGCACACACTTTTCTTTATAGGAATTAAATAAGTGTATAATCGTGTCACTGTTCCACCAGTTCTTAAAATTAGAAGTTCCCGCTATACAGATATAATCATTTAGTAATATTTATTTTACTGATAGTGACTTGCTGTGGTGTCAAGCTATTTTCATATGCAAATGAGACATGATATGTTTTTTCATTATTTATACTAATGAAATGCGTCACAGATTCTAAAGTATGATCATTACACATCAAAAAGTAAATACACAGAACAAATAGTAATGGCCGTTAACATTTTAAGGAAACACGGTTATCGCCCCTAATATCAGTGTGGAAATGTACGTCTGATATAAAATGTATAATGATGCCAATCAATACGTAGGGTAGTTGTGAATTAATGTTCATTTTGCCAGAAATTGTCTCAGATGATGTCTCTGATATAAAGAATAGTGTTTGCCTACTGAGTGGGCATGTACCTTTAAGCATAATAACGTAACACGTGCTCCGAATGCTTTAAAGCACAGGTCCAGCGTGATAGAAATCATCGGGTTGTTGTGTGTCTAATATACACCGGATGCATCTACCAATACTGAACAATGAATTAATTTAATACTAGTTCTACCTCGCTCGACACCATTCATCCGCCCGTATCATTAGGCCGGCTTTTACATTCTATATTTGGTTAAGTATCTTAAGTGACACGCTGATTCTTCGTTTCACGCATCAATGTGTGACTGTATATAGTGGCTTGTTAGGGGCCTGTTGTCTCTTCGTTCCTTCGCCTCATAGAAACGAAGTGAAAGACAATTTATTATCGTGTGTTCGTTTCCACGGCACGTTAGAACTAAATGCCACAGTATGGGTCCCATAAAGCGCAAGCAAAGGCAAAGCGGGTGACTTAACGTCTTATAGGCATGTACATCAACTGGAAATGGTCCAGAGGAGAGCTGCATGATGGGTTTTAACCGTTATATACACAGTGGCGGATCCAGCATTTCGGGAACGGGGGGTTGTCTAGTTGCGATGGTAAATCTTGCAATCTACTCCCGTACCGTCCGTAGCTAGCTATGGACGGTACGGGAGTAATTGCAAAAGTTACCGTTCGCAACTAGGGGGTTGTCCTACTTTGCACTTTCCTGTGTTTTACGGCATTTAAATTCAGACTGCAACTGGTGGTTAACTGTGATCTATGTAAACTCAGTGGCTGAACAGGGGGGGGGGGGTGCAGGGGGGCTGGGGGGGGCGGGAGGGGGTCCGCCTCTGATACATCACGCGTTACATATATGCTGTACAGTCTGGGATGGAGATCACTCGCAGAAAGGAGAGTCGATGCCAGACTGAGCATGCCGTACACGAAACGGTATTGTAACCGTTACTTAGGATATATACTTAATCAGGGGTACACCAATACCGCCAGTAGTTGCTTGCTGACAAAGACTATACCCGGTCCTCCTGCTTTCCCATGACAGTGGTGTAGTAGAACCAACTACCGACCGACACCCGCCTGGCTGAGTCGCAGGACACGTGTGTTAAATGTACATGCCCACTCGGTAGGCACAACATGTTCTTTATAGGAATTAAATAAATGTATAATTGTGCCACTATTCCACCAGTTCTACAAATTACAAGTGCCCGCTATACAGATACAATCATTTAGTAATATTTATGTTACTGATAGTGACGCGCGGTGGTATCAGGCTGTTGTCATATGCAAATGAGGCATGCTATTTTTTAGTTATTTATAGTAATTAAAAGCGTCACCTTAACAAAATAATAGTATAGACAGATTATAAAGATATGATCATTGCGCATCAAGAACTAATTACAGAGAATAAATAGTAATGTCCGTTAACATTTTAAGGAAACACGGTTATCGCCCCTGATATCAGTGTGAAAAGTTTTCATATGATACAAAATGTATAATAATGCCATTCAATACGTGAGCTAATGGTGATTGAATGTTTATTTTTGCGAGAAAATGTCGCAGATAATGTCTCCGATATAGACAAATATTTTGTGCCTACTGAGTGGGCATGTACCCTTAAAGGTCCAGCGCTCTATGTTTTACTAAATATATCATTCATAGTTCCTGCTGATGCCTCGCACTTCATCATCGAATACGTCACCGATAATATTCAGTTTAGGCATTTTTGTCTTAAGGTATTACAATGTTTATGGCGATTATATATAAGATGACCATAGCCTGTGGTAGAGCGTTTAAATCGTTTCAAATAAGTTTGTATTTGTGTATCATCTGCAGTACAGCGGTAGTCAGTGGTAACATGAATCGGTGAAATGAATACGTCACTACTCTTTCCGATATATCCATGACGCAATATGCATACAGTAATGTTCAATTTAGCATGGAATGTCCTGGAGTTGATGTTTACGATATCGGAAGATGACATTCAAGTGCGATAATTAACTGACCAGTACCAAGTGGCAACTGTATTCATACAACATTCATTTACATATACATGTATATGTGAACAAATTAATGCATTTTAGGAAGTACCACATGAGACACAGCCACTTTACAGGCTATCCTATCTACTTCTGTTATAAATAAAAGCCGCCGATATCTGATGGCCAATTAAGCACATTGAATCTGAAAAGTATGCAATCACATAATTATCACGTCAACACAGTGCGTATGTGCCGTGAAACACGGTGCCGTGAAACATTTTTGATATCCAGTCAACACTATTTTTACATTTTACAGCCATTTGTAGGTGTTGACGGGATAAATAGAATAGTAGGTTAGTGCCGTGAATGGAAACGGGATGGTTCGCCTCGCCCATCCCGTTTCCTGAGCCTTGCCAGATATTTTTCCCATTCACGGCACTAACCTACTATTCTCTATCTATTTTCCTTATTTCTGAACCAAAGTATATGTTGTGACCACTCATTTGAACCGTCTCGGCGAGACGGTTCAAATGAGTGGTCACAACATATACTTCTGATGAGAAATAAAGAAATTCTTGAGCCTTTGCCGGATATTTTTTTCCCCTTCACGGCACTAACTATTCTCTATATATTGCTAATACTAATAATGTTACCTGAGAAGCTAAACTATCAGGCTTGGAAAAACATTTGTGTGCACAAAAAATAAATATTTGACTGATGTTCATGGAATTAGAATTCGTAATTTCCATAGTTCGTGATCTGGAGCTTCATCTGTTACAACAGGTTGATATCGATTGCCGTCCCATTCATAAACAGTAGGTCTTGACTTTGAAAACACATTAACTGATGATATACCCTCATAATGTGAAACTTCACAGACCGTGATGCAGGCGGAAGAATGCATCCTTCCATCCCTGTAGACTATTTCATCAACATTGCAAAGTATACTTTACTAGCAAAGTATACTTTGAGGGAGTAATCATTTATTTTTCCTGAAATGCATTATTTCATATAGAACTAACAAATGCATATATTTCATGATTAAAAGTATGCAGAATTATTATACTGAATTTATTACATTATCACAGCCACAATGGCTGTGATAATGTAATAAATTCAGTATAATACAAATTAATAAATTTATCATAAAATTGAAAATTTCTCCCTCAAAGTATACTTTGCTACTAAAGTATACTTTGCAATGTTGATGAAATAGGCTACTGATAAAGACCCACGATCGCTCTTTCTCCTGTATTAAGGATGTATTTTCCGTCTCCACTGAGTAACCGTAATTTATTATGTGTCCATGAAATCCACAGTTTGATGCGAATTTTCACAGACACACCATTGCCAATACCAAACATTCAAGATCTTTCCAACTTGGCCTACCCAACCATGACTTGTGTCTTTCAGGTTTGAAGAATACATTTTATTCAAATTTCGC
The DNA here is from genome assembly GCA_029237695.1 of Conchocele bisecta. Classification (NCBI taxonomy): domain Eukaryota; kingdom Metazoa; phylum Mollusca; class Bivalvia; order Lucinida; family Thyasiridae; genus Conchocele; species Conchocele bisecta. Next base: position 59,604,496 of record CM055270.1, on the reverse strand, counting down.
CCACATGTAGAGTAGCAAACGAAGGAGGTCGGTGTCATCACCAATCTGCATTTTGTATTACAAATCCCTTACCGGAAATACCTTTGCTAAGCATACAGTGGGGTCAGCGTGTAAGTGCACACACGAACGAACGCGACAGGTTGGAACCAACCTGTCGCGTTCGTTCGTATGTGCACTTACACGCTGACCCCACTGTAGTGATGAGCCGTTGCTTCTATACTGGAAACGGTTGATTTATGTTGTATTCATAACCATGTTGCCGTTGAAGGTAACTGTGACTGAAGAAAGACTTGTTGCCTTATGTACACTGCCTTTTATACTTGGTACATGTTCATACCCATCAATCACTATCACTGTTTATCCATATTGGTTACAAACATAGTTTGTGCACATCAGGCAGTTCAATGTAGATGCATGTTTTTTTCTCTTGTCCATTGTTCCTGGATCTATGCGTTGCTGCAACGACCTTCGTTGCAGCAACGCATGAATCCAGGAACAATGACTGCGGTGCAGAAATACAGATCTCGGCCTATACATTTCACCCTTTAAATAAATGTATCATTTCAAACTGCGTTCTAAAACCACATACTTATACATGTATTAGCTACATGTATTAGGCATGTGTGACAAATCCGGGATAATGCATACCGAGCATTCGCGATGTCTGAAATGTAATGTTCATTCGACCAGCTATCGCCGATTATGCTATAGTATAGTCAACTAGCTATCGCCACGATAAAACTAGATTAATGAGTTCCCAGAACACCCACATTTGCGTAGTTCCTTCAACGTAAGGTAGAAACGCGTTACTAATGTATCCATTCTTTGAGAACCGGTGACCCATTGTGATACTGTACTAACATGCCTGATTGGGCTATGTGGTCAGGATCTACATTGGCAAACATGTTTATGTCATGGCGGGTCATACTTTAGTGACATGAACTGCAGTACACCAGGAAATAATTCATATCATGAGAGTGTACACGATTCTGATTCTCAGGCGGTCTGATACATGTACTACTGTCTGTTTCACGAAACCCGCCCAAATATTACGGCCATACAAACAATGCAAAAACAATCTGTTTTTTGATAATATTAAATTTTATCAAAATGTAAGAATGAGCCTTCTTTTTATTTCGTAAAATCTGGTGAAATCTGGACTGGATCCATTTCTCCTTATCGTCCAGTACTTTTCAATTAAAAATACATAGCTTCAACTATCATTTTGGAATATTAGGTAATTGATACCATTATCCAAAAGTGGTTGAAAAGGTTTCATTCTGGTAAATGGGATTACCGTTAGGGAATGTAATAAACCAAATTGGGATTGCCGATATTGTTTTTCTTGCTATAGCAGCATTACTTTGTGAATGCCCCTCGTGCAGCGGAACATAATGAGTGTGTCGGGTTTGGAGAGTTTACAATGCAAATCCTGCATTTGAGCGTGTGTGAAGATGTGTGTGTGTGCTATACCCAATACCCTGAGAACGACAGCAAACAACACGATGTACAGCTATTGTGGCACGACAGGACGATATCGTGACCCGTGAGCTCAGTCTCTCGTGCCACCAGGGGCCCGTTTCACTAAACGTCGTACGACTAAAATGTTCGTAAGTGCAAAATTATGATAGTCTCTTAATTTCACATAAACAATTATTGGAATTACATTTATTGAGCATAGGCTGCATATGCAGCCTATGCTCAATAAATGTAAATCCATCAATTGAAATTTACAGACAATTCTAAATCTGCACTTACGAGAACATTTTAGTCGTACGAAGTTTAGTGAAACGGCCCCAGGAACCTCTTGTTCTACGTTATCCTAGTATACTGTCTCATGACTTGCTATGCGTATCTGAAACCCAGTGCCTTTACAGTCGAGCATTTCCATAATCCGGACCAATATATCGCTATTAGAGAGACGCTGACGGTAATATGTTCAGTCTAATAGCATCGTAGCATCTGCCCTAATCTGCGGCCAAAACACGTATTTTCAGATTCATGAAAGCATGATTAATATAGAAACAGTTGTCATCTGCTAAATTCAATATTGAAATAGCAATACAACTTCGTGCGTGCTATGTAAATGAGTTAAGTGATCGGAGATTGAAATAGACTCAGCTTACGTATGTTTTTAGAATTTAAAATTACATTGTCTTCCGCTTGAGAGTATATGAAAGATCGAGGACAGTTCGTCATATAATGTACTAAATCAAGGTGCATGATCACGTGGTTAAAACAACAACAACAATGGCTGAAAGTGTTGAAAGCGCGCCCACTCCAAAGTAAGTATTATTTGATAGTTTCCTTAATAGGCAACCGATTTGATGAAATGTGACTCATCAAACGAGTCTGCATGAGCTGCATTTGGTGGTCGTGGGAGTTCTGCACATACGTATGTCGTTTTTGAGAAGAATCGATTTCCGTGTCAGTAGACACGGATATCGATTCTTCGCAAAATCGACACAAGGTTGGGCCAAAGTGCCGAGACCATCAAATACAGCTTAACAAGACGCGTTTGATGCGCCATATTTCATCAGAATGCGTTACACAATAAGGACAAAATAAATGAATAAGTACTTTGAATCGGAGGGCTTCTGGACGTTTCAGTACTTGTTGTTGTTGTTGTAACCACATACACTTTGTAAATTGCCTAATGCACATAGCAATGTATTGTATTCGTCGACTGCAGGCGGGCTGGCGTTTCATAGCATTGATAAACTTCATGCAGAATCATCTCCGTTAATCTTGGTCAGAGTATTAACAGCTATTGAACAGCTATTGGCAGCTATCTTTCTTTCCACAAAGTCATGCACACTACTGTCTGTTTCATAAAACCTGCCCAAATGTTAAAGCCATATAAACAATGCAAAAACAATATATGTTTCGATAATATTAAATTTTATCAAAATTTAAGAATGAGCCGTTATTTTATTTCGTGAAATTTGATCAAATATTGATGTTATTGCGAAAACACAATTCCCCCATGTTAAATCCCCATAGACATGTCTTTGGGGTTTTAACATGGGGAATTTTTTCTAATTTCAGAAATACAATGTAGTGGACCGATTTTCAAAATGTAACTTTTGTTTTCTTTGTTAGATCAGTTCAATGCTATCTAGCTAGGTTTCAGAATCAATTTCCAAAATTTTTCGTTTTTCGGCTCCTCCTCTAGGTTTCTACCCCTTTTTCCCTGATGTTAAATTCCCATAGAGAACTGATTTTTCGTAATAAAATCAATATTTGACCAAATTTCACGAAATAAAAAGAAGGCTCATTCTTAAATTTTGATAAAATTTAATATTATCGAAAACTATATTGTTTTTTTAGTAGTACTGGGGCCCGTTTCACTAAACTTCGTACGAGTAAAATGTTCGTAAATGCAATGTTTCATAATTTTGCACTTACGAACATTTTAGTCGGACGAAGTTTAGTGAAACGGCCCCCTGGTGACCACATGCAATTTATGCCAGCCACAATACGTATAAGTATATTCTGTTTTCAGCATATTTGGATATATATATAATAATAATTATATATTCCCGCCATGTTGCTGTTTTTGATACAGTGCAACCTCTCTACAACAGTCACCCATGGGAAGACGCAAAACTGGCTGTTGTAGAGAGGTAGCTGTTGTAGGGAGGTTAATGCTAAATTAAATTTTGTCATCCGCTGTTTATTTAGTTTCTTCGATAATTACCATCAAAACATGCTTTGGCAACATTTAAGAATCATTTCCAATGGAAATGATTCTAAAATGCTGTCAAAACATGTTTTTATTGAGAAAGAAGGCAAAAGCAACAGCAGACGACAATGTTCGTGTTCAGCAGTCTAAGGGTTAAATATAAAGGAAATCATCCATTTGGGATATAAAATAGCAGCTGTTATAGAGAGGGTGTTGTTGTAGAGAGGTAATATAAATTATTCTGTACTTGTATGATCTCATATACGACGATGTGGTCTGAGACTATTGCATATAAAGGCTTTATTATGTTCTATTCTGTTCTGGAAATATGAATTCGCATTCAAGCAATTTGATTGTCTGAGCCTGAGCTGTAGCATAGCTCAGGCCCAAACAATCAAGCTGCTTGATTTCGAGCACAATATTCAAGTATTTTGAAATAAATAATCAAGAGACACGAGGCTGTAATAATGTATGTGTCCTGAATATCCACCATTAGTGTATGCAGGTCAACTGTCAATTTCTACTGATTGCTGTGTCGTGCGACTGTTTACAATAATAGCTTTCTAGACCCGATGCCATTAGCTCTTAATTAAGTCATGTTGAATTCAGCTGTAAATGAGTGACTTTTAATTAAATAAGCAAATGGTATGTTTCACCTACGCGTCATGAGTAAAATCAAACTATCTTGACTGTGACGAGAGAAATGACGCTTATGGGTTTTGTCACCAGTACAGTGGGGTCAGCGTGTACACGACATGTTGGTTTGCTACCCACCCAAAGTGTATGTTGTCACCACTCAGTTGAACCGTCTCTCCGAGACGGTTCAACTCAGTGGTAACAACATACACTTTTGATGCGAAATGAGAAAAATACAGAAAAATATTTACATTTTGTTTTATACATGAATTACAGTGGGGTCAGCGTGTTGTGTTCGTTCGTGTGTGCACTTACTCGCTGACCCCACTGTACATGTATATAGCCAGATCAGCAACTGCACAGTGTGATAGAGAATAGTAGGTTAGTGCCGTGAATGGGAACAAATATCTGGCAAGGCTTAGGAAACGGGATGGGCGAGGCTCTGCCGAGCACATCCCGTTTCCGAGCTGCGCCAGATATTTTTCCCATTCACGGCACTAACCGGCTATTCTATTTATCCCGCCAACACCAACAAATGGCTTTACAATGCAAAATAATAACCCCAGCCACCGCACATATTCATACGCAGTGATTAGGTCGTATTGACAGGATATCACGGCATATTCACGGCACTGTGTTTCACGGCACATACGCACTGTGTTGACGGGATAAATAAGGATCTGCAATGTTCGCCATTCAATCAATGAAACACCCGTCATGCTTCTAGCAAGCAATATAGATCGTTATCCGGCTACATGGGTGTGCTATATGGATTACGAGCTACACCGGTCACAAATCTCATAAGCCCCATTTCTCCAGTTACAACCAGTTAGGTCATGACGAATCACGAGAACAAAACGTGGCAGGGATTTAAATATAGTTACCAAGGATTGTCAACAAGGAGGTATTATAATGCGTAATAAGATAATGATTGGCTGTGACGGGAGAAATGGTTATGACCATTGTAGATTCAAATCAGCATGTACATTCGCACTACTCTCGAATTCATCAATCAAACACCCGTCATGTCATGGTGGTCGAAACAAAACACAAGCCCCGTTTCTGAAGTCACATTCAGATACATGTATACGTACGAAGGGTGTTCATAAAATATCTGGACAAGTTCAGTACAATCCATGTTTGTCGGGTTACTTGTCTGAAAATTAGCATACATGATGATAGATGGATACTGCATCACTTTCATACTCATCGTGTATATGGCATGGACATGGACGAAGGCAACGTCTTCACGCGATATGCGGAACAGCGTCAAAATGACGTTACATGTATGTAAATGTTATGCTCATTATTATTAAATAGACGTAGAACATGCCCAGGGTATTATTTCGTGCTCGCATACTGTGTTATTATTCTTCAAACTCGACGGTACTGTTTGCGACCTCTGTCTTGCCATGAAATTCACCTTTGTTCAAATATAGCACCTGATATGCCAGCAGTAACATTATTGGCCGCTGAAGTCGTTGAAGTGGGTTCCCGTCATGTGACTTTTCGTGTACGGGATTATTAAACACAATGGGCAGGATTGGGTGTATATGGAGGATGGAATAACAGCTCCAATCCAATATGTTATAATAGATTCACACGTTATAACTACTCGACTGGCAAGATGTACAGAAGTCCCCTGCTCAGTCTACCGAAACTCCAGTACAATTGGTCACTCGCCTAGTCTTCTACTCCATGTACGAATGTGTCCTCATATTTAATTTGTTGTAATCACACTATGGAGTGATCCGACAGTGTGTTCAACCTGTCTGACAGTACACGCACAGTGATTTGTCGACCCAGACTTTTACGTTTGGTCACAACAACAAGGTGTATGATCACGTGGTACTAACAACAACAACAAGTACCGATTCAAAGTACGTATTCTTTTATAGTGTCCTTATTACGTAACGGATTTTGATGAAATATGGCGCATCAAACGCGTCTTGTTAAGCTGCATTTAGTGGTCTCTGTATTTTCGCCCAAACTCCATAGACCAAAATGCAGCTCATGAAGACGCGTTTGCTGCGCCATATTTCATCAAAATCCGTTGCATATTAAGGAAAATATCAAATAATACTTACTTTGGAATGTGCTACGTTGTTGTTGTCGTAACCACGTGATCATGCACCTTGAACAACTAACAACGTCACTTTTGGACGTCGATGTCTGGCCAATCTAGCATTTCGGGCCTTCCTGTCCATTGTATATCCGACTGTATCGCTCGTAAATAGTCAACCCGATGGTGCGATTCCACCGTAAACATCTTTAATCATCAATATCTCGTCTTGATTTATGCGAACTTTAATAGCACATGTTGGTTCTTCCGGCATCGTCTCCGAGACGGAACAGGCCGCCGTTAAACTACGTCATTTCCTGCCATGACGTCACTTTTTCAAATATGTCGTCGCATAAGAAACTTTAAATAATGTAGCTATGATTTCCAAAAATAATATTTGAGCCAGCAGCTTCGCATTCCGCCTTTGTCAAACATATGCATACAAAACTACGTTACTTTGGCCGCAATATAAAACATGACGTCACCATAGCAACTGGAACGGGAGCCAGAAACATTGTTTTCATTCTTTGTCTTGGCTGAATGAGAGACAATTGGCCGGGCTACGAGATATCAAAATTTGGTTGAAATGCGACAAATGATGACAACACTATCTGACTTGACTGGATATTGTATGAATACCCCTCGTATATGTTAAAGATGGGCCACGACCATTGATGTTTCCTCTGTAACCTAAATTATCATTTACCACATATTCATTTATTCTCTTCCACAATGGAACCTCTCTAAACCGGAAACCAATAAAACATATGTGATCTTATTTGTGATGAGTTTCTTGGTCATTTTTCTCAGGTGATAATATCTCTTTGTGATGGCATATCATACAACTGTGGCTCAGAATGTCTGATTTACCGTGAAACCTCTCTAAGCCGGACACCCTGGGGACCTCCCAGGGTGTCCGGTTTAGAGAGGTTTCACTGTACTTTTATTTTTGCTATGGATGTTATGGGACCTATTTTCCCATAGCCTACACCAATCCTGCTCTGGATATTGCTAAGAAACATAAAATCAATCTCCTGTAACACAGTCGCCTCATGCTTCGTCCCTTCCCCTTCGTTTTTCACCGGCGGTTAGAAAAATAAAGAAGCGTCATATTTATGATATCAAGAATTCCATTTATAATTCTTAATAATTCTTAAAAGAGCATGAGCAAACGAAGTCACACAAAAGTATCGAATTCCATTTATAATTCTTAATAATTCTTAAAAGAGCATGAGCAAACGAAGTCACACACAAGTATCATTCCTGAAATCAGCATCGTTTTACAATTGGATGCATCTCGAAATAGACATATGCCACGATCTATCTGTACAGCTATGTAGAGTATGCATTGTCAATGCATTGATTGCATACAATGAGCGATCACACTGTATGAAGACAATGGAATAAAAATCATATTACACTAGTGTAATAAATATGCAAATTAGCTAGTTACAAATAAATAGGCTTGGTGAGTAGTACAACTTCAATATATGATGATGTGCTTATGCAATGAATATAATCAAACATTTGTGTTGATTTGATATGGTATTTATTAAACTCGTTGACGGATTTCAAAGAAACACGGCATAGCATCGTTTTTTATGAAATCAGCAAATTAATTAAATAAATATTATATTAAATCACAACTCATGTAAGAACCTCTATTAATTTATTATATTTAATTTAGATTGTATATACGTGTGGGAAAATTGGTGTCAGTACACATTTAATTTATCGAACGCATGTATATACATAATGCTTTTAGTTGGAAAATGTACATGTCACTTAGACATCAGTAGCATATTTCATCAACATTGCAAAGTATACTTTAGTAGCAAAGTATACTTTGAGGGAGAAATTTTCAATTTTATGATAAATTTATTAATTTTTATTATACTGAATTTATTACATTATCACAGCCAATTTGGCTGTGATAATGTAATAAATTCAGTATAATAATTCTGCATACTTTTAATCATGAAATATATGCATTTGTTAATTCTATATGAAATAATGCATTTCAGGAAAAATAAATGATTACTCCCTCAGAGTATACTTTGCTAGTAAAGTATACTTTGCAATGTTGGTGAAATCGGCTATTGAAGGCCGTTTCACTAAACATCGTACGACTAAACTGTTGGAAAGTGCAAATTTAGGATCGTCTGGAAATTTCAATTGATGGATTTACATGTATTGAACATAGGCTGAATATGCTGCCTATGTTCAATAAATGCAAATGCAATAATTGTTTACACGAAAACGGTGTTAATGTGAAATTTACAGACTATCATAATTTTGCACTTACGAACATTTTAGTCGTACGAAGTTTAGTGAAACGGGCCAGCCCATTTCACTAAACTTTGTACGGGTAAAATGTTCATAAATTTCACATTAACGATGTTCTATGCTCAATAAATGTAAATACATCAATTGAATTTCCAGACGGTCCTAATTTTTTATGAAACGGCTCCCTGAACCCTATAACCATTACAATGTGTGGTCTGTATTGTTCAGTTGTGTCTGGTGACGAGAGGTTTCACTGTGATTACGAGTACATGTGCCGGGATTATATAGCATGAAGAGAGCGTATTTCATTGAGCTGACAAAACTCGTCACGTACATCGCTAGTTTGTCTTCCAGCTTCTAGACCTCGACGCATATATCATTTAACAGGGATTTAACAGAATTGTCATGATTAATGTCCGTGTCGCATTCACGTATTCATCTATATACATTTTATCCTATATAAACGAAGTTGTAATCATTACACATTAAACACAGTCCATTGTAAGCGAGATGAACTACGTCTATGTGCACTTTATAATATATAACTTAAGGTATTTCGCAGTGCAATAGCATCGCATTAAACATTAACTATCATTACTACACTACTGTCTGTTCCACGTTTTGCTGCCGACGAACTTTTGGCTATTAAACACATTAAATCTAAAAAATATTTAAAAGTAAGTACTTTTTTTATGAATAACACAAAAGTCACCCTCCCCAAATTTCTTGTTTGACGAAATTCCATCAAATAATGATTTTATTGGGAAAACGATTTTCCTATGGGAATTTAACACGGGGAGTCAATTTCCCAAATTTTTCGTTTTTTGATCCTGAAGGATCAAAAAACGAAAATTTTGGGAAATTGTCTCCCAAACCTGACGAGATACTTTGAAAATGATGTAATTGAGAAAACAAAAGTTAGATTTTGAAAATCGATCGACAATTAATTTTTTTTTTTTAAATCTATGTTTAGCCCGCATGTTAAATTCCCATAGGAAAATCGCTTTTTCGCAATAAAATCAATATGTGATGGAATTTCATCAAATAAATGTTTTTGGGGAGGGTGACTGTTTTGTTGTTGATGAAAACGTTCTTACATTTAAATATATTTTAGATTTAATGTGTTTAATAGCGAAAAGTTTGTCGGCAGGAAAACGTGGAACAGACAGTAGTGCAATAATGTGCAAATGAAACCGTTACAGAAAAGCTACACTTAAAGTTTCAGTACAGCTTCAATGGTTCATGCTGTGCTCATGTAATAAATACAATCTAACAATTTGTGTTGATGCAATAAGATATTTATTATGTCTCTCGAAAACAATATAAAAACAACGATTTATTATATACCTACCCATGAAATACATAGTTATACGATGTAAATAAAAGTCATATGTTCTCATCGATGAAATAAACAACTTCCGGTGAAAATACGACTACTTCCGCTATCTATATTCATAACGCGCACCTGAAAGAAAACAGCGCAAATAGGCTGCAAATACACATTCATTACCGTATACAGTCTAAAAAACTGCTAATTTCCATGGAGTGGTATATAATAAATAGAATATTCATATTTTTGCAACGAATATGACATATATGTTCATCTCATGGTGTGAAATGTCCATATGTCACTCGTGCCTAACGGCACTCGTGAAATATGGACATTTCACACCACTCGATGAACATATATGTCATATTCGTTGCAAAAATATGAATATCCTCTATTTACTACACACAGAGGGGTGTTTGCAGTGAGATAAATGAACAACAGCATTGTATTTAAGATGGTGCCTTAGCCATGTGGCTGTGACCGGAGAAATGGGGCTTATAGGATTTGTGACCAATATAGTTCCAGATCGAATAACACACTCATTTCGCCTGATAATGATCTATAGTGTTTGTTAGAAGCATGAAAGGTGTTTCCTTGATGGAATGGACCTACACTGGCCGCAACATCCATAAGCCCAATGTCTCCACAACCACATGTATTAGAAATGTGGGCTGTCGCTTAATGTATTTCAAACGATGTACATGTATATCAACCAATCGCCCACTTTTATTTGATCAATTTCGAATAATATTGTGTTTTATTCAAATCAACACTAATATAGCTTGTGATAAACAGTCGCATTACTTTGATAACGAACGCTGTTATTTCTATACCAGGAAACCATATTTGTGAAACTAACGGATACAACTAGTGCGATTATAATTTATAGTATGCACCATGAGACGAGCCATGTGATTTTGTGTCTAAGAAGACGAGCGAATTTTCTTGATTTTTAAAAAAAAAAAAAAAAGATATTTTCTGTAATTGACGTCGAACGTTAACACTTTTCATAGTAATTACGAAATTACATTCCACATGTGTTTCGCACAGTTATTTATTTTATTTCATTAAATTTAGTTACCATAGACTGCACACATACACGGGTTTGGCAACGCTCGATATTTTACCAGTACCATAAAAATACATTTTAAGAAATCCAGTTGTCAGGCTACTGGCAACTACGATGTAGGTTCGTGAATATAATTTACAGTGGAACGTCTCTAAACCGGACACCCTGGGGGTCCCCCAGGGTGTCCAGTTTAGAGATGTTCCATTGTAAATAAATCAGACATGTGACTATGTAAAGGTATGCGGGTGTGCTTTGCGAACTTGAACATTGAGAGATAGCTGACAATGAACCCATACAACTAAGGATATAGAGATAGCCTGCGGATTCGGTTCAGATAGGTTCTGCTGTAAATGGATTTTTTTTATTACTTCGTTCTCACGAAATAACAATTCGTTCCCTCAATTTAACAATTCGTACCCTCGAATTAACAATTCGTTCCCACGGGAACGAAAATTGTAATTTCGTGGGAATTAATTGTTAAATTGAGGGAACGAATTGTTATTTCGTGGGAACGAATGTTATTTCGTGGGAAAGAATTAATAAAAAAAATAGAATGCTACGTCCCTGTGAGGCGACGTACAATACAGATCGATTCACTGATCTGTTTTAAAACCTTCTGTGCTTATCTCAGATCGGGTGACTTTGCAAATAATGTGCAATAAAGAACGAACAAACTGACTTGGAAAATGATTAATCTAATTAAAGCAATAAGGACGTGGAAATAAAAAACACTGCTACACTGGCCAGAAATGCCAAATGTCGTACAGTTCAACCTTTCTACAACAGCCACCCATGTAAAGACGCAAAAACTGTTGTAGAGAGGTGGCTGTTGTAGGGAGATTAATGCTTAATGCAATTCCGATGGGAATGATTCTAAAGTGCTGTCAAACCATGTTTTATTGAGAAAGACGGCAAACTATAAAGCAATAACAGATGACAATTTTCGTGATCAGCAGTCTTAGGGTTAGATACAGAGGAAGTAATCCATTTTAGATATAAAATATCGGCTGTTACAGAGAAGGTGTTGCTGTAAGAAGGTGGCTCTTCTCGCAGGTTTGACTGTAGCATATTGGTCGTTACAGAGAGGGTGTTGTTGTAGAGAGGTGGCGGTTCGCGAAGGTTCGACTGTATTTATCCAGCCAGAGGCACATGCTAGGGCCTACATGTGGCACTGAATGGAGACATTGGACTTGTGGCATTTATTAGCATCGATATGCTTCATTAGCACGTTCCTAATGAGCCCCGCAGGGGACATGGATTGTTTTTATTAATTCGTTCCCACGAAATAACAATTCGTTCCCTCAATTTAACAATTCGTTCCCTCGAATTAACCATTCGTTCCCTCGAATTAACAATGCGTTATTTCTCCAGTCAAAACAAGAAACGCCAGGCACCGATCTACATTGAGTTTTAGATGCATGACGTGTGTTTCAATTACGGAATGGCCAATAGTGCATATCCTGATCAGACTGTGCGTATGCGCACTTCACGCTGATCTGTATCCACACTGGAGGCACAGCCCATAATTCCCAAGCATATCTCTAGTCACGGCGAGTTATTCGCCCAGAGTTACACATTAACACATGAATGACAGGAACCACTCCTGGATCGTGTTACCCCATGTTCCTGACATTTGACGTATCTGTTGAATAGCGTGGGGAGGATTTAATTGCCCGGCGTACACGTCGCTGTACGCCTCACGGATGACGTATGATTGGTGTTCCAGAAATGGCCGTCGATTGCGAAAATGGACCGCGTGGCATCTGCAACCGCTGCAAAGTATTCTTATCTTGCTAAGTATACTTTGAGGGAGAATTTTCAATTTAAGGATACATTTATTAAATGTTATTATACTGTATTTATTACATTAGCAATTTAGGTGAAATCGGCTACTGACTTACGTGTACTTTAAAGATATTCACACAATTATATTATGGTATGAGTTTGAGGTCTGTACAGCTTGAATAACAGAACGGCATATACCCTGATCAGACTGAGAGGATGCTCGGCCTGATCTGGAGCTATAATTGTATAAAACGTAAACAGGTTCCTTTCAACGGCAACTTGGCAACTTCGGAATGACTAATATATCAGCATAGACCCTGCTCAGACTGCGTGGATGTGCATTTTATCCCGTCAACACAGTGCGTATGTGCCGTGAATCACGGTGCCGTGAAACATTTTTGATATCCAGTCAATACTATTTTTCAATTTAATTTTACAGCCATTTGTAGGTGTTGACGGGATAAATAGAATAGCAGGTTAGTGCCGTGAATGGGAAACAATATCTGGCGCGGCACGGAAACAGGATGTGCTCGGCAGAGCCTCGCCCATCCCGTTTCCTGAGCCTTGCCAGATATTTTTTCCCATTCACGGCACTAACCTACTATTCTCTATCTATTTTCCTTATTTCTGAACCAAAGTATATGTTGTGACCACTCATTTGAACCGTCTCGGCGAGACGGTTCAAATGAGTGGTCACAACATATACTTCTGATGAGAAATAAAGAAATTCTTGAGCCTTGCCGGATATTTTTTCTCTATAAGCCGATACGGGGCTATGATGTTTGCGAATGTGGATAGGTACATTTCGCTAGCATCCAACCTCAATAAAGGCACAGGTGCGATAGTTCGCGGAAGTAGTTAACATTTAAACAAATGTAAAATATTACTTAACCAGTATCATACGAATATAAACTTATGTTAGCGACATCATTGCATTCCCCGTTATCTACAGATGAAATATGGGATTCACAGAATACATGAACACAGCGTCTGTCCGTATTAGATTCACTTAATTTCAACTGATGGTCATTACCTTGGTGTCATATGGATGTTCTGGCGGATTTTGGTAGATTTCGGTGGATTTCGTTGGTTTTGGGTAATGTACATAGTTTTATGCAACTACTAATGCTCAAAACATACATACAACATAAATCGCTAATTATCTACGCATTCACCGTTCCGAACTATCGGGCCCCTTTTATACCGTAAACATACCCAAAGGAAAGACATTTCCAAGATGCGCTGCTTTCAGACCTATTATATCATCAATTTTCAACCACAAACTCAAAAATCGGGTTCTATCGATTCGAGAGACATATATCAATCTGCTGATGCCGATAAAATACATGAACTCCATTTATCTGTTCCTACAGTTAAGACATTGAAAGCCATATAATTGCCAGATTTTCTGGCGAGCCCTCTGCAAGGAGATACAGGTGTGGCGGTTTTGTGACGCGCCATTTGATTGGATCAGTGTGTTATCGCCATTTTCCCAAGATGTATTAAAACAGTCGGCTTTATTATGAAAAGCGATTTCTCTATAGGACTGTAAAAATGGGGAAAAGGAGTTGGAATACGTGGAGGAGGAGTCGAAAAACAAAGATAAATGAGCCATTTGATTCTGAAGCATGGCCAGATAGCTTGAACATGATATTGGTTACATGTATTAACTAAGAAAACACAAGTTAATGTTTGAAAATCGGTTAGCTATTTGTGATAATAAAAATATGTCTCCATGTTAAATCTGGGTATTTAACATGTTGGAAATAGCACTCAAATCAATGTTGGACATGATTGGACCAGATTACATGAAATAAAAGAAGTCTCATGTTTTAATTTTGATAAGATTTTAACATTATTGAAACTATAAATGTTTTTGCATTATTTATATAGCCGGACAATTTGGGCAGTTTTCGTGAAACAGACAGTATATTCCATGTTTTCCTGACATCATCCTAATCTATATTGTATTGACAGAATTCATTCCCGTTAACCCGCCCTAAAATGACATTAGCTGTTGACAGGCCGTTGAACAGCATTAACTAAATAAATACATATTATAAATAAATAAATTCAGTGAACATGAACATATCGATTGGCTTTCTAACATAGACATAGTTTGAGGGTTCGTGCATGCACCCATCCCCTTCCACTATACTATAATACATAACACCAATACGGCATACACTGTATGGATGGGCAACACAATAATGAAATTGAATTTGGTAAAATTATATATTATAATAATATGATACACATTATACTTCCATTCTAACGATTTGTGTTACGGTGGAACCTCTCTAAACCGGACACCCTGGGAGGTCCCCAGTGTGTCCGGTTTAGAGAGGTTTCACTGTAATTAAGCACTTGATGGCCAATTTTCGTCATTTTCTGTTATGAACTGACAGGACAATGACAGAAATTACATTGAAAAACCCATCTAAATAAGACAAAATGGGGTCCACAGGGTGTTCTGTTTATCATACATGAATTATATGCAGTATATACATGTAACGTTAGACGTAAATTACAGAATATATGTTTTATTTCAATGGGTCATATACAGTGATGGTGGCCATCTTGGATTTCGCGGCCATATTATATTTGGAAAAAAAATCCACTATTTATTGTTTAAACCTCTGTCACATAAAAATGCCAAAACAAGTGCAGGTTTGCTTTCATCAAACATTTGACACGAAACTTACTTTCTGGCACTAATATACGCTAACACAGATTTTGATATGGATCATGATGCTTTACTGATTCGTTATTTCGGATCGTGTGTGTACCTACAGCTTTCAACTGCGGTGTGTTTCTTGCTTCTTCAATTGTCTATAATTGTGTCACAACACATCTTGGTATTTCATTAGAATTGTCTCCTTGGAGACAATTCTAATGAAATACCAAGATGTGTTTTCAAAGGTGGCTGTGGCTTGACAAATTGGGACTTATAGGATTTGTGACCAGTGGAGCTCGTTAACAAATAACTCATTCCTGCAGCCTGATGACCATCTATACTGGACAAGTAAAGTGACGCTACAGTTTTTAAATTACTGACATTTGAATCATGTGCATTAATGTGCATAGTCCGTGTATATTCGGCGACGGGCTAACTCGCACGATTAGTTCGGCGAATAAAAAATACACGTACGACGTTTATATTGGACATGAGGTAGACAAATATGCAAAACAGGTGTTTCCGTCTAATGAGGTCACGTGATTTTCTTTTGAAAGTAACAACATTGTGGATTCGAATAAGGACAGTGTATGTGATTGGAAAAACATCAATACTGTGAAACTGTCATGCATGGTCACTGCCACTGACGGAAAATAATAAACACTGACATGCGATTGGCATGCATCAATCGGATGTCGACAACGTTCTGTCACGCGACTTTAGGATGTTCTTTGGACGACTATAGCAAGGATCAAGAGGCGTTACGTGATCGCTGGAGACGTTTTACATGTGCTACGTGTATGGTGGCGCTGTGAGCAGGCAGGTGTGTACGTTTTACTTGTTGTTGTAATTGCTTCCATTCTGTAACAGCGAGTCAGGAAAGTTCCCCAATCGCAGTCGACTTCGTGAATATGCTCACTAAGCCAAAACACACGTTTATACGCTACGCTGGTAGGCTGGTATGGACACGTACACGCATACGAACATGCATGTATACAGTCAGGTATTCCGAAAGAAAAATCAGATTTCTGCTACATCGAGCTGATGAATGTTGTTTTGGTGTACTTTTTCGAATATTGGATAGACGCGTACGTCAAAGACGCCAACAGCCAGAGACGTCATATTTGTCGCATACACTTATCATTGACTGATGAAATATATCCTACAACGGACTATACATCGTTCAATGCGTAGATAAAGTTCAATGTTAATCTGGCTTAGGCATTACCGCCTACAGACGCATTACGGCAAGTGAGTGCATCTATCTGATAAGCTCGTCCCGCGATCCTGTTAACGCACTAACACGATTTTCCGAATCGGCGGGAGTAAGTACAATTCGCAAGTTGCCCGTTGATCGAAAAATGTGCCCCCTCTTAACCTTGCTTTCAAGGAGAAATATACAGAAAATCAGGGAGTCAAATTTTGTCGGTTTTTGCATGTTTTCATGTTCATTAGATGAATATAATATCGCAATTATATGCCAAAATAATGCGATCATACTCGCTGCTTTCTAGCTGTGCGAAAAGTATGAGCCGTGTTTACAATAAGCTGTTTCGATTTATGCATGTGGAAACGTACCAGTAACCGACAACACCAATTATTACACAACACATTAAAAATATCACTGAATTAGCAGACGTTAGCAATAGAACACAATTAAGACTATGAGGTAGAATGAGCATGGGGAATTATTTAATAGGGACGCATGGAGTGATAGGGCGGGGGGGTGGGGATTGTTGGCGACACATGAGAATCGTTTTCCATTTTGCATTCCCCCCCCCCCCTCGTTCAGGGTCGTACTCTTGAATAATGGAAAATAATTTACTTGATAACTCGGTAGACTCCACTTAAATGAAAGGGGAAAGAGATTCGCCGCCGCCCACCCCCCTCCACCAGCATTCCAGTGTCCCTATCGGGACCAATGGAGATAATTGATGAAATCTTTTCCAGAACTATGAAAGCCACAAAAAGGAACGCCGGTTAAGCCACTCGGGCCCCTGGGAAAAAAAGGTCCAAAAAGACTCCCTCGACAACTACGGTCACGATATCAGAAACCGCGACAACTTCATCTGCGCGTGACGACATCGGGGCATATTTGCCCCAGGGTATTAGGGAGAATATTTTACAAGGTTCATTTTTTAATTTGGCGAAATTACTAAACACTCGACCGGATACAGAGCAAGGTCAAACTATCGCATTCCAGAACAGAAAACTTGTAATTAAATTCGAAGACATAAAACAGCTGACAACAATTGAAGAATGGACGGATGCGTTCATTATTTACACGTCCATATATGCTTCAGCACACACTGAGGAAACACAAGCCCTGCTAAAATATATGGCTACTATCAGGCCCATGACTACTAGGAGCACAACAGGCTGGAGGATGTACGACGAACAGTTTCTTAAAAAAGCAATAAAACCCTCTGTTCGCTGGGATTCAATTGACGCGGAACTATACCTGTTGGCAATGAATCCATTTTTGCCTAGCAGGGGAGCGGTTTCCAAGTTACCGTGCTTCGATTTCAACTATAAACGTGTGTGTCAACGACTTAGTTGCAACTTCGCCCACACATGCATATCTTGCAAGGGATCACAACCATCTACTGTATGCGGACAAAAACAACAAAACATGAGGAAAAATCAAATGGCGAACACTACACGACCGTTTCATAGGTTCCAGTCCCAACCAAGGAACCCAATTGTCCGTTTTCGGAATGAATTAATTAAACCACCAACTCCTAGAACCCAGTGGGGACCAAAGGGACCCAGATTTGGAGCTCCGAGATCATTTATGGGATTTGGCCAAAACACCCATAAATAGTGAGGTTCTGGAAAAAGAGTTAAGCAACTACCCAGACCAGGACACTGCACAACTTCTGATACATGGTTTCAAAAACGGTTTCAGTCTTTATTATACAGGCCCCAGAATTCCTATCATGTCAAAAAACTTAAAATCGGCTCATGAATTATCGAATGAGTTGCTGAAAGAAATTAACCAAAAATACAACTGGGAAGAATTATAGGACCGTTCATAACCCAACCAATAACAAATCTGCGGATATCACCCGTGGGTCTTAGACCAAAAAGACCGGGGGTTTCAGACTCATTAACCGTCTGTCACACCCAGAAGGCAACAGCATCAACGATTTGTATGTAGTGTGACCTACTCGACATTTGATAATGAAACTAAAATTATACAAACAATGGGGAAAGGAGCTCTTATGGGAAAACTTTATGTCCGTTCCGCTTTTTCATTGCTGCCGTTGTACCCTGGGGATTTTGGTCACATGGGATTTAAACACCTGGGTCACACGTATATTAAAAAAAATCTGCCAATGGGGCTGGCCTTATCGTGTTCATTATGTGAGAAGTTTGACACGGCACTAGAATGGCTACTTAAAACGAAGACTCAATCCGATCAAAGCGATCACTACCTGGATGATTTCTTTCTGGAGGGACATACAGATACGGATGAATGTCAAATACTGATGGATAGCTTCAAACAAATATGCGACACAATTGGCCTTCCGCTGTCAGAGGAGAAATCGATCGATCCCATTACAAACTAATTTACCTGGGACTAGAGCTGTACTGAGATGAAATGGTTCTCTGGATACCAGAGGACAAGTTGGCGGAACTGAAAATATTGCTATTAGTAGTGCTTAACAAGAAGAACATTAGACTTCGCGAAATGCAAGCATTGGCTGCGTCACTGGCATTCTGTTCTAGAGCATTACCAGCATCCAGGGCATTCAGCCGTCGGTTTTAATGGGTCATATTCGATAGCCAAAACTGATTGGTCGGACAGCATACACATATATACAGATGCGGCCGGGTCCACTGGACTCGGACGCGCGTGTTACTATAATGGACACTGGACGTATCTCGTTTGGCCTGATAGCTGACATCCAGATATCTTAAAAGACTTGACTGTTCTCGAGCTTATCCCCATTGTGCTGGCGTTTCAGTTGTGGATGGCAGAAGTTCAGAATAAAAAAGTCACATTAAGAGTAGATAATCTAAGCTTGGTACACATACTGAATAATAAAACATCAAAATCAAAACGAGTCATGACACTTATCCGGTCACTGGTGTTACTGACTATGGAAATGAACATTCAGACAAGAGAAATACATATCACGTCAAAAGACAACGTCGTAACTGATGCTCTATCGGGTATGCAATTTCAGAAATTCCGAGATGTTGCACCAGAAGCACACACACACCCGCTACCAGTGCCAATCCATTTCTCCAGGATCTTAAATCAGAAGTGGATAAACGTGTAAGGGCGTCAGTGTCAGAGAACACGATGGCATTGTATCAAACAGCGAAGGACTAGTTCGATAAGTTTAGAATAGAGGGCAACTTGGATCAATGCTGGCCTCCATCATTGGAACAACTGGTTAACTTTATAGCTTATATGTCAAAGGAACAACTTGCACCTTCCACTGCTTGTGCTTATATTGCAGGGCTTAGTCACCATTTAAAAATGAATCAGCTTCCCGATTATACACAATGTTTCATAATACGGAAAATGCTAGAAGGCATGAGGCGCATGAAACGTGTAAAAGATATACGTCGCCCTATTACTCGCATTCTATTTAATACAATTATTAATTGCCTCAACGCCGTTACTAATAATACGCATGACAAAATGCTTTTCAGATGTACATTTGATATAGCATACCACGGGTAAATGAGAGTGGGGGAGCTGACAACTAAATCCAAAAAACAATCTTTGCCAGTAATTAGCATGCATGACATTCACATATCTGACAGGAAAATAAGCATCCATGTATCCACCTCAAACACTGATCAGTGAGGTCATGACGCATTCATTGTGGTGGAGATGTCGCCCGAAAATATGTCATTGTTTGGATGCCTCCGGACATTTCTGTCATGTAAACCCCAAGACTCGCATCATCTCCTGTCTCATTACAATGGGACGGGACTCACCAGATATCAGTTTGCAATGGTACTAAACAAATGCCTAAAATGATGTGGAACAGATGAACCTCATACATTTAAGACACATTATTTCCGTATTGGAAAAGCTACACAGGATTTCATGTATGGTGTTCCAGAATCAATTATACAATCTCGGGGCCGCTGGGATTCAAATGCATTTAAATTATACATTAGACCCGATTTAGCTAACTACATAATTAAACATGAACATAGACACCTACGTGGTTACCCCGTTCTCGCAAACTGAATGATATTTGTGTATATTATTGATATATCTAATGGTTAAAACAATACAATATTAACCCCTGCAATCCATCCTGATGGGGACCTGGCACCAGGTCAGGATATTCTAATTGCAAGGCTGAATATAGTTTCTGTAACTATTGACCTCTGATTTTGGGAATTTCCCTCGTTATGGACAGGTTGAATACGGGATATTCCAACCCGTTGGCCCGGCCTTAAATGACCTTGCTGTTGATACACCGTTCAACACACACCAATAATCAATCAATCAATCACTTCATGATGGGAGCCCCCATAGTTAATTATCATATGTACCTTCATTTTTGTAGGAATACAAGGACGCTCCCATCGGGTGTGGATCATGGGTTCGAGTCTAATAAAAACAAGCCGGTCAACGGGCCCAATAATCCGATACAGGAGTGAACCTATTTCTAGATAGGTGGGGAGTATCCATTTACGGCGTGGGGGGGGGGGGCACAGTGGACTTAAATGGGATAATTTATACCCGCTAATTGCGGAAGAACTGGACTATGAGCTTCCCCCTGCGCTTCTAGTAGTTCACTGTGGGGGTAACAACATCGGGATCGTAACTCAGGGGGCATTGACTGAATTAATGTAATGTTCTCTTGATACATTTGAAAGGAAAATGCCAAACACCATGATCGTCTTTTCATAGATACTACCACGAAATACCTGGAGACACTATAGGAATGAATGGCCTTTTTGTGGAATTTATCGGGGTATAAACTTGGAAAAGTCGCGGGAATACTGGACGAAGCGATAACAAATTACAATTTTCGAAAAAAATCAAAAACAAAATTTTTTTTTTTTTTTTTTTTTTTTTCAAAAATTGTAATTTGGTAAGGCCTCGTCCAGTATTCCCGCGATTTTTCCAAGTTTATATCCCCGATAAATTCCACAAAAAGGCCATTCATTCCTTAAAATTCCAGCATTTGGAATACAGTCATCAAGAAAATGTGTTTATTTTCAGTTTTCTTAAGAATTATTTTAACTGCGACTCCCGGTTACGGAAAGTAGTTCGGCGTGGGAGTTTACTGGGATATAAATTCTGGACAGAGACTTGCTACGGGCCAATCAAATGTTAGGGAATTGTATAAATATTTGTGTGCTGGAATTATTTATCCGTAAACGTCGCAGAAAAAATAAGAAAATATATAAACAGAACAATGGCAAACTACTTGATTAAAACAAAAGCTGGTGGATACATTAAACATTCAGAGTTCAGCATTGGTTGTGGAATTTTCTGCCCAGATGGGGTACACCTGTCACCGCTTGGATATGACATATTCCTACATAACATACAGGGTGGCATCTATTCCATGGTTACTTCATATGACAGAGTATTTCCTAAGGCTTACTGAATTTCCAATAATCATAATGAATAGGGAATTTGACATTGGAGGGCTAATGTGGTCCTGGGTTGTACGTAGGTCACGGCCTCATCTACATGTATAGGTGAAATCCTTGGATGATGCAACAATGTTGTTGCATGTGGCGGTATTTCACCTATTTCAATTATTCATTATTGAGTATGCAAATATATGATGTGATCAGCATGATCAGTAATTGCTAAAATATTGTGATTGGTATTTGTACCATATTAAACTTTATGTTTGCTTAATTGTTTGTGGCCTTCAAATTCACCAACCATTGGGGATGGTGTCACGGTCAACTCTCTAGTCAATTATAACTTGTAAGATTACATGCTATGGGCGCGGTTTACGGCGTAGCGAGCAATTCTAGTCAATTATAATTTGTAAGCTTACTTGCTATGGGCGTGGTTTACGGCGTAGAGAGCAATTCTAGTCAATCATAACGTGTAAGCTTATTTGCTATGGGCGTGGTTTACGGCGTAGAGAGCAATTCTAGTAAATTATAACTTTACCTTGCTATGGGCGCACTATGACGGCATATCAATTAACATTGGGGTCGTGACCAAAACATATTTGGAAACAATAAATCACATAAATCTGAACTGGTCTTTGGAGCTTTCGATCTTGCCTACTAAGCTCGTACTTGAACATATACTCCCTTATCTTCACGTACAACACCAATAACGGTTAATGTGGGTGGTGTGGCACCACCGCAGCGAACAAGGGGATGCTTGATCCTGGTTGGAGTTAGTATTCTGATCCTGGTTGAAAATTAGTATTCTATTTAGCTCCCCCTCGTTGTGCTGGGCGGTGGTGCCATACCTTAGTATTAAGATGCACGAATCTCAAGCAATGAATTCCACACACGGTTGTGAGAGATACTATAGGAATGAATGGCCTTTTTGTGGAATTTATCGGGGTATAAACTTGGAAAAGCCGCGGGAATACTGGACGAAGGCCGGAAGGCCTCGTCCAGTATTCCCGCGACTTTTTCAAGTTTATATCCCCGATAAATTCCACAAAAAGGCCATTCATTCCTTATAATTCCAGCATTTGAAATAAATTAATCAAGAAAATGTGTTTATTTTCCGTTTTCTTAAGAATTATTTTAACTGCGCCTCACGGTTACGAAAATAGTTCGGCGTGGGAGTTTAATGGAATATTAATTTTTGACAGAGACTTGGTACGGGCCAGTCAAATGTTAGGGAATTGTGTAACTATTTTTGTGCTGGAATTATTGGCACTTGTAATTGATCTTTTCGACCCCATGTTATTCAACGACACATACATAACACATTATGTCAGTTAACTATACAGTGGCTTGCATGATCGAAGAGGAATGGTATACCAACGATAAAATATCAAATTGGAATAGAATTTGATAATAAATTAATATAATTACATTTATGTATGTAGCGTTACTTTTGTTGTTCAGTATGTATTGTGTTTCAGAAGCATGAGAGGTGTTTAATTGGTGG
The DNA here is from genome assembly GCA_029237695.1 of Conchocele bisecta. NCBI lineage: Eukaryota > Metazoa > Mollusca > Bivalvia > Lucinida > Thyasiridae > Conchocele > Conchocele bisecta. The sequence continues at coordinate 59,580,880 of CM055270.1, read as the reverse complement.
AATGGCGAACGGTGAACATCTTGATCAGACTGTGCGGTTGCACAGGCTGATCTGGATGTACTCTGGTGACAAAACCCATAAGCCTTAGTTCTCCTGTCACAGCTGCAAATCAAATGTTCAAGCAATAATATGAACATGGGCCTGCATTACATATATGTAACATATCAAGTGGCATTTAAAAACACAAAAACAAATGTACAACCATAGCTAGAGGGCCGTGCCAAAATTGAGCCAATTTTCGACAAGAGTTCCGAAGGTCGCCATATATGCACGTCGAGGCAAAGCCAGTCAACAACGGGAGATAACTCACTGAAAATCAATACGGTTCGTCCTCTTGCCATGATAAACATGTGTGTTAAAACTGGTTACCACCGTCACGTAGAACTCTAGGTATTGTGCGGACAAGGATACAGAGTTCGAAAATTACAAATGGCTGCCAAGGGGAGATGAGTCATCTCACAATTTTGAAAATGATAATCATATGTGCCAAATTTGGTTCAGATTCATCAAGTAGAACTTACAGTATTGCGTGGACAAGTATATAAAGTGCAACAATTACAAATAGCCACCAAGGAGTGATAAGTAATATAAAACCGATCGGGATCTTCGTCATGCTGTGATAAACATGTATACCAAATTTGGTTACGATCCGCCTAGCAGTACTTGAGTTATTGCGTGGACAATGGTACATAATGCGAAAATAAAAAATGGCCGCCAGTGGAGTAAGTTATCGGACATTTTTTAAAATCAATAGGGTTCTTCATATTGTCCTGATAAATACATACCTAGTTTAGTTATGATCCGTAAAGTAGAACTCCAGTTATAGCGTGGACAAGCTGTGCCCTCCCCCACCCCCACCCACCCGTACAAGGTGAATACATCGTCCCATGGGTTTACATACACTTTCAATATTGTATTAAAGCTAGTTCTAGATAACTGATAATTTATTTATGCTGAAATTTCTAGACACGTTGGGCTGGGTGGTTTCTAAAAGTGTACTTTCGTAAATTCTACAACGTTTTAAAGAATTAATAAGTGTGAATGTCATTGAAGACATGGCGTCAAATCAATGACGTGACATTAATACACATGTATCTTCGAATCCAAACGGGGTAAACAAAAATAAAATCCGTATATGCTGTCTCAATCAATTGTCAATGCAATTTGCAATGTTTCAAGACATTCTGTTGACATCCGAGTAGCAAGTCAAATAGTAAAGCTAGAAATGTGTGCATGTCTATGAGCTTTTTGAAAGTTGACAAAAATATTTGTGGACGATGCTGTAAAATAAAATTATATACAGTCCCGTTTCCAGTACAATAAACTCATATGTGTTTATTGTACTGGAAACTGGACTGGATATCATTTTATTTTACCGTATCTTCCAAAAGAAATGTGTCACACGCTGCATGTATGGAAAATCACATAGTGTTCACCCTTCTCAAATGTAACCCCGGCACTACGGAAAGTTGACCACTACGGTTTCTTCAACGTAATGTGGAAGTATCATAGTTTTCACCTTCCCTACCGTATTGTGGTTACACTAGGGAATGTTAAAAACTACGGTTTTTACAACGCTATATATGGTGTATGTAGAAGCCCCAAGTGTTCACTTTTACCTACTGTCTGTTTCACGAAAGCTGCCCAAATGTTACGGCCATATAAACAATGCAAAAACATTTATTTTTTTCGATAATGTTAAATTTTATCAAAATTTAAGAATGAGTCTTCTTTTTATTTCGTGAACATTTGTCAAACATTGATTTTATTACGAAAAATTGATTTGTCTATGGGAATTTAACATGCGGGAAAATGAGATGCAGGCGCTGTGGGAGGAGTCAGAAAACAACAAAAAATGTAAATTGACTCAGAAACCTGGCTATATAGCTTGGATATGATTTAATTTAGAAAACAAAAGTTGAATTTTGTAACTCGGTCCACTATTTCTGAAATTCTAAAAATTTCCCCATAGACATCTTCACAATAAAATCAATATTTGACCACATTTCAGGAAATAAAAAGAAGGTTCATTCTTAAAGTTTCCCTTAACTTAATATTATTTAAAAAAAAATAATATTTTTTTGAATTGTTTATATAGCCGTAAAATGTGGACAGCTGTCGTGAAACAGTCAGTAGTATCACCCCGGGAAATTCGAACAGTATTTTAATGGTTCTATCGCTATACTTACTATCGCCGCCCATCCGTTTTGATATGCTATGCCACAAAAGTTTTAGCCGTCGTAGATAGGGCACGGAGTTTTCACATCGGGCCTCGCACAGTGTCGAGGACACGTTGGCTGGGTTTAACACGATCACGAGTAAGGCGCCGAAAAACAGAGGAAATGTTGACGAGAATCCTTTTGTTGACATTACCTGAAAGAAAAAGAGAGTACATATTTATTTGTTTGCGCAATAAAACATAGTTAAATATTTTTAAATTTGTTTTACCTAATTTAAGCAATATGAACTTTTTGAGTTCATGCAATTCTGTTAAATAGTGATTTTTCAATGAAAGAAATGAACAGGAAATTAATGTGTGAGGGTGAAGAATGAAAATTGAAAGTTTTGGAATTGATCTGAAACCGGACTCGATAGGTTGGAAGTGACAGGAACTAATAAACAAACAAATAGATTTTGACAACCGGTCCACAAAATCCAAAATTAATAACACCGTTTCTTATATTAAAACTCCATTGACATGAATTACCATACAGGAGAATGTTCAATATATGAAATAAATCTATCGCCAATGTTTTTGAAATAAAGAAAGTATATGGTTAAAATGTGGTTAAGTGTAATTTTATCAAAACGCGATAGCGTTTTGCGTGCGCACGCGATAGGTTTTGCGTGCGCACGCGATAGGTTTTATACGCAAAAGCTATCGCGTGCGCACGCAAAACCTATCGCGTGCGCACGCGAAAGTAAAACATATTTCCATGTCCCCTCTGTCCCACCGTAAATGTGTGTGCCTATCCTTTATAAATAATTCTAACACAATTGTATTTTAAAACAATTTATGATTTGTAATCGTATTTATTCCTGATTATTCCAGATCCTAAAAAGTGTTACCGATGCTCACGTGGATTCCTTCAATGGTGCTTTGAACATGTAAATATAAACACTATCATGTACGTGCACGTATCTCAGTAAAATGTAACGTCTTCGAAGTACGGTAATGTTCACGCTTGAACTTTCCAATCGGTCTAACCGTTCAACTCAACTGTGGAGCTTATCAAGTTATGAACTACTACCAGTGTGCCCGGATGTTGTACGTGGCAACTGACAATGCTGACAATCGTGTCAGTCGTTTGACCCTTTGGGATGTAATTATCACGTATTAAACAAAAAAAACAAAGCCGTTCATAGTCTACTTAATGTGTATTTTCAGTTCATTAGGACACACCTCCGTAGAGACACTACCTTGGAGATAGAGAATAGTGGGTTAGTGCCGTGAATGGGAAAAACTATCTGGCAATGCTCCATGCATATATTCGTTTCCGTGCTGCGCCAGATATTTTTCCCATTCACGGCACTATTTATCCCGTCAACACCTACAACAAGCTTTACAATGCAAAAGAATAACCTCAGTCGCATTGTCAAAATCGGAGAACGACTAGTATGACAACCACACATATTCATACGCAGTGATTAGGTCGTATTGACAGGATATCAAAAATATTTCACGGCACATACGCGCTGTGTTGACGGGATAAAAACTGTTTCAGGCTCCTTGTCACAATGACGAATCGTAGCAAGTTATCTCGCTTCGAAGTTATTTATAGATATCCGGTCCAATGTGTATGTTTTCGGGTCTAATTGCTTGTAAAAAGGACTACTGTCGCATGGTGTGTTGTGTAAAGGAGCCATTATAATGTTTTAAAATAGTATCGATCCAGGTCATCCTATATATCTGCACAATCTGATTCGGGACTGCATTATTTCCCAGATCCATATGTTCACACTTATAAAGTTTATTGCAAACAGTGTATAACCAGATCAGACTGCACAGATGTGCAGTCTGATCTGGCTCTACTCTGTTCGCATAACTCTTTTGTTGTGCTTTTCAGTAAGAAATAAACGCTGAGATACAGCATAGGACCGGATCTCTATAAATAGATTTGCAAAGGGAAATAACTAGCTACGATCCCCCAGTAGAGGCACGTATCACAACATGTTTGGTGAGATGACAACATTGTCCTGACGATGAGAACACAACTATTATTCGCACAGCTGGTCGCCTTTACTTTGTGTTGTACAATAAGAAACTACGATTTCTCAAACATATAGCAATGAAATGCTTCTAGCCAATAATGTGAATGTGTAGTGTACACGAAAATTCAAGATATGATAAGATTAAATAGAGAGGCTGTCAGAAAGGAAGATGTAGCCAATACGTTATCAAATACCACCAAAGATATTACACATGTGTCGTGAAAGGGCGTATTCCCGACAAAACAGCAGTTAGATAGTAGCAAACGCTGGTTGCAGACTTGTTGTCATGCGTTTGTCCAGTGAGAAGACGTTTGCTGTAGTCACCAGGAGCTCGTTTCACTAGACTTCATACGACTAAATTGTTCGCAAGTGCAGATTTAGGATCTTCTGGAAATTTCAATTGATAGGTTTACATTTATTGAGCATAGGCTGCATATGTAAATCCAATCATTGTTTACAAGAAAACATTGCTAATGTGAAATTTACAGACTATCATAATTTTGCACTTACGAACAATTTAGTCGTACGAATCTTAGTGAAACGGCTACCCGAGACCGTACATTGTTTCTATTCAGATCATGTATTTATCGTTTTGGTGATGAGAACACCCCTTTATCCCAGAGCCGAGTCGACGTTATTGAGACTTGTTGGCACACGGTAACAATATATCCCACACATAACAATTAAAATCCAATAGCGACACACTAGATGCCGTCGAAGACGATATAATACATGTAGTATGTAGCTATTGGATTCGAAATGTTATGTGTGGGAAGTATTGGACGGGTTATCCAGAGAGGATACTGCGGCATCTCTAATCAGTTCAGCTGACGATCGTCCTCCATGTATATGGAAATCCAATAAAGAATTCACTCGTACAACAAAAGCTACTTACACAAATATGTGATCAGTAAGTACGTTTTCATAGAGACATTGCCACCAATAATGATACACATGCTTCTGTAATCTGCAAACAATAATGTTGATGCAGCATATGCATATTTAAACCTTTATCCATTTTCTAGCTACATCATACGGTGTCCTTTCTTTGCTGGGGGTATCTGCTTAAAGACTAATTTAACTCATACCTATACTATTGGTGTGAAAATATATCGTGTTATAAACACGGTTTATTTATTAGATTTCCATAGCGTTTAGATGGTACCCATCTCGGGTACCATCTAAGCGCTATGGAAATATAATCAATAAACAATGTGATGGAACTACCGGTTCGATACTACAGCAAAACGATACACGATGACGATCAGCGAGGCCACTATGGAGATAGTGCGACGGTTATACTATGATATCACGACAGCAGGATGACGACAGTACAATGTCCCACGATGTCGTAGTGTCGTCATCCTCGTATCGCCATCGCGGCGATACGAGGATGACGACACTTCGACATAATATCGTGGGATCATTATCGTGATAGTGTGGTGCATGTATCGCGGTATACTTGATTGTCCCATTATGTGCCGATCATTTTTTTTAAATACTTGTGTTTTATTTTTATTTTTGTTATATCTCAATGAAAGTATATGAGTATATGTTGCGTCCACTAATTTGAACCGTGTCGATGAGACGGTTCAAATAGTGGTCGCGACATATACATCTAAGCACATTTAAAGAAAATATTGATGCTTTTTCCCAAACAATATGGAATATACTCAGCATGATATGGGTCAAGAGTTCATAATCTTCGTCTCCACGCGGGGTAGTACGGAGCCCCGCAGGTGACGTAGAATTCTTTTTCATTAATTGGTTCCCACGAAATAGCAATTCGTTCCCACGAAATAGCAATTCGTTCCCACGAAATAACAATTCGTTCCCACGAAATAACAATTCGTTCCCTCAATGTACCAATTCGTTCCCACGAAATAACAATTCGTTCCCTCAATTTAACGATTCGTTCCCTGGAATTAACAATTCGTGGGAGGCGACCAGCTGCGCGTGCAACACCTCTGATCTACTTTGAGTCTGTTTGAATAGTTAAATCCAATAATTGTTTACTAGAAAACAGTGATAATGTGCAATTTCGAGACGATCCTAAATTTGCACTTACGAACATTTTAGTCATTCGAAGTTTAGTGGAAGGGGCCCTGAATAATTGATCTATTATTCACTGGTCCTGCATTATGCGACGGCGTAAACTGATTCACGCCGATAAGTTCACCAGTTTTCTGACGAGGTACCACTCAGTTCTACTTTTATCGAATATGTTTCGTCTAGTAACCGGCGTAAATTTCCTGCGCCGGTCACTAGACGAACATGTGCTTATGCAGTAATTGCTGCATGTCTCTGAATGGGTATTTCTCATGAATCCGGCGCCTATTTCGACGTGAAACATTTTACACCGGTGTGGAGGGCAGCACTAGTGGTATTCAACCGAATGTACATTGTGGCTGTGACTGGAGAAATGGAGCTTTTGGGTTTTGCGATCAGTGTAGATCCAGACCAGCCTGTGCATCCGCACAGTCTGATCAGGATCTGCACTGTTCGTAATTCCATCGATCAATCACCCGTCAAGCTTCTGGCAATCCCATAAGCCCCAGATATACCTTCACTGCCACATTCGGTCTCACAGGTCGCAATCTGTATTTTAAGAGCTGCTAAAAGTGATATCTGTTCGATTAAATTATACGATTCCGATACAATAGTTATTAATTTTCGTGATAACGCGTACCACCGCGATCGTAGGCTGATACTAAAATAGGAATGTCTGACATATTGTGTCAGATATCATATCGATGTGAGTCAATTAATTGTTCACAATACCAGCCTTATGATTATTGACGACACGCTAGCGGCAATGAATACATGCATATTTGTAGCTGGGACTGGAGACATGTGGCTTGTGGGTTGTGCGACTGGTGTATGTCCAGATCAGCCTGTGCATCCACACAGTCTGATAATGATCTACACCGTTCGCCATTCCATCAATGAAGCACGTGGCATTCTAACAGGCAAGTCAAAACATTATTATATAGATACAGAAGTGTGCTATTTGATCAGGGACTACACTGGCCACAAATCCAATAAGCCCAATTTCTCCTGTTACAGTCATATATAACCTGCCAAGGACAGATTGTCGGCCAATCCCTAATTGATGTACATATAAACTACATGTGTGTATTAATTCATAAACTACTGGGGCCGTTTCACTAAACTTCGTACGACTAAAATGTTCGTAAGTGCAAATTTAGGATCATCTGGAAATTTCAATTGATGGATTTACATTTATTGAGCATAGGCTGCATATGCAGCCTATGCTCAATAAATGAAAATCCAATAATTGTTTACAAGAAAGTATTGCTATTGTGAAATTTATAGAATATCGTAAGTTTGCACTTACCAACATTTTAGTCGTACGAAGTTTAGTGAAACGGCCACCTTGTTTTGTTATATATACAGCGTTTGTTTAGCTGTTTCTATATGCCTTTGACGCGTTGATTCTGAATCCGTTGAGTGCCAATTCCGAAACCTTGAGCATTTTTGCAGAATTGCATACATCCAAGATGGCCGTTTTAACCGATACAATGTACATGTATATCTTGTTTTGGCAAATATCTGCTGCATTTCGATGATGTAAATGTTTAAATTTAGTTCATGGGAAAATTGTATATTTGTGAGAATTTATAATTGTATACAGCACAAGCATCATCTGGAATTAATCAAAATGGCCGCCGTTGTTAAAAAAGATCTCGATATTTCAGCTCAATATATATATTTCGGAATTTTAGCTGTTATAATGAAGGGTTGCAACATAACGACATTAGATAGACACGATATACCAATGACATTAATCAATCAGACATTAGCGGTTATACAATATACATGTATCAGGGTAAATACATAAACTAACGCTACCATTACTGACCTGTCATTGGTCCAATGACGTCAGCAAGGTGCATGATCACGCGGTTACAACAACAACAACGTCGCCCACTCCAAAGTAAGTATTATTTTATATTTTCCTTAATATGCAACGGATTTTGATGAAATATGGTGCAGCAAACGCGTCTTCAAGAGCTGCATTTGGTGGTCCAGGGAGTTCGGCACAGACTTATGTCGTTTTTGTGAAGAATCTATGTGCGTGTCGGTAGACACGGAAATCGATTATTCGCAAAGAAACGACAGAAGTTTGGGCGAAAATACAAAGACCACCAAATGCAGCTTAACAAGACGCGTTTGATGCGCCATATTTCATCAAAATCCGTTACGTAATAAGGACAATATAAAAGAATACGTACATTGAATCAGATGGATTCTGGAAGTTTCAGTACTTGTTTTTGTTGTTAGTACCACGTGATCATACACTTTGGTCAGGTCGCGTTATCAATTGAATGCGGATGGGCCGGCTGATTTGTGATTACGCTAGTCGGAGGCTGTACGGTCCATTGTCTCAGCGGGAGGCCCGTGTTCTTAAAGGTACATGTCCACTCAATAGGCACAACATGTTTTGTATAGGAATTAAATAAGTGTATAAGTGTGTCACTATTCCACCAGTTCTAAACACTACGAGTGCCCGCTATTCAGATATAATCATTTAGTAATATTTATTTTAGTAAATGTATTTATATTGATAGTGACGCGCGTTGGTATCAGTCTATTTTCATATGCAAATGAGGCATCATATATTTTAATTAAAAGCGTCAACTATAAAATAATATTTTCGACAGATTATAAAGAATGATAATTGCACATCAAAAAATAAATACAGAGTATACAAACATAGTAATGTCCGTTAACATTTTAAGGAAGCACGGTTATCGCCCCTGATATCAGTGTGGAAAGTTACGTCTGATATACAACGTACATCAATCAATATATGTATGCCAATCAATACGTGGGTAATGGTGAATGAGTGCTTATTTTGCCAGAACATGTTACAGTATCAGATGATGTGGGCCTACTACGTGGGCATGTAACTTTAACCCGTTCGAATGGTTTTTGATACGTTCATTTCCCGACCGATCCAACCGTCACAAAATGGTTTTCAAACACTGTCCATTTATGAAATCGGGGTAATTTTTGCAGCATAAACCACTATAGCGAGCGTTCGGGTTCAAACGATTAAAAATACATTGTAATAATATATTTTAAACACGTTAAACGCTATCCATCCATCCATCCAATCTATTTATATCTATCTATCTATATCGGATTACTTCACGAGCCGCAAATAAATTGTCTGTCTGTGTATCAATAGTTTCAGCCATTAAACTGTCTAGATGATTATCAAACTGATTTCCAAGCCCAAAAAAACGTGCTTGGCAAATTAGTCGGTAATATATAAAGTAATATATAAAGTAATATATAAAGAGACGATCATACAAGAGTGGCCACTTAACCCTTTGAACCCGAAATCCCGCTATAGCGGTTTATTGAAAAAGTGCAGATCCAGATGAGCCGGCTCGTAACGAGCCGTCTCATCAGGATCTGCACTTTTTGAAAGTAATTTTAATATTTCTTAGAACAAAAACACCCCCTTTTCATAAATGGACGAATCTGAAAATAAGTTTGTGCCCATTGGATTGGTCGGAACATTAGCATATCACAGTCCATTCCAGTTCCTTAGGGTTGAAAGGGTTAATATCATGATTCTTCATAAATGGGTTTACTCATTTGTGGATGTAGCTGGAGAAATGGGGCTCCTGAATTTTGCACCCAGTGTAGATCTTGATCAAATAGCAAGCTCTCGTAACCGAACAACTACCTAATATTGCTTGTTTGAAGCATGACGGGTGTTTCACTGTAAATAAATGAAACCAGGGCCCGGTTGCTCAAAACCTATGTTAGCTTAACAGACTGTTAAATCCTTAACGGTGTTAAGGATTTAACAGTCTGTTAAGCTAACAGAGGTTTTGAGCAACTGGGCCCAGATAAACGGCAATTAAAAAACTGTATTAAAATATACATCACATTTAAGACTTTTAATCTTTAAAAATAAGTGTTTCGTGTGCCCATTAATCAATTAAGTGCAGGGAAAATTGATATTCGTTTTAAAAGGGACAGAGCCTGTATTGCTATAATTGAACTATAGTAAGAGTAAGTGTGACGAATGATGGGCGTCACAAGCATTTTTGAAAAGGGGGTTCGAATTTCAGCAGTGAATCAACCGAAATATGTATCCAGGGGTGTATTTTATTGTGATTATTGTTATGTACAATTGGTAAGACGTTAATAAATAAAATAATTAAATTCATGCTATTTCACATAATTGCGTGTAATTATTTATGATGGTCGTTGATTTTTACAACATGGTAATGTTTATTCAGCAATATGCCTACTGGCCCTTGAGCATACAATATAATACCACAACATATTCGACAAACAGTGGTGAAGTATGTAATGATTTACTAGTAAATACATGCACAATCAACATGCGTGCCAAACAATAGTGCATTTGCATTATACTTTGCCCCACGATGTGAATACCATGTAGTTACATGTGTTTCCCATTGACCTTTCATCGTGTTGATCTTTGACTAGTTTGACCATTGGACACTGGATGCATGTAATTATATAATTCATTATGGACACAATAGTTATGGTATATATATTTTGAAACTACATTGTACATGTATATGATAAAATAGAGGATATTCCATCGTACATTTTGAATAGCGGGAAATAATACACGAGTGTGTGTCGGCTTCCGCGTAAGCAACGAGTGAGCGTAGCGAACGAGTTGCTTGCACGGACGCCGACGGACACGAGTGTATTATTTCGCTATTCAAACATGTACGATGGAATATCCTTTTTACTACACTTCCATGGTGGATAAATATGCACATTTAGTCTATTTTCGAGATTATAATCAATGAATTGTGATGTGAGCATGAATAGTTATACAATGACGTGTTTTCCCTCGTTTTCACGTTACGTTGTGTGACGTCAAATGTGACGTCATGTAAACTTTTGAAATACAAATTACGCAGTTGTTTCTATGAACCAGATATATTTGAGTGCATGTTTGGAATGTGTTCAATCACATTAACATTCTAGATTAGTCGAGACCCTTTCCAAATTTTCAAATAACTGTATTTTGACTGTAACACAAATTAAACATTTTGCGTGGGAGCTCGTGGTTTCAAAGAAAACAGGCGCGCAAATACGGGTGTTCTCTTCACGATGTATTAGTTGTAAGGAGTTGATTACGGGTTTTCCTCTCACAGCGAAACCCGTGCAAATAATTTTCAAGAGTGTAATAAACAGTATTCCCTCGTTTCCAATGAAATCAGTAAACTCGTTTAATACAGTGGAACCCCTCTAAACCGAACACCCTGGAAACCCCATTGTGTCTAATTTACAAGGTGTATGCTCACGTGGTACTAACAACAACAACACGTACCGATTCAAAGTACGTATTATTTTATAGTGTCCTTATTACGTAACGGATTTTGATGAAATATGACGCATCAAACTCGTCTTGTTAAGCTGCATTTGGTGGTCTTTGTATCTTCGCCCAAACTTCTATCGTTTTTGCGAAGAATCGATGTCCGTGTCTCCGACACGGAAATGGATTCTACGCAAATACGACATAACTCCATAGACCACCAAATGCAGCTCATGAAGACGCGTTTGCTGCGCCATATTTCATCAAAATTGCATATTAAGGAAACTATCAAATAATACTTACTTTGGAGTGGGCGACGTTGTTGTTGTTGTAACCACGTGATCATGCACCTTGATTTAAATGGGGTTCAGTGTCATGTATAATTAGAACAGAAATAGAGAATAGTAGGTTAGTGCCGTGAATGGGACAAAATATCTGGCAAGGCTCAGGAAATGGGATGGGGGAGGCTCTGCCGAGCACATCCCATTTCCGTGCCGCGCCAGATATTTTTTCCCATTCACGGCACTAACCTACTATTCTATTTATCCCGTCAACACCTACAAATGGCTGTAAAATGCAAAAATAGTATTGACTGGATATCAAAAATGTTTCACGGCACCGTGTTTCACGGAACATACGCACTGTGTTGACGGGATAAAATGGGATACAATGACACATATTGGCCATCTAGTGCTTATTTACAGTGGAACCTCTCTAAACCTGACACCATGGGGACACCACATGGTGTCAGGTTTAGAGAGGTTACACTGTACATATATTAAATCAACACTCATGGTCCTGTATATCATGGTATCATGCAATTAAAATCTTTAAATTTCCCTACATCTTGTTTTAATTAATGAAATATATGACGATACTAGGACTGCTGGCTTATTTCTATGTTCACCGATATCGGTACATAAGAATCAGTAGCCTATTTCACCAACATTGCAAAGTATACTTTTCTAGCAAAGTATACTTTGAGGGAGAAATTTTCAATTTAAGGATAAATTTATTAATTTTTATTATACTGAATGTATTACATTATCACAGCCATTTTGGCTGTGATAAAGTAATAAATTCAGTATAATAATTCTGCATACTTTTAATCATCAAATATATGCAGTCGTTATTTCTATATATTATAATGCATTTTGGGAAAATAAATGATTACTCCCTCAAAGTATACTTTGCTTGATAAGTATACTTTGCAATTTTGATGAAATCGGCTACTGATGTTCTTTCCTGTTGAATATAGATACAACACAGGGGTCCTAGTATCGTCATATACATGTATCTTAATTGAACCACCTTACACAGTGCCATGATGAAAACACGTTTATATCCCAGTAAACTCCATGCCGAACTACTTTCCGTAACCGTCAGGCGCAGTTAAAATAATTATTAAGAAAACGGAAAATAAACACATTTTCTTGATGAATTTATTTCAAATGCTGGAATTATAAGGAATGAATGGCCTTTTTGTTGAATTTATCGGGGATATAAACTTGGAAAATTCGCGGGAATACTGGACGAGGCCTTTCGGCCTTCGTCCAGTATTCCCGCGACTTTTCCAAGTTTATACCCCGACAAATTCCACAAAAAGGCCATTCATTCCTATATAGCATTTTTGTTTCAAACGATCCTGATTTGCCCCTTTAAGCTATATCTACATTATATATTGCAGCAACGGTTGATAATCAAAACATGACAAGCCCGTTTATTGTAAAGTTACCTGCCCACTCAGTAGGCACAAAATGTTCTTTATATCAGAGACATCATCTGAGACATTTTCTGGCAAAAAAAACATGTATTCACCATTACCCCACGTATTGATTGGCATTAGTATACATTTGATAGCTGACGTAAATTTACACACTGATATTAGGGGCGATAACCTTGTTTCCTTACAAGGTTAACGGACATTACTATTTAGTCTCTGTATTTATAGTTTGATGTGCAATGATCATACTTTATAAACAGTCGAAAATATTATTTGTTCAGGTGATTCATTTCATTAGTATAAATAATTAAAATTTATATGCCTCATTTGCATATGAAAATAGCCTGATACCACCGGGCGTCACTATCAGTAAAATAAGTATTACTCAATGATTATATCTGTTTTGTGGGCACTCGTAATTCTTAGAACTGGTGAAATAGTGACACAATTATACACTTATTTAATTCCTATAAAGAACATTGTGTGCCTACTGAGTGGGCATGTACCTTTAAACATGACGTGACGTCTTTGGTTTCCCAAGTGTTTGATCCAATATCTTGAGAGCACAATCCTCATCACCGTGAAGTGGTGTTGATGTTTGCCCGCGATATAAAGCTACTAGATTATCGACACATTGGCGTATGTCTGGTAGTCTTGAACCGCGACGAGCGGGCATTCTTCTGGGATTTGAACTATTACCACCTACTCGAAATCTCCGGGTTGCCGGTGGGTAACAAATAGGAACTTCCAATGAAACAATTATAATACATGTTAATATGAACTTAGTACTAAATAATCGCAACACCTTGGAATTGGCCATCGCTCCTTATCAAACCAGTGCACATTGTTAGACATATAGAAAATAGTAGGTTAGTGCCGTGAATGGGAAAAAATACATTTTTCCCATTCACGGCACTAACCTACTATTATTCTATTTATCCCGTAAACACCTACAAATAGCTTTTAGTGGGTGGCAGGTGGGAGCACGCGATGGGTATTTTAACGATCGGGGTTCTGGTTATACCCCTTATATGAGTATTACGATATTCGTAATCCTATTTTAGGGGAATGGGCCAAGTGACTTGGTGTGGTATGGACCTGGCACCAGGTCAGATTATTCTAATTTCAGGGCTGAATATATTTGTTCTTGATGTAAATATTCCGTTATGATTTTGGGAGTTTTCCCCCAATGCAGCAAGTTAAAATGGGATCGAACCCGTTTGCCCGGCCTTACACGACGTTAGCTTTTGATAGGCCGTTAAACACTAATAAACAAACAAACAAACAAACAAATAGCTTTAAAATGCAAAAACAATAACCGCATCCGCATCCTCAAAATCAGAGAATCGACTAGTATGACAACCGCACATATTCCTACGCAATGATTAGGTCGTATTGACATAATATCAAACAAATGTTTCACGGCACTGTGTTTCACGGCGCATACGCACTGTGTTGACGGGATAAACATGTACACTTCCACCAATGCACCGCAGTCACCTTTTTACATGTACACATTTCACGCTGAGCATACGTCATTTTGTTTATGGAAAATCCTAAATATTTTCTATATATGCGCTTAGTTTGACTGAGTGGTCAAACGGTATACTTTCAATGAGAAATAACATTTAAAAAAAGTCATGCCCGTAAAAGGTGCATTCTGAATGTACAACGTAATTGGTTAAGGTATCACGGGACAGTTGGCAACAACATGTGCTACGGTCAAACAGGAGGTGGAATGTTTTCTATATATTTCAGCACTGATCCCACACGTGGCCAATGGCCACACCCATAAAGCGGGTTCGACCTATTTCAACAACTTAAATTTCAGGAGGTTTATACCAATTCCGGCAGTGAACATTCCATATCGGAGCCAGAGTGTCTTATATGTTCATGAATGTACCTCGAGGAATGTCGTTCGCTAGACATTTCGCGCACAACAATAGGTGGCTGCCGTGGGTTAATTTAGAAAACGTGCAAATATATAAATAGTTCAGGGGCCCGTTTCACTAAACTTCGTATGACTAACATTTTCGTGAGTGCAAATTTTGGATCGTCAGGAAATTTCAATTGATGGATTCACATTTATTGAGCATAGCCTGCATATGCAGCCTATGGTCAATAAATGTAAATCCAGTAATTGTTTACAAGAAAACATTGTTCATTTACGGACTATCTTATGTACTTACAAATATTTTAGTCGTACAAAGTTTAGTGAAACGGCCCCCAGGAGCTTACTGACATGTTATTGTCTCATGTGTTTTGTATCTCTATTGTCAGTGATACTTTATCACAAGAACCACCTGAGATGATTTAGCTCAGCTGTGGCGGGCGTGCATGCTGGAATCGCCACTCGCCACAAAGATCGCCATTTCAACCGTCCCGTGATGCCTTAGGCATTATGGTCAACGAGACATATCACATCACAGTCAAACCAATTGCGTAAACGGACAGTGCAAACAGAATCCGTAATGAGTCTCTCGGAACGCTTGAAATTCTCATAAGTTCAATTTGAAGCTAAATGTCTAATACGATTGGTCACATGTCTGCGGATTGGTCTCAAAGCGACGGGTCAACTGGAATCCAATATGACAATCCTATAAGTTAACTAAAATGTGGCTGTGACTGGAGAAATGTGGCTTATGGGATTTGTGACCAGTGTAGCTCATGAAGCCTGATAACGATCACTAGTGTGTGGTAGAAGCGTGGCGGTGTTTCATTGATATAATGGCGAACAGTGCAGATCCTGATCAGACTGTGCGGATGCACAGGCTGATATGGATCTACACTGATCGCAAAACCCATAAACTCCATGTATCCAGTCACAAATAATGTAAATATGGTACAAGGTCAGCATGATATAGCTAACATGCCAGAAATATGTGGCTGAAACTGGATACATATAGCTTATGGGGTGCGTGACCACTGTGGTTCATGATCAAATAACGCACTCCAGTAGCCTGATAACGTTCTACATTTATTGTTACACGTAGACGCATGCCGGGTATTTCACTGATGGAATGGCAACGGTGCAGATCCTGATCAGACGGTGCGGAGGCAAATCATGATCATGGATCTACATTGTTCGCAAAAACAAATAATCCCCATTTCGCAAGTCACAGCAACATATGCATCTGAATACAGTGGAATATCTATAAACCGGTGATCATTTACACCCATGTGTGGGTGATATCTTAGGTGTTCACTGTTACTTATCGACAATGGCACTGTCTGTTCGTGAACGGAAAGCACTACGCCACGCTTTGGAGTGGGCATACATTGTATGTCTGATTTGCAGTGGAACATCTCTATACCGAACACTCTGGGGACTTCACAGGGTGTCCGGTTTACAAAGATTCCACTGTAGTAGTGTTGATCAGTCTTAGATTATATGACTGTACGTGAGTATCTATGTCTACACTGGTACCAGACGTCCGAATGTCCATTTTCGAAAGCCCGATTATGTTCCGCATGAGTGGTTGTGACTGGCGAAATGTGACTCATGGGTGTTGCTACCAGTGTAGATCCGGATCAGCCTGTGCATCCGCACAGTCTGATCAGGATCTGCACTGTTTGCAATCCAACAATGAAACACCCGTCATTTCCAACAAGCAATATAATCTAGCTACAGAAGTGTTCTATTTAACCCTTTCGACACCACAGGGACGAGTCCTCTCATCAGGATCTGCGCTTTTTGCAAGTAATATTCATATGTTTTGCGAACAAAAACACCTTATTTTCACAAATGGACTAGTCTGAAAACAATTTTGTGACGGTTGGATTGGTTACAAAATTAATATATCAAAATCCATTCCAGTTACTTAGGGGTGAAATGGTTAATCTGGATCTACACTGGCACACATCCGATAGTCTCCAGTTCTCCAGCCGCAGCCACAGATTTCTAGCATTTCAACAGTAGAGGCCAGAAAGTCAACTTATGCAAACACTGTAGATCCAGATGAGCCGGCTCGTGACGAGCCGTCTCATCGGGATCTGCAGCATTTGTCACTATTATTCACCTCTAAAAAAAATCCAAATTATGTCGTTAATGGAATAGTCCAAAACTTAGTATGAACAAAGCCAATGCAGGATATTCAGGGTTGAAAGAGTTAATCTGGAGCTGCACTGGCACAAATCTGATAATCTCCATTTATCCAGTCACTGTCACACATTCCTAGCATTTCACCTCAGTGGTTTTATTTGTTCCGTGGGAGAGACCGTACTTAACGTTTACAGTTTATTTACACGAGCTCACAGATACGTAGACGTTCCTGAATGCATTTCCTGTTTTGATTGCTGATGTAATAGATAGCCGGTCTCCTTTGGGTATAATTGCATTCAACAGCTTCGAGTCACCTATGATGCATTATACTATGCCAGACATTCATTGACAATGTATTGTTAGTTTTATTTATCAATGTGTGATACTCACCAGATCCTGATGAATACAATTAAAAAAACAAAGGATATTGCATGTGCGGTGATTTATATTTTATCAGGTAATGAGCTTTGTATTGGCCGAATACTTACTGACTGATAACATGATGTAACATCAGGCGTTGATCAGACACGAATATACTGGTTACAACGAATTGAAAATCGACGTTTTATTGGTCGAACGACGTCATATCACGTTACCGAATGACGTCAGTGTAATGAGGCAACATAAACAAACCCGCGTTCTTTGCAAATATAGTTTATCATCGGCTAGCATATAACGTTATCTGATAAATATAATACCAGCCTAGTATATGTTGATACAATAGAACCTCTCTAAACCGGACGCTATGGGAGGTTAAGCACTCGATGGCCAATTTTGTCATTATTAGCCGATCTATTTATAGATAGGCTAATATATTGGTCATCCATCGAATTCTGAAAAAGATTGTAGCAACCCTTTTCTCCGCTATTCGGTAATCTACGAACACGAATTTTGCTGTATCACTTCCAAATTGCATCAACCGATAAAGTTTGCATTTTTGGAAATTATCTCCGTTTAAAACATTAAATATAGCCAAATAACACAATTTTGAATACGTAATGAGCTGAACGCCGGAAGAGATTCAACCCGGAAGTTGTTGTTGTTGAAGTCCATAGTTGGCTCTAATGGCCATATACGCCAACATACGCCGATTATTGGCTAATTTAAAGCTTTTATTTATTAAACAGAACAAGTTTCAGCCACGTATAATCGCGTAAAATGTGTTTATTCGGCTAATTTATAATCGACCTCTGCTCAAAATCTCCTCCGACTAGCAACCCCAGCATCTCGGTTTATCCCATTGGATCGCGTATGCGCGTCATTTGACGCTAGTTAATATGCACAAAATTTTCCACCAATCAAAACGAAGAATTGCCCTTCATAGCGAACTTTGATTTGTTTACGTATCATGCAGGGATGGCAGGGATGCATCCAGCACGCGCGATTGCGGCAATCCCCCTTAATTATTGTCAATGCCGCAAATTATTGATTGTCTTGCGCCCAACATCGCGCAAAAAATCACGGATGGGCCCCTTTTTAAATGACCAGTGCGCACATTAAAAAAACGTAATTGACTATTTACACGCGCTGCGTATTTAAATCATTGGAAGGCGTGCAGTTCAATCGAGTTTGTGCGGCCGTTGAACGTAAGCTTCGAGTCGATTTAAACCATTTAAATCGATAAACAAGGGATAAACAAGTGACAACGTTATCAAGGCCAATCTGGGCATGTGCCTGAATACGCATGACGTCAATTCGACTGGTACATTTTGTTGAGTACGTTAAATAATGGTCACTTTGTTAAGTAAGATTTGTATTCGACTGGACTGGTGAATGGGATATCCCTTTGCTAAAAATATGTTTCTGCATGCCTAACTAATATCATGACCGTAGCTCCGTGTTAACTAAAAATATCGATAAATATAGGATGATGTTTATTTTTTTTCTATTTTTTTTTCCAAATGTTTATTTTTTTTTCTTCAATTTTTTTCAACATCAAATTTTATTTCCTATTAATATTTTTTTCGGGCCCCCAATTTTTCTATTAGAATTCAATTTTTTTTCTTGACAATTTGGTTGGGGAGGAAATCAACACTTCTCTCACTTTTCCCTGAGATTCCGTAACTACTAAAATGTGGACATATATTGAACTCTGATTTGATCGGCTAAAAACAGCATGCTCTGCATAACTTTTCATTTTCTGTTTTGAACAGATAGGATAATGACATAAATCACATTGAAACCAATCCAAATTAGACACAATGGGGTCCCCGGGGTGTTCGGTTTAGAAGGGGTTCCAATGTATCGTATTTACATGTATCAGGCACGGCTTAGAAGCGGTAAAAATGCCTCGGCGAGCCTCGGAATTCCTACGCCATTCCTAGCATTGCCTGGCAGACTTGATATAAAGACACTACACATGGTACATGTATTTTATATATTTATTAAATAAGCTTAATGGTTTCATAAGAAACAAGGCTACGACTTAATAATAAATCATATTAAGGACTCACTATATAGAGTATGACCTTTTGTTTCAAATGTAGTAGAATCATACTTACGACTGAATATCTAAATAAACTATATCTGACCCTGTTGTTCTTATAGTATATTATACAGAGCACTGACTTGCCAGCTCCGCCATTTTTGTTTGTACATGCTATCTGACAGTTTCACTACATGGAGCATTTGACACGTACAGTCAATAATATGGCAACAAATATAATAAAAGTTGATGCAATACGTAGCAGATATACAGAACAACAACATCATATACATATTATTTCAACAGACTACACAAAACGCTAGATATCTGAGCTTTTCTACCATCACTCACAAACTATACAATGGACAGTTTCTCCATGTGTAAAATGTCAAACTGATGCACTGTCCATTATTAGAAGTACATCTGACACAGGTGAAAGCCGTATTTACTCGCATAGCAGGCACGTAGACAGTAGTGACACTACACTCACATATCTGCTTACAAGACACTGGAATCGATACAGTATGTATGGTAATACAGGTATATATCTACAGTACTGTGCATTGTTCTTGCTGTTACACAGTCTTTACTGAATTCTTAAACATTTTAACAAAGGGTCAACAAACCCTTTATATATCAGACTTTGTATATACATTTGATGAAAACAATGCATAGCACGCTGTTGTCTGATGTATCCCCATCATGTTGCACTACATTGTATTCATTCGTTTGTCATATTATTAGTGGTATGTGTCAAACGCAGTAAGAGGTAAAACTGGCCGATGGCGTGTACACACTAAGATGGCCAACATGGCAACTCCATGCACTGTGTGGGATATAGTAAGAAGAAAATGTTCACATGTATGTTATGCATATATCCATTCACATTGACGAAGCAATTATGCATGAGCCATTGGATTACCTCACGTATTGATCGGCATTATTATACATTTTATATCCGACGTAAATTTGCACACTGATATCAGGGGCGATAACCGTCTTTCCTTAAAATATTAACGGACATTACTATTTATTCTCTGTATTTCTGTGTTGATGTGCAATGAGGCATACTGTATAATCTGTCGAAAATATTTTATTTTTCTGGTGACGCATTTAATTAGTATAAATATTAAAAATTAGAATGCCTCCTTCGCATGCCTCCTGATACCACCGCGAGTCACTATCAATAAAATAAACTGTGTATGGTTATCATGCTTATAAAAACATAATTTCAAGACATAAAACGATAAAACGATCAGATATAATTGTTTATTAGGCAATATGGAAAAACTTCAATTCATTTAAATGTCACAGCATCCGTCAGTTATTTGGTATTGGGGATGAATGACACGGAGGTAAAAAACCAGATCACAAAGTTAATAGCGAGTATGGCCACCGTTTGTGTCGATGCAGACCTGGCACCGTCGGCTCATAGAGCCAACCAAATTGTTGAAGAATGCCTGGGTAATGCCGTTCCAGATCTGGACTAACTTCTGACCCAACGCTGCCAACGTCACCGGCTGGTTAGGCAGCGCACGTGCAAGACGTTGCATCTCATCTCAGACGTGCTCGATTTGTGCAAGATCGGTGAGACTAAAGGCCACTGCAACACATTGATGTTCGGCTGATGTCCGGGCGACGTGCTGCTGTCTAAGTGAAACAAACATGGACTCGTCCGTAAACAGAATACCCGCCCAGTCTCGGCGATGAAAGCGCAAGTGTCTTCTACACCAAACCAGACGTGCTACACGATGGCGTTTTAGCAAAACTAGACGGACAGCCGGACGTCGCGGACGGATACGCCGTTCACGTAATCGATTCCGTACACTTCTGGGGCTACGGAGCCTTATAAGGGACATGAGAAGAGAAAAACCTGTTCCGATTTGCTTTATTATTTCGTTCTAACGAATTATAATTCGTTATAACGCATTTCAAATCCAATTCGTTCCAACGCATTCCAATTCGTTCTAACGATTTCAATTATTTCGTTCGAACGAATCCATTGGATTATCAGGGGCCCCACTGGTCTTTAAATCAAAACAACTGTTTGATGTCATGTATTGCCTACTCACACCATCATACATCTCGCGTTCTGTGTGTAGCAATTTCACCTGCCTATTTATTTAGAATTTAAAGGTACATGCCCACTCAGTAGATTCTAATATAGGGAGATAGAAAGCTTTGTATATAAAGAACATTTTGTGTCTACTGAGTGGGCATGTACCTCTAAAGGTACATGCCCACTCAGTAGGCACAAAGAGGAGACTTATAGTTTTGTATATCCTGTAGATATGACATGTTCTGGCACATAAACATTCATTCACCATTACCTCACGTATTGATTGGCATTATTATACATTTTATATCCGACGTATATTTACACACTGATATCAGGGGCGATAACCGTCTTTCCTTAAAATATTAACGGACATTACTATTTATTCTCTGTATTGCTGTGTTGATGTGCAATGAGGCATATTTTATATTTTATTTTTCTGGTGACGCATTTAGTTAGTATAAATATTAAACATTATCATACCTCCTTCGCATATGGAGATAGCCTCCTGATACCACCGCGAATCACTATCAATAAAATAAACTGTGCATGGTTATCACGTTTATAAAAACATAATTTCAATACATAAAACGATAAAACGATCAGATAGCATTGTTTATTAGGCAATATGGCAAAACTTAAATTCATTTAAATGTCACAGCATCCGTCAGTTAATTGGTATTGGGGATAAATGACTCGGAGGTGAAAAAAACCAGATCACAAAGTTAATAGCGAGTATGGCCACCGTTTGCGTCGATGCAGGCCTGGCACCGTCGGCACATAGAGCCAACCAAATTGTTGAAGAATGCCTGGGTAATGCCGTTCCAGATCTGGACTAACTTCTGACCCAACGCTGCCAACGTCACCGGCTGGTTAGGCAGCGCACGTGCATGACGTTGCATCTCATCTCAGACGTGCTCGATTGGTGAGACTAAAGGCCACTGCAACACATCGATGTTCGGCTGCGCTAGAAAATCCCTTACCACCCGGGCGACGTGCTGCTGTCTAAGTGAAACAAACATGGACTCGTCCGTAAACAGAATACCCGCCCAGTCTCGGCGATGAAAGCGCAAGTGTCTTCTACACCAAACCAGACGTGCTACACGATGGCGTTTTAGCAAAACTAGACGGACAGCCGGACGTTACGGACGGATACGCCGTTCACGTAATCGATTCCGTACACCTCTGGGGCTACGGAGCCTTATAAGGGACATGAGAAGAGAAAAACCTGTTCCGATTTGTTTTATTGTTTCGTTCTAACGAATTATAATTCGTTATAACGCATTCCAATTCCAATTCGTTCTAACGCATTCCAATTCGTTTTAACGATTTCAATTATTTCGTTTGAGCGAATTCCAATTCGTTCTAACGAATTCGAGTTAGTTCTAACTCATTTCAATTCGTTCTAACGCATTCCAATTTGTTCTAACGAATTATATTCGTTAGAACGCATTCCAATTCGTTCTAGCGAATTCGAATTCGCTATAAAGATTTCAATTATTTCGTTCTAACGAATTTCAATTCGTTCTAACGCATTCCAATTCGTTCTCACGCATTCCAATTCGTTCTGAATGCGTTAGTACGAATTCGAATTCGTTAGAACGAAATAGTGGAAATCGTTAGAACGAATTGGAATGCGTTAGAACGAAATAATTGAAATCGTTAAAATGAATTTGAATGCGTTAGAACGAATAGCAATGCGTTAGAACGAATTGGAATTCGTTAGAACGAAATAATTGAAATCGTTTGCACGAATTGGAATACGTTAGAACGAATTCGAATGGGTTACAATGAATTGGAATGCGTTAGAACGAATTAGAATTCGTTAGAACGAAATCATAGAACTCGTTAGAACGAATTGGAAAGCGTTAGAACGAAATCTAATTCATTAGAAAGAATTGCAATGCGTTAGAACGAATTCGAATTCGTTAGAACGAAATAAATTAAATCGTTAGAACGAATTCGAATGCGTCAGAACGAAATAATTGAAATCGTTAGAACGAATTGGAATGCGTTAGAACGAAATCTAATTCATTAGAAAGAATTGCAATGCGTTAGAACGAATTCGAATTCGTTAGAACGAAATAAATGAAATCGTTAGAACGAATTCGAATGCGTCAGAACGAAATAATTGAAATCGTTAGAACGAATTGGAATGCGTTAGAACGAATTCGAATTCGTTAGAACGAAATAATTGAAATCGTTAGAACGAATTCGAATGCATCAGAACGAAATAATTGAAATCGTTAGAACGAATTGGAATGTGTCAGAACGAATTGCAATGCGTTAGAACGAATTCGAATTCGTTAGAACGAAATAATTGAAATCGTTAGAACGAATTTGAATGCGCTGGAACGCAATAATTGAATGCGTTAGAACGAATTGGAATGCGTGAGAACGAATTGCAATGCGCTAGAACGAATTGGCATGCGTTATAACGAATTAGAATTCGTGAGAACGAAATAATTTAAATCGTTAGAACGAATTGGAATGCGTTCTAACGAATTATATAATACATTTTGTCTGAATCATTTGTTTCTCTTCTCATGACCCTTATAAGGCTCCGTATGGAGGCTGATGGCACGCAATCCAATAATGGTCTGAGCTGTCAGACTTGTCGGTTGGAAGCGATTCCTGAGGTGCACGAGTCGGATATCGACGGTTCAGCGCAATACGGTCGTAACTCACTGTTTGTAAAATGTTCAGGAGAGCCAAAAATATTTCTAAAACTAACAATTACACTCAGTTATGTACCATTTTCACTTATATTCTGTAATAACTGACATGAAAAATAAATAAAAAATTAAATAAAATAATATAGTTATATTAGCAAATATTTGACTTACGACCGTATTGCGCTGAAAATAACAACCAAAATGCTGAAATATTCAGCGCAATACGGTCGTAACACGGAATCAATTTTTATAAGTGTGTTGTAAAACTTAATATTTTGATTTCAGCTTCAGCAATTTACTTGCAATGAATGAAAATATCCTTGATGTATTTTTTTTCCTGAGCATAACTTGTTATTATCATCAAGGTCATGACCTTGACCTTCAGTGGTCAGCTGTTTTAGCTCACTAAAGCATGTGTCGTTCTGAATTTAAAGTTGTTCATTAATATCAGTACATACCCAGATGCAACTAGTACTGCTTATGTATGCACTGCAGATATACACTGTAGATATACACTTTACTAATTACATTATCATTAGGGTCACGACCTTGACATACATGTACATCTTTAATTGTCATAAAGATATGGTAAACAATAATTGATAATGGGCCGTTCTGTTATCTTGAAACAGTTTATTGAAATCAAAAGTATTTATTTTGTTCAACTTGAAACTACTGACAAAGTGTTTTAATTATATTGAGCCATTCTTGAGGTTAACAGACACCCATCATCAGTAATAATATGTACAGTTATTAAAGGCACTGTGTCTCAGATGATGTTTCTGATACTCAATATGTTGTTTTTCGTGTGATGTACTGCACATAACGTTTACCAATCACACCATATCATTTGAAAATACATTTTATGAATCTGTTTTCTGTACATATCTGATACCCAGTGCCTTTAATCATAATCAGCAATTTATAAAAAAACATGCATTATTATATACTCCAAGCTTAAAAATTGCAGATTAGTTTTAGAAAAATACAATTTTAACTCGAGTTACGTCAGAAATTATTTGGCTTTCTCGCTTTCAAATGCTAATAATTTTAAATGACACATGGATATTCCACATAACCATGTTTAGTCTTGAACATTTGTATGCAATTATATAACCATTTTTACATTATTGTGTATTGAAGATATATTTCCATCATTTCTGTCACTAGAAATTATATATTTGTATAAAATGTCTAATAAAACCATGTAAATAGTAAATTATATGAAAACACGGTTTGAGAAAGACATAGTCAACTACACTAATTATGAAATATAATAGATT
This sequence comes from Conchocele bisecta, assembly GCA_029237695.1. Taxonomy (NCBI): domain Eukaryota; kingdom Metazoa; phylum Mollusca; class Bivalvia; order Lucinida; family Thyasiridae; genus Conchocele; species Conchocele bisecta. The sequence continues at coordinate 59,555,119 of CM055270.1, read as the reverse complement.
TTAGAAAGTAAGGGAGTATGTATATATGGTAATACCCATGCATGTGGTCCGCATCATGTGTAACATGTGCCATGTTTGAATTAACAATTGTTTTTCATGACATAATCAGTTACTAATTTTACAACACTGAATTAGCTGCTTTGTAAGACCGCGATAAAGCCGCTGGCACATACTTAGTCTCGTAATTTTATACTTCCGTTTCAAACTACTCACATAATTCAGGTACTCTGTAACATTGCATTCTTATGTTTACAATACCATTTATGACCATTTACTATATGCTTTGATATTATAATAATGGCTGTCTTATGTTTATCGCTCAACAGATATGAAGAATAAATTTAACCTTTAAAAGCAAAATAGGCTGTGAAATCATAAAATATTGATCTGAAACAAACTACGCTGACTATTTCAATCATGTTTAAATGACTTAATTAATTCATGAATGTCTGATCTCTATAAGTAGAGATTGATTAGCTGCTAAAACTTTGGCAGCAAACTGTCAGCCTGAGTGCAGCTATAGCCAATGAAATCGCACCTACCGGTGACACAATTAGGTGTAGTGTTTTTTTTACTACAATGTGACAGTCTCCTCCAATTGAATTGCAAGTATCTATTATAAGATACACACACTAACATAATACTGCCTCAGATCATAAACAAGTCACGGAATTGAATGTGACAATTTGAACATAAATACGGTAAAAATATCCGGCAAGGCTCAATAATTTCTTTATTTCTCATCAGAAGTATATGTTGTGACCACTCATTTGAACCGTCTCGCCGAGACGGTTCAAATGAGTGGTCACAACATATACTTTGGTTCAGAAATAAGGAAAATAGATAGAGAATAGTAGGTTAGTGCCGTGAATGGGAAAAAATATCTGGCAAGGCTCAGGAAACTGGATGGGCGAGGCTCTGCCTAGCACATCCCGTTTCCGTGCCGCGCCAGATGTTTTTTCCCATTCACGGCACTAACCTACTATTCTATTTATCCCGTCAACACCTACGAATGGCTGTAAAATGCAAAACTAGTATTGACTGGATATCAAAAATGTTTCACGGCATCGTGTTTCACGGCACATACGCACTGTGTTGACTGGATAAATACAACTTCCGGACTAGGTATACTCCTTTCAGATTGCATTTAAGATTATAAAACGTCTCCACAAAGCCTGAATAGTGTTTATGTGGCCACCAAATTGCATAGCAACAGCGCGATGGATCATACCAGCCTGGATCATACCAATTGCGCGAAGGCGGTCATTTTCATTTAGCCTGGGCATTGCTCTACGACCACTTTCAACCGAAAAGTCCTATAGATAGGACTTATTTGCAGTAGTATTGTTTTACGGTAACACCGTTAAAAAGCGAGCATTTTTTTTAATTATACGTTAGAGGTTTAACCACACTAAATCATCAGATATTCACGCGCGGTGTAGTCAAAATTAGTACAGTAAAAGAAATATAAGTCAAATGGTTTATTCTAGGTTAGAACACACCACATAATTTGACCATATAATTTAACTGAATCCCATCCAATAAGGCCAGACTCTCCTACTTTCACTATTCGTATGGATGCTGTGGGATCTACTTACACATGACCTGCAGCAAGTATGTACTGGTTCTGCATGAATTAAACAAGAGGTTCACTTACTCCTAGAAAGAAAAATCCAATCTCGTCATGTCCTCCAATATTGTTTACATGTTTTGGCCATAGAAACTCTGTTTGCATCACGTGATCAGCAGGTTCAGTGGATTCCTTTAAATGCTACACATATGCTGAAAACTGGTGTTAAAAGCATCCGAAAATGCTCATCAAGTGCAACTGGGTAGTGATGGATCAACATTTACAAGCAAACTGTGTATGTAACCTAAATACACCCGCACATTTCTTTTATACCAGACTACTTGTGTAAAAATCATTGGCGAGTTCTCACCATTAAGTATTTTACCTTGTGACAACTTCCAACAAAGTTTAACCACACTAAATCATCCGATATTCATGCGCTGTGTAGTCAAAAGTAGTACGTTAGAAAGAATAAGCCAGATGTGTTATGCCATAGACACTCTTTGCTTGCAGAAACTAGTCAATTGATCCATCACTACCCAGTTGTTGGACTTGATGAGCATGTTCTTACTGTACTACTTTTGACTACACCGCGCGTGAATATCTGATGATTTAGTGTGGTTAAACTTCTAACCTATAAGCACACAAATGCGCGCTTTTTTGACGATGTTACCGTAAAACAATACAGCAACTACTACAAATAATTCCTATCTATATAAATAACAAACGACTCAATATAAATTAAAATGATATCATATATTAAAGTTGTGGCTAAATATAAAGACACAATGCTATCATATAATGAAATTTTGGATTCATAGAAAGACATAATGGTATCATATAACGAACTTTTGACTTCATATAAAGACATAATGGTATCATATACAGGACCTTTGAATTCATATAAAGACATAATGGTATCATATAATGAACTTTTGACTTCATATAAAGACATAATGGTATCATATATTGGACTTTCGACTCAATATAAAAACATAACGATATCATACAGTGAGATGTTGACTTAATATAAAGACGAATGACATCATATATTGAAGTTTCGACCCAATACAATGTTATAATGGTATAATATATTGACGTTTCGACTCAATACAAATACATTATGATATCATACATTGAAATGTTGACTTAATATAAAGACAAATAATATCATGTATTGAAGTTTTGACTCAATATAAAGAAATATTGTTATGAAATATTGAACGTTTGACTCGATATAAAGACATACTGGTATGATATATTGAACGTTTGACTCACTATTAAGACATAATGATATAATATATTAGTATTTTGACTCGATATATACACATAATGAGCTCATATATTGACGTTTGTACTGCATACAATACTGTATCGTCATTTAAGACAGCCATGGCGTTCCATACAATTGTACACTTATTTAATTCCTATGAAAAACATTTTGTGCTAAAATATATTTATCTCCTAATTACGAGATACTAACGAGATACTTTCTCCTAATTAGGACTTAGTATCTTCTAATTATGAGATATTAAGTCCTAAATAGGAGATATTAACTCCTAATTAGGAGATAGTGTCTCCTAATTATGAGTCTAATTAGGTGATATTATCTCACAATTAGGAGTTAGTATATCCTAATTAGGACTCAGTATCTCATAATCAGGACTTATTGTCTCCTAGTTAGGACTTAATATCTCATAATTAGGACTTGCTATCTCCTAATTAGGAGTTAGTATCTCGTAATTAGGAAGGAGTTAGTGCCTGCTTATCATTAGTTAAAATAGTTTTTAGCACTGACACAGATAATAAGTCCTAATTAGGAGATATTAAGTCCTAATTAGGAGATAGTAAGTCATAGTTGGGAGATACTAAGTCCTAATTAGGAGATAATAACTCCTAATTATGAAATAATAAGTTCTAATTAGGAAATACTAAGTCCTAATTAGGAGACAGTAAATCCTAATTAGGAGATAAAAATATTTAGTATTGGCACCAAGAAGCTTCCATAATGCTGCGACAGTTCACAGTGATATTTGCATTCAATTGAACACGTTTGCTATGCATAATATGCATAGCAAACGTGTTCAATTGAATGCACATATCACTGTGTCCTGTCGCAGCAATCAACTTGACACGTTTGTTATGACATACCCCGATCACATCCTCAAGATGAAAGCAGTGGGTATTGGTCAATGGTGTATCTTAGTTAATTATTTCCCTTTGTAAATCTATTTATAGAAATCCGGTCCTATGGTTTATTGTATCGGTTATTTCTTACTGAATAGTGCAAAAATAAGACTGCGAACATGATATACTCAGATCAGATCGCAAATATGAATCTGACAAATAATGCAGTTCCGGATCAGATATATATAGGATAACCTGGCTGGACACAAGTCGAAAACACTATAATAGCTCATTTACGCATCAAATCGTGCGGCAGTCGCCTTTTTTACAAGCAATAAGACCATAAAATATATATTTTGGACCGGATTTCGATAAATAATAAATGAGGGAAAATAACTAGCTACGAACCCTGGGTACGGACAGGGAAGGGTCAGTTGGGAATACGTGGGTTAAAACCAATATACAGATAAATGGAACACTAAAACGGCCTTTTAGCTGGCACTGCCATGTCCCTCCGAGATAGATGTGGCTGTGACTTGAGAAATGGGGCTTCTGGGTTGTGCGGTCATTGTAGAGTCAGATCAGCTTGTGTATCCGCACAGTCTGATCAGGATCTGCACTGTTCGCCCTTCCATCAATACTACACCCTTCTAACCAGCAAGTTATATCATTATCAGGCTTCATGGGTGTGCCATTTTATCAGAATCCACACTTATCACGAATCCTTTTAGCCCAAATGTCTTCAGTAACAGCCACAAATACGTACATTGTACATGCAGCACAGGCGAAGACAAGCATTGCAAGTACACGTACATACAAATGTGCCACACAAATGGAAATGGCAAACATGAATATGAACTAATAGATACTCAGACAATACGAATTCATAGATCAAGACGCTATAGAAATAAGAAGAGAAGTTCAACATCAAATACCAAATAAAAACTGGCAATACAGAGCGCCCAAGGGATCCAGACAATGAGACAAGAAGCAGCACTCATACAGAACACACTGAATTCCAATGGCAGGTAATTCTTCACAAAATATACAGTTGCGCAATAAAAGAACACACAGTTCTGACGAAACGATAGCTCACAAATATGCCCAACTATGGCAAGCAAAATGCACAATAATTCTAAAATTACAATTTTCGAAAAAAAAAATACATTTTTTTGTTTTTCGAAAATTGTAATTTTGTATCGCCAACATGGTTTGGAGCTTAAATCCTAGGTCAGACCCACCCACCCCCCCCCCCCCCCAAACCCCCAGATCTAGTTTTATTAAACCCTAGGGGCCGTTTCACTAAACTTCACTAAACTTCGTACGACTAAAATGTTCGTAAGTGCAAACTTATGACATTCTGTAAATCTCACATTAACAATGTTTTATTGTAAGCGAGTATTGCATTTACATTTATTGAGCATAGGCTGCATATGCAGCCCATGGTCAATAAATGTAAATCCATCAATTTAAATTTCCAGACGCTAAATTTGCACTTACGAACATTTTAGTCGTACGAAGTTTAGTGAAACGGCCCCATGGTTTGGGTAATTACATGTATTTTTCACTTGGCGGCAGAACCACCGTTTCCGCTCTCAAACTATAGGGTTTATGATAGCCTAAGCCAGAGTTTGGAGTCTAAACCCCAGTTTAGATTGCCCGAACTGTAGTTTCAGTCGACAAATGCAGATAAACACCAGTTTGGGAGTCTAAACCATGGCTTAGGCTCCCAAACCCTAGTTTGAGCATGTATTGTGAATTTGGTCAGAAACTGCCATTTGCGATAGTAATTCAATAAAAAACATAAACCTTAGTTGAACTATAAAAAATAATGTAATAAAAAACTGCTAATCGTGATACCAAATGGTAGTTTTCTTAAAGCCTGGTTTGGGCAGGACAATTAGTGTGCACTTGGCGGCAGAAACCACGGTTTCCGCTCTCAAACTATAGGGTTTCTGACACCCTAAACTATCAGTAGCATATTTCACAAAAATTGCAAAGTATACTTATTTAGAAAAGTATACTTTGAGGGAGACATTTTCAATTTAAGGATAAATTTATTAATTTTTATTATACTGAATTTATTACATTATCACAGCCATTTTCGCTGTGATAATGTAATACATTCAATATAATAATTCTGCATACTTTTAATCATCAACTATGTGCAGTGGTTAGTTCTATATGAAATAATGCATTTTTGGAAAAATAAATGATTACTCCCTCAAAGTATACTTTGCTAGATAAGTATAATTTTCAATTTTGATGAAATCGGCTACTGAATATCTGTATTATGGAAATAAATGGCTGGCAAACCGATATGTTGAAATGACTGGGCATTGCGGTCTTATGGTATTTGTCACCAGCGTAGGTTCTGATCGAATAACATATTCATGTAGCTTGATAATGACATACATGTACACTGCTTGTTAGAAGCATGACTGGTGTTTCATCGATGGGGTGACGACTAGTGCAGATCCTGATCAGGCTGTGCGGATGCACAGCCTTATCTGGATCTACACTGGTCGGAAAACTCATAAACCCCAGTACTCATGTCGCGGCCACAAAAAAAAATAGTTAAATGTGTTCGTCCCTGTCGGCTTTAAGACAAACAGCCATGGATAGTCCATGCTTTTGGAACGGTCCAGCAGTGTTCAGCGTAATCAACGTTAGGAAACTTACTTATTTTAGTCCATTAGTTTGTGAGTGACTGGGTTCGGTCGTACCAGAAGGATCTCCTAGGACAATGATTTACCGAAAAAGACGTCACCTTCATTCGACGGGAAATAAACGTCATTTGAGCGATGTAATGATGCAGGATGTGTTGCACAAATGTATCAATAGCTACGCCTTTATGTAACACGATCCGGGTGTTTCATGAATGTACGGCATGTACAATGAACCCTATCTGAACCGGACGCGCTAGGCTTCACCAGCGTGTCCCGTTTAGAGCTGTTCAACTGTGTTCTAGTGTATCACCACTTCATTGCATGTGGTTAAAGCTTACAATGGATGGTGAAACGGTTAATAAAAATCAGAAAGCTGCTTAAAAAGTAACAGAAAGTCAGAGAAATAAATATTCCCATGCAAACATAAAATCGCATCTACAGCCTAATATTCTAATAATAAGTCTTTAGATTGCGATTTTCTGTTTCCATGGCAATTTATATTTCTCTGACTTTTTGCTAGTGGCTAAGCATAATTATGAACTTTCTAACCAGTTTGCCATCAATGCCACGCTTTATCTAAGCTCAATGCATGTCTGCGAAACGTTTACACTAATGGCGGCACAAGTGATATTAAGGCCCGTTTTACTCAGCCAGCGGCCCGTCTAATGTCCTAATAATATGTGGCAAGCACCGAGAGAAGGTCCGCTAATAGCTCTCATTAACACCACTATTAATCGAAACTGGTTTGAGATTTGTTGGAAAATCGAACTCATCGCAGCTGTAGCATTATTAGCATGAAGCCCCAGAATCTCATGTATGGTTAATTCCGCCAACGCATTAACCACACCTCGTCCCCACATTCTCTGGTTGGAGAAGCCAAATTAACAAATGGTCTCTGATAAATGCCGGGTCCGTTTCACTAAACTTCGTACGACTAAAATGTTCGTAAGTGCAAAATTATGATAGTCAGTAAATTTCACATTAACACTGTCTTCTTGTAAACAATTATTGGATTTACATTTATTGAGCATAGGCTGCATATGCAGCTATGCTCAATACATGTAAATCCATCAACTGAAATTTCCAGACGATCCTAAATTTGCAATTACGAACATTTTAGTCGTACGAAGTTTATTTCCGAATAAAATATTATGAGACCATGTGGCTAGTCCTGTCTGGGTTGGTAATGTTATTCCCATTATGCCAATATATCTGTTATAACAAGTAATACATTAATTCATTAAACTTGACGTGCAATAATATTTATGCACATGTGATACATGTAAGACATTCCCCCAGTCCATATTGATAGATTATGGCAACATTACCAGATTCACCGAAGCAATAGATAGCAATCTCACACAACCGCCTGTGCTAATCGTGTCCATACGTATCAATGTTCTTAGCTCAGGCTCAGTCAATCAAACGGTTTGATTGAGAATTGATATTACCAAAATATGTTTACAAATGTTGATGAAATGTGCAAGATTAACACATTCGGTTGCGTACAAGTATGTTGACGAACGTGGACAATCACCAGTAAGCGTTAGCCTTTATATATGTAAGTACGTCCGGGCATCATCACCGTTGGAAAATAACGGAAAGAATGTCATAGGTTTCAAGACAACGCCGTTGGTTACAGACTATTTATGTCACAGGGTTAGAAAGGTGAATATCCGGCCTAGGGCTCGAACCCGGCATCTCACGGGGCCGTTGCACTAAACTTCGTACGACTAAAATGTTCGTAAGTGCTATACTATGATAGTCTGCTAATTTCACATTAACACTGTTTTATTGTAAACAATTATTGGATTTACATTTATTGAGCCCCGGGCCGATTCACATTTGTAGTATATATAAGTATAAGTAGTATATAAATATAGATGGAGGTACCGATCGAGTATATTCAAATAGAAATAATAATACCAATAATTACGTGGTCAGAAGTAGACGATCGGTTCATACATGTACTTCGAACTGGCTTGGCCATTTCGCGTCGGGTATATGTAGATATTCAGTGTAAAAAGCGATGGTCATGGCGTCTTTATTGCCATTATGCAACTGGTACAGTACATGTTTTCTTCTCAAATAATATGACCGGATGTACAGTGGGGTCAGCTTGTAAGTACCCACACGAACGAACACGACAGGTTGGTTCGCTACCCACCCAAAGTGTAAGTTGTTACCACTCAGTTGAACCGTCTCACCGAGACGGTTCAACTGAGTGGTAACAACATACACTTTTGATGCGAAATGAGAAAAAATGCAGAAAAATATTTACATTTTGTTTTATACATGAATTACAGTGGGGTTCAGCGTGTAAGTGCCCACACGAACGAACAAGACAGGTTGGAACCAGAAAAAATATAAATATTTTTCTGCATTTTTTCTCATTTCGTATCAAAAGTGTATGTTGTTACCACTCAGTTGAACCGTCTCGGCGAGACGGTTCAACTGAGTGGTAACAACATACACTTTGGGTGGGTAGCGAACCAACCTGTCGTGTTCGTTCGTGTGTGCACTTACACGCTCACCCCACTGTATGTGTATTGTATGAGACCTGTATCCTATTTTAACAAAACAAAATATCTTGCTACATGTAAATACACTTTGAGTGAGAATATATGCAGTCGTTATATATATGAAATAATGATTTCGGGAAAAATAAATGATTACTCCCTCAAAGTATACTTTGATAAGTATGCTTAGCAATGTTGGTACGCCAAAAAAAAAAGATGAATAGAATACGAATTAATTGTTTTATACCAGAGATGAACTGTGCACGTTTATGGATGTGAATGTCCATGGTTGAGCAAAGACAAATGACAAATCAGGTGGCAAATGTCATGATGTCCCATTACAGGTACATGTAGCAGCATTTCCATTATTAACCACTTCACCGATAAATATCCAACATTGGATTGTCCATGTTATTGTCAGGGGCGGATCTAGAGGGAGAGGGGGGGGTGGTCCGGGGTTGCAACCCCCACCCCCGATCAGCCACAGAGTTTACATCGATCACAGTACCACAAGTTGGAGTCTGAATTTAAATGCAGTAAAACATAGGACAGTGCATTTGGAATTTCGAAGAGCTCGAAAATAGGACAACCCCCTAGTTGCGAACGGTAACTCTTGCTAGCTACGGACGGTACGGGAGTAGATTACACGAGTTACCTTCGAAACTAGACAACCCCCCCCCCCCCCCCCCCCCCCCCCCGTTCCACAAATGCTGGAACCGCCACTGATTGTTATGGAATATTCCATTAAAATCATGATTTTGTTAGCGTTTATAATACCAAAACATGCTGCAGAGAATGATGAAGAAGCTCGTTACGAGCAGGGTCTACAGAGTTTGTGCATGCTGACCTTACGGTGTGTAGAGTTAAAAAGGTTAAGCAACCGGGGTTAGTAAAACTACAGTGGGGTCAGCGTGTAAGTGCACACACGAATGAACACGACAGGTTGGTTCCAACCACAGGTGACGTGGAAAAAATCACATGACAGTGTATATATATATAGCTCTGTGACGCTGATTAATGTATTTTTAACAATAATCAACGTAAATTGTTACAGTCAGGTGACGATTTCTATAATTTCAAGGGATTTGAATAGCCTGTTGATTTACCTGTTGTGCACCTTGTATCTATACAAGTAACAACAGACTATCAGATTAGTTGTTCCCATCATCTGTGGTTCCAACCTGTCGTGTTCGTTCGTGTGTGCACTTACACGCTGACCCACTGTATGTGCAGACAGTATTGTAAATGTAAATGCTTGGACTTAACGACGGCCCTGGCTAGATGACGATGCATGTCGTCTCCCAAGATGGGGAGAAAGGAAGGAGATGGATACAGAGGAAACCGGCACAGAAGGCCTAGCTCTTATTATAATTGTCCATCTGGTTATTTAATGTGCCCAGACTCTCCTTCAAATCTGATACACGGGACCGCCTTTTTAAAAGCCCTATCGGAAAGGATTAGTAGAGCAGGAAATACAAACGTATCTCAGAAATACTGACACTCTGGAACTGAACCCTGAACCGAACCCGGGTCACCAGCGTGGCAGTCGGCCGGTGTTACCCTCGGCCACGGTCTGCTCTATAGACCGTATTGTCTCTAATTTATTATACATACAAGGTACATGATCACGTGGTTACAACAACAACAGCAATGTTAAATATAACCAAAATCGTGACAATTCTCGTGACAAACAGAGATCAAGGAGTGTGTGTTTATTCCAGCGGAGCTATAATAATAATCGGTGCCAATCCTTTACCACTGTCATACCTTTTATCCTGATATCCGTGTTTGTATTTCCTGCATCCGGCTGACAGGCTTTACGGCGTGCACGAACAACGTAGTCACAGATAAGCCTGAGCATGCGCAGTCTGATCAGTAGCCGATTTCACCAACATTTCTATGCATACTAATCTAGCTAAGTATACTTTTCAGACTAGTCCATTTATGAAAAGACGGTGTCTAGGCTCTCAAAAATATGAAAATTATTTGCAAAAAGTGCAGATCCGGATGAGACGGCTCGTTACGAGCCGGCTCATCTGGATCTGCACTGTTTGCATACGCCGTTATAGCGGGCTTTCGGGTTCAAAGGGTTACATTAGAGTCGGACGGAGAGTGTGAACAGAAAATGAGCTATTCAGTAGCCGATTTCATCAAACTGCAAAGCATACAAATCTAGCTAAGTATACTTTGAGGGAGTAGTCATTTATTTTTCCCGAAATGCATTATGTCACATAGAACTAACGACTGCATATACATGTAGTTGATGATTAAAAGTAAGAGAATTATTATACTGAATGTATTACATTATCACAGCCAAAATGGTGATAATGTAATAAATCAGTATAATATAAATTAATAACTGTATCCTTAAATTGAAAATATTGATGAAACATTGTTATGGATTTGTATCGTTTCTCAACCCAATTATAGAAAAAAATCGGGGATTACTAAAAACATATTATTTTTGAGTATTCTAAAAATGTATTTCAATGGACGGTTACTAAATTATGTTAATTACATTAAATCCACTAGCGTCTACATGTACAAATTAAATGTATTCCCAAATGTGTTACAGTAGTGTCATTTCACAACAAAATAAATTTCATACTACAGGGAAACCTCTCTAAACCGGACACCCTGGGAGACCGGCTTAGATAGGTTTCACTGTGAATTAGGAATTTTATAATTCTGGGCCATACTTGTGTGCTATGCGATCACGAACAGACAGTATCACATGAGCTAAATTACCAAGAAACTCATAAAACATAAGATCACATGTGTTTCCTTGGTGTCCGGTTCCATTTTCTTATTGTTACATTTGCACTTGTATAGTGAGAATGCCAATTTATGCTAAGCCGAATTATCTCCCATGTTCGTCAGTTTTGATCGTATGTTCTTGAATGTAACGCATATTTCTGGGAAATTTCATGAAATAAACTCGTGCTATTGGTTGAAACAATGCCACATAATGTGCATGAAGTGAAAAACAACAGAGGCCCGTTTGACTAAAGTTCGTACTACTAAAATGTTCGTAAGTGCAAATTTAGGATCATCTGGAAATTTCAATTGATGGATTTACATATATTGAGCATGGGCTGCATATGCAGCCTATGCTCAATAAATGTAAATCCAATAATTGTTTACATGAAAACATTGTTAATGTGAAATTTACAGACTATCGTAATTTTGAACTTATGAAGTTTTCAGTCGTACGAAGTTTAGTGAAACGGGCCCCAGATACAATACCTGAGATATCATTTGAGACACAGTGCGGTTAAGTAGCAAAAACGATTTGATACTGTAGAAACAGACGAATGCTTTCGCACATAGATCATGTTGATTGCAATTTATTTCCGTCAATAACCATTAATATAAGGAAATAATTAGCCGACAGGTTCTCTATTAACGACCTCATATCACTTGAATGTGAAATCTTCAGGGAGCCTTAATATACAACGATCAAGGTCGGGTTAATGAGACACGCCATGTGAATTTGTACTTAAGAACATTTTTTTCATGAAATATATTTACGGAAAGTATGATATTTTCTGTAAATGACGTCGAAAGATGACGAATATTTCGTTAACTTTCCATATCATTACAGAAAATATTGTACATTTTGTAAATATGTTTCATGATGTCGGACATGTTCTAAGGTACACTATCAAATGGCGTGCCTCAAATGTGTATGTGATCCATCGGTGCATATGAGACGAGTGATGTGACCTTTTACCTACATGTAAGAAGATGTTCTATATCTCATGAAAAATATTTACGATATTGTCCAGAACTGACGTCGACAGTTAATGACATGTTCAAAGCAATCGAAATTTGTCCTGAACATTCCGTTAACTTTCGACCTCATTTGTGGCTATGACTGGAGACATGGGGCTTATGAGTTTTGCGACCAGTGTATATCCAAATCAGCCTGTGCATCCGCACAGTCTGATCAGGATCAGCACTGTTCGGATTCCATCACAAAATCACATTCTGAAATCCAGATACAGCAATTTGAATATACGACAACATCAGTAACTACATTGGTTTTGCGACCAGTGTAGATCCAGATCAGCCTGTGCAGATTCCTCACAGTCTGATCAGGATCTTCACTGTTCACATATCCATCAATGAAATACCCGGCATGCTGCTAAGAAGCGGGCGGAAGTTATCGCAGACTGTAGTGTCTGTTTCACGAAACCTGCCCGAACTTTACGGCCATATAGACAATGCAAAAACAATATTTGTTTCGATAATATTAAATTTTATCCAAATTTAAGAACGAGCCTTTTTTTTATTTTGGGAAATTTCAAATATTGATTTTATTACGAAAAAAGAGTTCTCTATGGGAATTTAGTATGGGGAACAAAGAGGTGGAGAACCTGGAAGTCGAAATACGAAAAATTTTGGAAATTGATTCTCAAACCTAGCGAGATAGCTTGGAAATGATCCAACTAAAAAAACAAAAATTACATTTTGAAAATCGGTCCACTATTTCTGAAATAAAAAAAATTTCCCCACGTTAAATCCCCATAGACATCTTCACTCTGTGAATATGTATATGGGGATTTAACTTGGGGAAATTGTTTGTTTGCATAAAATGAAAATAGGACCAAATTTCACGAAATAAAAAGAAGGCTCATTCTTAAATTTTGCTATAATTTAATATTTTCGAAAAAAATATTGTTTTTGCATTATTTATATCTTTGTAAAATTTGTGAAACAGACAGTAGTGTCGCACGCCCTCCACCGCAAACGCGTAACATTGATATACTCCGGTACCAACGAGGGATCATAGCTAGTTACATATCTCCCTTTGAATTTATTTACAGAAATGCGGTCCAAATTGTATAATGTAGAGCCTTATTGTTCGCAAAAAGGGCGAATGTAGCTTGAATTATTTTGAAAAGGTGTCATTACATTACTTTCGACTAGCGGTGATCCATGTGATCCTACATATCTGTGCAATTTATTCAGGGACTGCATTACTTGCCAGGGGTCCGTTTCACTAAACTTCGTAAGACTAAAATGTTCGTAAGTGCAAACTTGTGATAGTCTGTAAATATCACATTAACAATGTTTTCTTGTAAACAATTATTGGATTTACATTTATTGAGCATAGGCTGCATATTTCAGCCTATGCTCAATAAATGTAAATCCATAAATTGAAATTACAGACAATCTTAAATTTGCACTTACGAACATTTTAGTCGTACGAAGTTTAGTGAAACGGGCCCTAGATTCATATGTTCACACTTATATATTGATGTTATTGCAATCAGTTTAGACTCACATCAGACTGCGTTGCGCCTGGACCCATTTCAGATTTCGGTTGCTTCGCTGCACCGGGATGGTTTTCATTTCCAGAAGCAAAATGCTGCATTCGGGTATTATATGTTTGGCCAACAACTACATGTAGCTCCTGGGCAAATAATTTTGTGTAAATTATTTGTTTAAACTTTATTTATTTTACAACGATTACAAACAAGCGCGAGGGCAATTATACAAATGTTTTCGTTGGCACAGATGAAGGCGTAAGGGTTAAGGGTGATCCTTTATGTGGGAGGAAACCGGAATTCCCGGAGGAAACCCACTTTTCAGATCTGGCGATCACCATACCATCTCACATACTGCCCCGGCTGAGGATCGAACCTGTGGACGCATTGGTGAGAAGCATGGTCGTTACCAATTGCGCTAACCGGACAATTTAACCCTTTCAACCCTAAGGAACTGGAATGGACTGTGATATGCTAATGTTCCGACCAATCCAATGGTCACAAAATGATTTTCAGATTCGTCCATATATGAAAAGGGGGTGTTTTTGTTCTCAAAAATATGAAAATGACTTTCAAACAGTGCAGATCTTGATGAGACGGCTCGTTACGAGCCGGCTCATCTGGATCTGCACTGTTTGCATAAACCGATATAGCGGGCTTTCGGGTTCAAAGGGTTAAGAAGCGTATTTTTGAAAACTGGCACGTTTGACGTCGCATGACTGTGTTTTGTTAATAACGCATTTGAATAATATAATGTCTACTAAATCATGCACCTCATTTATAAAACATCATTTATAAAATGTCCCACTGCTTTCAACGAAAACGGGGTTCGTACGAAACCATTGAAGCTCGCATGATTACATCATTGGACGATATGTGTCTTAGTTCAACATATCATAACGAGACACATGGATACATAGAGGATATTCATATTTTTGCAACGCATATGACATACTTTTTATATGTTCATCGAATGGCGTGAAATTTCCATATTTCCCTCCATATTATATGGACATTTCACACCACGAGATGAACATATATGTCATATTCGTTGCAAATATATGAATATTCTATTTATTATATACCGAAATTAGCAGTTTCTTAGGCTGTATACGGTAATGAATGTGTATTTGCAGCCTATTTGCGCTGTTTTGTGCAGATGCGCGTTATGCATATAGATAGCGGAAGTAGTCGTATTTTCACCGGAAGTTGTTTAGTTCATCGATGAGAACATATGACTTTTATTTACATCGCATAGCTATGTATTTCATGGGTAGGTATATAATAAATACCCTAAGTAGTCTACCAGAGTAAGAATGCGATCATAGCTTGTAACCAATGTCTGGAACAACGGCGGTATCAAATTAATTATGTTACATTTTGTCAAGGCGACAGCAGGTTATTAAATGTTAAGACCTAGACTCAAGTGATATGTGTTAAGAGTTTCGCACTCGTTTCTCGCTGGTTAAGTATTCTGCACGAAAACTTGTATTAAATCAGCGTTACGGAACAAATAATTTACGAGTATTAGTTAAAATGTAGTTTGTTTACAAGTACTATGAAACCTCTCGAAACCGGACACCCTGGGAGGTCACCAGGGTGTCCGGCTTAGAGATGTTTTACTGTAACACACGCATTTGATCATTCTGAGCCGTAGTTGTGTGTGTGCTATGCGATCACAAACAGACATTATCACCTGAGATAAACGACCAAGAAGCTCATCAAAAATAAGAGCATATGTGTTTTATTGGTGTCCGTTTTAGAGAAGTTCCACTGTAATATAAGCCATGGATCGATTGCTGACCATTAGGACCAAAGGAAACGTATCGTGGTGCTTACAACCCGACCATACATAGCGATATGTTGTTGATGCTACCTATTTTACACGTTTATGTTACGGAAAAAATAAAAAAAGTATAAATGTATGTCATTCTGGCCAGGAAACCATGTTTAACCCTTTGAACTAGAAAGCCCGCTATAGCGTTTTATGCAAACAGTGCAGATCCAGATGAGCGGCTCGTAACGAGCCGTCTCATCAGATCTGCACTTTTTCAAAATAATTTTCATATATTTTTCTAACAAAAAATACCCCCTTTTCATGAATGAAAATTTTCTCACGGTTTGATTGGTTGCATAATTAACATCAAAATCCGTTCCTGTCACTTAGGGGTGAAATGGTTAAACTGCTTTGCTACTTGTTATATGCCTCAGAGCACGTGGGCAATCACAAATGATGCTTACTGGCACGTACATACGTCTAACTAGTACATGTGTAGAACTAAAAATGAAGTTTGACCAACGTCGGCCCAGCTGTTCCAGAGAATGAAGTTTGACCAACGTCGGCCCAGCTGTTCCAGAGAATGAAGTTTGACCAACGTCGGCCCAGCTGTTCCAGAGAATGAAGTTTGACCAACGTCGGCCCAGCTGTTCCAGAGAAGTCGACGTTTGGAATTGTGGACGGACGGATGGACGAAAAGCTCACTGATCTAATAAGCTTACCTACTGTCTGTTCCACGTTTTGTTGCCGACGAACCTTTGGCTATTAAACACATTTAAACACAGTTAATCTAAAAAATATTTAATTGTAAGTACTTTTTCATAAATAACAACAAAATGACCCTCCCCCCAAAAATAAATATTTCATTAAATTCCAACAACTACTGGTTTTATTGCGAAAAAAAAATATTTTCCTGTGGGAATTTAACAATTTTGGAAATTGTGGACCGATTTTCAAAATGTAACTTTTGTTTTCTTAGTTACATCATTCCCAAGCTATCTAGCGAAGCGTTTTTTTTAAGATTGCTTTACCCTCACTGTCGCTCTTCACATTTTTGCCCCATGTTAAATTGCCATAGGAAAATAGTTTTATCACTAACTTTGATGGAATTTTAAAAAATAAATTGAGGAGGGTGACATTTTTGTTATTAATGAAAAGGTAATTTCATTTAAATATTTTTTTTTTAGATTTAATGGATCAGACAGTATTATAGTATATTCTAAACTGTATGACCACAACTATGTTTAGACCTTATTAACCCGTTCAGCTGTACTGACCATAAAACATGCATTTGCAAATGCTGAGATCCAGGGGACCGTTTCACTAAAGTCCGTACGACTAAAATGTTCGTAAGTGCAAAATTATGATAGTCTGCAAATTTCACAATAACATTGTGTTCTTGTAAACAAGTATTGGATTTACATTTATTGAGCATAGGCTGCATATGCAGCCTCTGCTCATTAAATGTAAATCCATCAATTGAAATTTACAGACTATTCTAAATATGCACTAAGTCTTACGAACATTTTAGTCGTAAGAAGTTTAGTGAAACGGGCCCCAGATGAGCTGGCTTGTAACCAGCCGTCTCGTCAAGATCTGCTGTGTTTGTCAGCATTTGTTCTTTGATGAAGTTACCACATATTGGATACATTTCCGAGTTTTGTTTCTGCATTTACACAGCATATGGGCAATGTATGGACATGAGGATGTGATAACACAGTTAGATCACGGTTCGTCCGCATGTACGATCGATAATCCACTCGCTAAAGCTCGCGGATTATCTCCTCGTACATGCGGACGAACCGTGATCTAAGATCGAGAAACAAAATAGGTAGGGTGGTTGGCTTGTGTATAAATACTTTGAATCAGATGGATTCTGGAGGTGTCAGTACTTGTTGTTCTTGTTAGAACCACGTGATCATACACCTTGATAACACAGTTGTGAAAACTTGCCCGGATCATTATGCCAATGTGTGTTCAGTCTACTTTTGAATGTGTTCAAGGAGGGTGCCATAACAGGTAGATTTTTCTATGTATTCACGATCCTGGGACCCGTTTCAGTAAACATCGTATGACTAAAATGATCGTAAGTGCAAATTTAGGATCCTCTGGAAATTTCAATTGATGGATTTACATTTATTGAGCATAGGCTGCATATGCAGCCTATGCTCAATAAATGTAAATCCAATAATTGTTTACAAGAAAACATTGTTAATGAGAAATTTACAGACTATCATAAGTTTGCACTTACGAACATTTTAGTCGTACGAAGTTTAGTGAAACGGCCCCCTGTTGCTGAATACGTTGGCTCTTGAAACTAAGCGGCTCCATTTTTAAATATCTTTCCACTATGACCTCTTGTAGCGTGTGTGTAGCTGGATATTGCGAATATTGTTTTTTTGTCTATGTGGTCGATATCTTGTAATATTGTATAGGTTTGGACCATGTCGGCTCTTACACTTCGATATTCCAAAGATGGTAGTCCGAGTATTTTCATTCTTTGCTCAAAATTTAAAAATAAGCCTGCTTTTCATTTCATGAAATTTGATACAATATTGATTTTATTGCTGTAAAACAATTTCCCCGTGTTAAATCCCCATAGACAACTTCACCACATTTTAAAAATAGTGGACCGATTTTCAATTTCCATTTTGTTTTATCTTTGGCTCCTCATGTGCCATTTTTCCCCAATGCTAAAGATAATACATGTATTATCGAAAAAAATATTGGCTTTGCAGTCTTTAGATTGTTGTACAATTTGAGCAATGTTTTCGTGAAACAGACAATAGTAGTAATTTGATTTGCCAGACATAACAGTAGTAAACCAATCTGATGTTGAACGTGAATGATTTGCGTCAGTACATACAATACCATGGTTTGTTTTTTAACCGGAAAAAGGCGTAGGATCGGGCTGCCCATACCACAAAACATGTTTTATATTTGACTAATCGAATGAGCATCGTACTATATCTACAGTGAAACCTCGCTAAACCGGACACCCTGGGAGGTCCCCAGGGTGTCCGGTTTAGCGATGTTTCACTGTAAATCTAGCATTTGATTATTCCAAGCCATAGTTGCGTGATATGTGACCACGAACAGGCAGTGTCACCTGAGATAAATGACCACGAAACCCAACATAATTATGATCACATATGATTCTTGTTGTCCGGTTTAGGGAGGTTCCACTGTATATTTATCAACGTTAGATAACCAGTGATGAAATGGATAACAACCACGAATAGCCTGTTAATTCTTAGTTGGATGTTACACTTGGTGATTTACTTTCATAAAGCTGCAATTATAAGGCCCACACTAATGCGCAGATATGTGACTCCCATATGAGGAATTACACTGTGACTTTCAACTTTGATTCCGCAATACATCAGCACAGTCTATGGATATCTAATAAAAAACCTACACATCACACGATAATTACATGTACATTCACCAATAGTGTCAATAAACCATGTAGACATTGATCCAGAAATACCCCCACCCCATCTCCCCATGTGGGATTGTTGGTGAGTATGATTTTCGAATTCAGTAGCCTATTGTCTATCAAACCTGGCGGTCTGTGCTCCAAAAGCCGCTGGATGAACAAATGGCGGCCGTTTTTCAAGATAGCAGCCGAACATTATTATATTGTTTTAATAAGGACTGTCAACTTACAGTCTGATCACTATTAACGGAGTAAATTGCTATAATTAAGTCACAATTTGACTGTAAAATGATTTCGAATACATCTTACATTTATATTTCTAAATGGCTGCCGAAATAGGCTGTTTTACAACTTTTTTGTTTTGCTAATCGTGTGCTGTTACGAACAATTACAGTCATTCATCAAGATGAAAAAGAAATACATTCATTTTCCTCACAAATAATGTAAAATACAGGAGATAGTGATGCAATATCCTTCCACAATGGTCAGAAAAGTCAAAATGACCGCCAAAATGTTCCTGCTTTGTTCTAGTATTTACTGTATTGAGTTTTTATAAAAACATATTACACGTATCCATACCAGTAGCCTATTTCACCAACATTGCAAAACATACTTTTCTAGCAAAGTATACTTTGAGGGAGAAATTTTCAATTTTAGGATAAATTTATTAATTTTTATTATACTGAATTTATTACATTATCACAGCCATTATGGCTGTGATAATGTAATAAATTCAGTATAATAATTCTGCATACTTTTAATCATGAAATACATGCATTTGTTAGTTCTGTTTGAAATAATGCATTTCAGGAAAAATAAATGATTACTCCCTCAAAGCATACTTTGCTAGAAAAGAATACTTTGCAATTTTGATGAAATCGGCTACAGTTCGATACTACAAATCAAATAAGTTGATTGGTGAATGTACATATACAGGTATATAATGCTATAATAATATTTTCAAAATGTCCGATTTTCAATAATATTTACGATGAAGCTGCAGTTTTCAGTACTTAAACAACACTAATATTGTTAGAAATAGAGTGTGATATTCAGTTGATTTTAAAAGACAAATACGGGTGTTTGTCAATCATTTTGAGTATTGAAGACATGTTTCAAAGTGATTCCAAAATGGACTGACTGTTGACAAGGAATACGATGTTATTATTGGGCTGTCTAGTTAACGCGATTGTAACGAGCACACATCTCACAATTAAGGGAGTATGATGATCATTGGCCATTGCAGTATGTAGTATGGTATGATGAATGGCATGGGTATGCTTATTGCAACTATACATGACTTTCTCCCACACTAAGGATCGATCCCACATATGTCTTCACATGTGTCAATAATTTAAAGTAACCATTGATCGTGATCTGCAAACATTGGAAAATAATTCCAGCACAAAAATATTTACACAATTCCCTAACATTTGATTGGTCCGTAGCAAGTCTCTGTCCAAAATGTATATCCCAGTAAACTCCCACGCCGAACTACTTTCTGTAACCGTGAGGCGCAGTTAAAATAATTCTTAAGAAAACTTAAAATAAACACATTTTCTTGATGAATTTATTTCAAATGCTGGAATTATAATGAATTAATGACCTTTTTGTGGAATTTATCGCGGATATAAACTTTGAAAAGTCGCGGGAATACTGGACGAGGCCTTCCGGCCTTCGTCCAGTATTCCCGCGACTTTTCCAAGTTTATACCCCGATAAATTCCACAAAAAGGCCATTCATTCCTATAATAAATACAATACATTGTAACGATATATAATGCATGCAGTCACTGGTGTAATCAGTTCTACATTAAATACTACATGTGCTGTATTTGTGTTTCTAATTAAACATGATTGAAACTAATACACCCAAATCTTAATCATATACAGTGTCACCATGACTGTCAGTTTCAAGATGACTATCGCTTCAGCAATTAGGATGTGATATTTACGGACCTATCTGTACACTTTTAACACAGCTTAAATTTCTTAAAATAGTTGATAATACCCTTATTCCAAGAAATCCGGTGATACCAAAATGTGCTAGCCGATGACATATACTCGAATACATGTCTCTGGTTGCTATAGTAATGGAATATGACTGTATATCAGGGGTGTAATAAATTTGAAAGACAACCTTAGGGATTGCTATGTTGATTCAATAGGAGTATACCGTACTGTCTGTTCCACGTTTTGCTGCCGACGAACATTTGGCCATATAAGACATTAAATCTAAAAAATATTTAAAAGTAAGTACTTTTTCATCAATAACAAAAAAGTTACCCTCCCCAAAAAAAATTTGTTTTATGAAATTCCATCAAATATTGATTTTATTGCGAAAAACGATTTTCCTATGGGAATTTAACACGGGGACTCAATTTCCAAAACTTTTCGTTTTTTTATCCTGAAGGATCAAAAAACGAAAACATTTGGAAATTGATTCCGAAACCGGGCGAGATAGCTTGAAAATGATGTAATTAAGAAAACGTAAGTTAGATTTTGAAAATCGGTCCACAAATAAAAAAATATTTAAAAAAAAATCTATTTTTAGTCCCCATGTTAAATTCCCATAGGAAAATCGTTTTTTCGCAATAAAATCAATATTTGATGGAAATTCATCAAATAAATTTTTTGGGGAGGGCAACTTTTTTGTTATTGATGAAAAAGTACTTACTTTTAAATATGTTTTAGATTTAATGTGTTTAATAGCCAAAGTTCGTCGGTAGCAAAACGTGGAACAGACAGTAGCTACGATCCCTCATTCTGTCAAGCGAGGACCAAATTGCACAAATGTCCAGAAATGGAGCTTGGACCGATTGTCTCCATGTGACGTTGTTGTCTCGACGGTACATGCACACATCTTGCTACATACATAACCGTCAACGTTGATCTTGCACATAGTTTTGTGTATGGACATATATTGGCAATGCAAGCTCGCAATGAAGCAATTACAGCTAAAGCTAAGCCAACCACGCTGCTTGCTTTCAAACACAATATGAAGCTTGGGCCGACTGCCACCATGAGATGTATCGACGGTACGTACAGTGGGGTCAGCGTGTCGGTGCACACACGAACGAACACGACAGGTTGGAACCAACCTGTCGTGTTCGTTCGTGTGTGCACTTACACGCTGACCCCACTGTAGTATTGATGCACATAGCTTGCTACATATACACGTACCATGGTGTATCTATTGGGCAGTCTAAATCCCTGTCGGATTGCACAAGAGCGCCATCTGACCGGGATCTACACTGTTCGGAACAACGGTAACATGTGTTCTGTCCCGTCATGATGCGCTGTATGCAGTACCCTTGATTCATGTACACGCTATTTCATGAAGCCTGATTCACATTTGTTGGAACTATATACCTCATGTTGCCATATGTAAGGACTACTGTCTGTTTCACGAAACCTGCCCAACTTTTCCCGTTATATAAACAATGCAAAAACAATATTATTTTCCAATAACATCAAATTATAGCAAAATTTAAGAATGAGCCTTCTTTTTATTTCGTGAAATTTCGTCCAATATCGATTTTATTGCGAAAAAAACAATTTCCCCATTTAACATGGGGATTTGTTTTAATTTCAGAAATAGTGGACCGATTTTAAAAATGTAACTTTTGTTTTCCTAGTTAGATCATTTCCAAGCTATCTAGCTAGGTTTCAGAGTCAATTTTTCATTATACCCCCCGCAACGAGTTGAGGGGGGGTATACTGGAGTCAGGTTGTCCGTCCGTCCGTCCGTCCGTCCGTCCGTCCGGATAAACTTAACATCAGAGAAATATTGTTATAACTTCTATTTCCTTCATCTAAAATGCTTGATATTTCACACATGCATTCCTGTAAGGCTCTACTACCATGCTGTGCCAAATCCACGACCGTCCAACCCCCGCAGATCCCAAGGTCAAGGTCAATTACTTAGTCCGTAAACTTAACATCAGAGAAATATTCTTATAACTTCTATTTCCTTCATCTAAAATGCTTAATATTTCACACATGCATTCCTGTAAGGCTCTACTACCATGCTGTGCCAAATCCACGACCGTCCAACCCCCACAGATCCCAAGGTCAAGGTCAAATACTTAGTCTCTTTACAAAACTTAACATCAGAGAAATATTGTTATAACTTCTATTTCCTTCATCTAAAATGCTTAATATTTCACACATGCATTCCTGTAAGGCTCTACTACCATGCTGTGCCAAATCCACGACCGTCCAACCCCCGCAGATCCCAAGGTCAAGGTCAAATACTTAGTCTCTTTACACAACTTAACATCAGAGAAATATTGTTATAACTTCTATTTCCTTCATCTAAAATGCTTAATATTTCACACATGCATTCCTGTAAGGCTCTACTACCATGCTGTGCCTAATCCACGACCGTCCAACCCCGCTGATCCGAAGGTCAAGGTCAAATAATTGGTCTCTTTACAAAACTTAACATCAGAGAAATAATTGGTATCTTTACAAAACTTAACATCAGAGAAATATTGTTATACCTTCTATTTCCTTCATTCAAAATACTTAATATTTCACACATGCATTCCTGTAAGGCTCTACTACCATGCTGTGCCAAATCCACGACCGTCCAACCCCACTGATCCCAATGTCAAGGTCAAATACTCTTTACAAAACTTAACATTAGAGAAATAAGTTATAACTTCTATTTCCTTCATTGAAAATTCTTATTATTTCACTTGTGCATTGCTCTAAGGTTGTACTATCATGCTGTCACAAATCTACGAGTGTCCAACCCCCGCTGATCCCAAGGTCAAGGTCACATACTTAGTCTCTTTACAAAACTTAACATCAGAGAAATATGTTATAACTTCTATTTCTTTCATGGAAAATACTTAATATTTCATATGCTGTGACAAATCCCCGCTGATCTCGAGGTCAACGTCACATACATACCGTATAACCTTGGCTTAACGCCCCCTCCTAATAAACGCCCCCCCCCCACCCCCAAAATAAAAAAAAAAAAAATGTTTTTTTTTTTACAATGACCTCGCCAATTTCAAATCACAAATAGTCTTTAAAACTTTATTAATTGGTGGTCCTTGGTAATTTTTTTTTTTTTGCCCCCCCCACCCGTGGTAATTTTTTTTTTTTTGCCCCACCAAAACCCCCCGCCCCGGCCCCCCGGCGCCCGCCCCACCCCCCCCCCCCCCCCCCCCCCCCCACCAAATAAAAAAAAAATAAAATAATTTTTTTTACCATTGACCGCCAATTTCAAACACAAATAATCCTTAAATCCTTATTTGTGTTTGAAATTGACGGTCCTTGGTAATTTTCTTTTTTTTTTCTTTCTTTTTTTTACTGGCTAATAAACGCCCTCCCCCCCCCCCCCTTTGTGAAATGTAACGCCTCCGGGGGCGTTAATTCGAGGTTATACGGTAGTCTCTTTACAAAACTTAACATCAGAGAAATCGGTTATAACTTCTATTTCCTTGCTCGGATCTGCTTCACATTTCACACACTCATTGCTCCAATGGACCTCTACCACCCTGTGACAAATTCACGTTCATGCCGCTCGCGCTAATCCCAGAGTCAAGGTCACAAGCCCACACACTTGGAAATTTGTACATATTTTAGGGGTACCTGGGCCCACGCGGGAGTATTCCGTAAGCCTCGCTTACTGACCAATCTAGTTTTTACTATTCCTCCTCCAGGTTCTCCATCTCTTTTCCCCCATGTTCGCATAGATAAATAAATGTTTCTCAATAAAATCAATATTTGACAAAATTTTACGAAATATAAGGAAGGCTCATTCTTAAATTTTCATATAATTTAATTATAAGAAATATGTTATTTTTGCATTGTTTAAATAGCCGTAAAATGTTGACAGGCTTCGTGAAACAGACAGTAAGTGAGTACATGGGTATTGAATTGTATTGATGTATCACGCGCTGCCTGCTGACAGTGACCTAAGTTGAGTTGACTAATTATCTGGTAATTACCTAAGTAAAGCCCCCTTAATAATAAGGCTCACACCTAATGGGAATACAGTAGCCAAGGTTACCGTTTCTACGGCCAGTAATGAACGTAATTGCCCATGTAATTATATGCCTATACATGTGGACTTGGACACTTGGATAAATGTTGGTCATCACCATAATACGGTTCATACCGTTTATCAGGTAACGAGCTGTGTATTGGCCGAATACGTACTGACTGATAACATATTGCTGTATCAGGCATTGACCTGATACAAATATCCGGGTTACAGCCAATTGAAAAAAAAAACGTTTCATTGGTCGAACGATGTCATATGACGTTACCGAATCACACCAACGGAATGATATATTTGCTCATTCTGTAGCTAAATATCTACCTGATAAATAGAATACCATACTAGCGTCTTTTGATATCAAGGTTATCAGGCTCGGCTCGGAAACGGTAGGAATTCCTCGGCGAGCTTCGGACTTCCTACGCGTTTCCTAGCCTTGCCTGATAACCCGGATACATTGTATCAAAATACACTAACCTGGTATGCTATATGTACAATATACATTTGAATGCAAATAAATATGTTTATTCAGTCCAACATGAGTTGTGGTTAAATATGGTATTTGTTAAACGAGTTTCATACAAAACGATGCCACGCCGAGTTTATTGTGAAATCTGGCTACGAGTTTAATAAATATTATATTAAGGACCAATGGGACACCTGATCATCACATGATTTAACTATAGTTTGTTTCCGAAATCTAACAAATTTTTTGTAACATATATGTGATAATTATCTTGTTTCTGTATCCTGTACGGCGCATAGAGTGGCCAGCTCGGCCTTCTTAGTTTGTTAAAGCCACCGGCCAGTATGGCCTCTTGTGGAGTTTGAAAAAGAACGAAAACTATGAAGTAGAACATAGCAATGTAATTTACAAGTAATTATGTGACCCGCCAAGGGAAAATTGACGAGTGGTGGTTGTTTAATGCAGGGAGCGTAAACAAGTTGCATTTCGCAAACATACCATAATTTGAGATTTTGACACTTTTACATCTTCAAGGTCCATCTTAGTAGTGTATTATCTGTAGCCTATTTCACCAACATTGCAAAGTATACTTTTCTAGCAAAGTTTGGAACGTTTGGCTATTAAACGCATGAAATCTAAAAAAAAAGTTTAATTGTAAATATGTTTTCATTTTCATCAATAACAAAAAAGTCATCTGGTCATCCAAGATGGCCACTGAAAGGTAAAATAATCATGCTTTAGTTACCAACTTCAAATTGCTTATACTCGCGAACTTCTTGGCGGATGTTGGTCACATGTTACAAATATGATTCTTTGCTGAAGCATTTTCAAATTTACTGAAAATGGCTGCGCCATTCAATTCAAGATGGCCGCCATCCCAAAAGTGGGTCAAATTCTTAATTATTTGCTCCTGAACTGACAAGCCGATCTGAACGAAAATTTACAGAATTGATCGACCACTGGTGCTCTTTCAGATTTGTTCAAATGGTGACACGTGGTTCATGTAAAGGTCATTATTGTATTACCAACTTCAAATTGGTTTGATTGTGAGGAATGTCAAGGGTAAACTGTACGATATGATCCATTAAGGTTCTAGTTTGCAGCTGGTCTGGCCCTCCGGTACTGTAAAGTGTATCTGAGAGTAGGAGCAAGTTGGTTTAAACAATATTTATTTCAAATTATGGCAAATGAGAGAGATATATAGAAGATATTCATATTATTGCAACGAATATGACATATATTTTCATCGACTGGTGTGAAATGTCCATATTTCACAAGTGCCGTTATATACTGCTCCATGGAAATTAGCAGTTTTTTAGACTGTATACGGTAATAAATGTGTATTTGCAGCCTATTTGCTCTGTTTTCTTTCAGGTGCACGTTATGAATATAGATAGCGGAAGTAGTCGTATTTTCACCGGAAGTTGTTTATTTCATCGATGAGAACATATGACTTTTATTTACATCGTATAACTATGTATTTCATGGGTAGGTATATAGTAAATATATATATCTCTCACTTGCCATAATTTGAAATAAATATTGTTATATACATACATACAATTGAGAACAGGATTATAAAAGAAGCATTTACACTTATGTGAATTATTCTCCTGGTGAAGATCAGCTTTACAATATGGCTAAGGAACAAATAGGTGAAATATGGTAACATTGTTTGAACAAACAAAAACAACAATGTGTAAATCCAAATATATGAATCAAGTTATGCCCCTTAATGGTGCATGGGATAAGTTTAGGGCACTTCACACCAGATCAAGATTATTATAAAGGCTGCCGATGGGGCATCGTCAGTGTGTTCTACGTTTTGTTTCCAGCGATACAGTTTCAGTTATTTCAGTACTTTGATTTTCTTTGCTAATGACCATGTCGCTATGGAATGAATGGCGCCATCAGACACGCACAGCAAGACATATCACACACAAGTCATAGGTACAGTACTACATATACTAGGATTTTCCATCGTACATTTTGAATATCGGAAAATAATACACGTTAGTGCGTCGGCTTTCGCGTAAGCAAAGAGTGAGCGTAGCGAACGAGATACTTGCACGGACGCCGACGGACACGAGTGTATTATTTTCGCTATTCAAACATGTATGATGGAATATCCTATTTATTACACTTCCACGGCGGATACATATATATGCACATTTAGTCTATTTTTATAATATTATTAATGAATTGTGATGTGCGCATGAAAAGTTACACAATGAAGTATGTCCTGCGTTTTTATGTATTATTTGTAAGTAGTTGATTACCGATTTTCCGTTTCTTGCATTAAAAGACCACCAGCCAACTGGTCCCTTTCCCTTTGATGGGTCACATGTATATAATAATCCATGTACCGTGCAACCACTCTAAACCGCACATCATGGGAGGTCCCCAGTAGCCAATTTCACAAACATTGCAAAGTATACTTTTCTAGCAAAGTGTACTTTGAGGGAGTAATCATTTATTTTTCCTGAAATGCAGTATTTCATATAGAACTAACGACTGTATATATTTGATGATTAAAAGTATGCATAATTATTATACTGAATTTATTACATTATCACAGCCAAAATGCCTGTGATAATGTAATATCAAAATGTGAAAATAAAAAATAATAAATTTCTCCTAAAATTGAAAATGTCTCCCTCGAAGTATACTTTCCTAGAAAAGAATACTTTGTAATGTTGGTGAAATAGGCTATAGGGTGTCCGGATTATAGAGGTTGTACTATAACGAAACGCTATGAGCGATCGAATGTGCATGTGTATATACGAGATATTCCAGGAAATGTCCTGTAAAAGACTAATTTGTATGTGAATTGTTTAAAAACGTGATACAAATATTTTCTTCAATTGGGCATGTAATTTTCCGAAACTCAATTATGCAAAACTGAAGATCGATAACCATGGTAACGTTATGTTCTGTGACCCGGCGCCCTTGAGGCGTGAAGAATATATTTTTGTAAAAATGTTGACGTTTTCGATTGATTGAATATGGCACAGTATGGAAACTACATTAATTAGATTTTAATTATGAATTTGTCATTCAGCAATCAGTAACGTAATGTACATAATTTGCTGACGACAACATAATATGCTGACGTCAAGCATCAATCTTGTGGACGCCATCTTTGACGCATTAAAAAATGGCCACCGAACAGAGAAATTCAATCAAATGTTATGCCATGTTGGGTAAATCTCGCAAAGAAACCATGGATATGGCGATCCGTGCATATGGTGACGACTGTACAGTGGGGTCAGCGTTTCAGTGCACACACGAACGAACACGACAGGTTGGAACCAAAAAATGTAAATATTTTTTTGCATTTTTTCTCATTTCGCATCAAAAGTGTATGTTGTTACCACTCAGTTGAACCGACTCGGCGAGACGGTTCAACTGAGTGGTAACAACATACACTTTGGGTGGGTAGCGAACCAACCTGTCGTGTTCGTTGGTGTGTGCACTTACACGCTGACCCCACTGTATGTCAACAAGAAAGGATATACGAGTGGTACGGGCGGTTTAAAAACGGACGCGACTCCGTAGAAGATGGCCATAGGGTGGGCCGTCCTGTTGACGTCACAACGTACGATATCGTAGATGCAATTTCGTCGCGTCTACATAGGTTTGAAGGTTATCCCTATCTGAATTTTCTGATGACATGACTATTTGTGTAAGATCGGCTTACAGTATTACTATGGACCATGTAGGTATGCGTTTTGTGTTCCCACTGGATACCGAGGTTATGAACATGAAGCATGCGATATCCAAGAAGCGCGGACGTCTCTACGTACGGAATGTGGTGTTTCACCAAGACAATGCACCCGCCCATCAGAGTGTTGTTGTGTAGACGACTATCGAGAAACTGGGGTTTAAAGTATTGGAGCAAGCCCCTTCTTTCTATTTCCGCGAGTGTTAAGTATGCTCCGGGGCGTCCAATATACTGGAAAGTCAGAATTGTGCGTCGGGGTGCAGAGCACGCTATGTCAGTTCAAGATAGAGGATTTTCATAGTGCATTTGCGAGTTGGGTATTGCGTCACCAGAAGTGTGTACGGTGTCAGGGACGATACTTCAAGAATGAACAACACCTAGCCAATCAATATACATAAGCATGTTGGCTTAAACACACACATGGTACATAACATTCTGAAAGACATGTACTTTTTCATTTTCGCAAATCTGACGTTGCCCCGGGTATCCTAACCTGACGTTGCTATGACGACAGCCACGCGCGACTGTATGTATGCAGCACACTACAATTGTGTAATGTATTATGATTTGTTCTCCGATTATGCGAAATATCAGTTAATTTGAATGATCGATATAGCGTCTGTGAAACCATTCATGGAATTTATTGAATGGCCCTCGTGCAAGAACACATATTATAATTAGTGATACATTATATGGAAATCAATACAAATAAAACTCACTGATGGTATCGGGGTGTCCGGTCTACAGAGGTCCACTGTACATGTAAGAGGGTAAATGATGATCTGCGTTTACGCTGTTCGCAATGGTCATAAACACAACATTCCCCAATCATGGCCATATTTTATATGCATCAATCACATTCCCCAGCCGTGCAGACAATTATAACGAGTCATTATATTGTAATCGCAGCAAGTGGCTATGTGAGTATGCTTTCCGTAGACAATTGACGCGGCCAGTCGAAAAAGAGGGCTAAGTCCCTTGTGAAGTAAGTAGTCAGTGGAAGAAGGTGGCTAAGTCCCTTGCGGAAGTAAGTACGTCAGTGGATGAAGGTGGCTAAGTCCCTTGGGGATGTAAGTAGTCAGTGGGAAAAGGTGGCTAAATCTCTTGTGGAATTAAGGGGTCAGTGGAAGAAGGTGGCTAATATAAGTCCATGATGGACTTAGCCCCCTTCTTCTACTAAACCCTTAAATTGAGCCCGGTTTTGAAATTAATTCCCTATCGTATAGTCGTTTTGCGCCAATATTGATTTCGAAAGTCAGTCATATTTCGCGCAAATGACGTAGAAAATTGGCAAGCTTTTCAAAGCTTTTCATAATTTACAGCTCATGAGCATTGAAGTCCTCGCCAACTTTCATTTATGTAAATATTATAGGAATGAATGGCCTTTTTGTGGAATTTATCGGGGTATAAAATTCGAAAAGTCGCGGGATAATACTTGAAGAAGCGATAACAAATTACAATTTTTTATTTTTTTTTTTTTTTTTTTTTTCGAAAATTGTAATTTTTTATGTCCTCGTCCAGTATTCCCGCGACTTTTCCAAGTTTATATCCCCGATAAATTCCACAGAAAGGCCATTCATTCCTTATAATTCCAGCATTTGAAATAAATTCATCAAGAAAATGTGTTTATTTTCCGTTTTCTTAAGAATTATTTTAACTGCGCCTCACGGTTACGGAAAGTAGTTCGGCGTGGGAGTTTACTGGGATATACATTTTGGACAGAGACTTGCTACGAGCCAATCAAATGTTAGGGAATTGTGTCAATATTTTTGTGCTGGAATATACAGTGTTGTTTTAAAAATCAATATCGGTATAGAATAACTGTGATAAGGTTGGTAATTTCCGAGGCCGGCGCAACAATAATTTCATGGATATTAAAAACAAATGTCACTCTGGTTGTGTAACAGACAAATATCTTTCAATTTGGTGGAAGCCACCAAAACATTCACCCTAATATGTTTGCAATTTCCAGAGCAAAATTGTGAAACATATATTGTTTGTTAATGGAAATGTATTGTAGTGTCAACAGCTAAAGTCGCCAGACTGAGTGTTATGCGGAATTTCCGTCACTAGAATTGTATAGAATTCTACTTTATTGTGTATTGTATTGTATTTATATGTATGGACATATTAAACTATCAAAAACATCAGGAGTTCAACCGTGTAATACATTTTACCAAGTTCATGACATATTAATGGCGTCAAACACGCAATAACTAAAATCAGTGTAACTAATGCTTGGGATATAAACGCAACACGTTGAATCGGCGTTTCCATAAAGTAAACAGTTCGACTGCATTTCAACCAAAACTAATTTCGGAAAGAGAAACTGGACAACGGCCATTGGCTTGACATATTTTCTGGGCTCATAGGCCCGGGTTTGCGCAGGCTGATCTGGGGCAACACTGGTAGCTTAACCCAGACGCCATATTTTCCCAGTCACTGCCACATTTGTTATTAGAATAGAAACATATACGAGGGCACAAAGGTTCTACTCTGAAGGCCGATACCAAGGTGCATGATCAACGTGGTTACAACAACAACAACAACGTCGCCCACTCCAAAGTAAGTATTATTTTATTTGATATTTTCCTTAATATGCAACTGATTTTGATGAAATATGAAGCAAACGCGTCTTCGTGAGCTACATTTAGTGGTTTAGGGAGTTTGGCACAGACTTATGTCGTTTTTGCGAAGAATCGATTTCCGTGTCGGAGACACGGAACACGATTCTTCGTAAAAATGACAGAAGTTTGGGCGAAAATAAAGAGACCACCAAATGCAGTTTAACAAGACGCGTTTGATGCGGCATATTACATCAAAATCCGTTACGTAATAAGGACACTATTAAAGAATACGTACTTTGAATCGGTACGTGTTGTTGTTGTTAGTACCACGTGATCATACACCTTCGATACAGAGGCGTTCCATGATGGGCTGGTTGCAATGTGACACCGATTATTGGTTGTAATCGTAATAAACGGCCATTTTCCCGAACAGCGAAATGCATAATGCATACTAGATGATTAGGATAAAATGCGTGGTTTCAATTTCATTTTGGCAATTACACTAGACAGTAGACCGATTATTGGTTGTAATCGTAAAAAACGGCCATTTTCCCGAACAGCGAAATGCATATTGCATACTAGATGATTAGGATAAAATGCGTGGTTTCAATTTCATTTTGGCAATTACACTAGACAGTAGCCGTAAGCGCTGTATGAATACATTTCGAGAGCATTGCACAATTCCGAGGTTGCATGGTGTTCATCACCATGACGTCAATGCATAAACATGAGGCATATGTTGTTTCGTATGTGTGTCCATGTGTCCGTCCGTGTGTCCGTCCGGTTAAGAACTTCACATTCCCGCGGTGAGAATATTTTCGCCAAACTGAATGTCAGATAATTGTATTTTGAATATGACTGAATGCTGTTCAGGTTTCTGAGTGTATATAGTGTTTGGAATGTGTCGTGTGTCCGTCCATGGGTCCGGTTAAGAAGTTTGCCGACGTGATCCAATCTGCCACCAGGGCATGCGTGTACCGGCATGCTTTAAGTATGTTCATATCCTGTGACGTTTGTCTGCTATCTTGTCATTATATTTAATATGTATTGTTTGTTTGTTTATTGGTGTTTAACGGCTTATCAACAGCTAAGATCATGTAAGACCGGTCAAACGGGTTCGATCCCGTTTTAACCTGCTGCATTGGGGGAAAATCCCGAAATCAGAACGGAATATTTACATCGAGAACAATTATATTTAGACATTAGAATAACCTGACCTGGTGCCAGGTTCATACCACACAAAGTCACATGGCCCCTTCCCCTACAATAGGATTACGAGTAATCGTAAAACTCACATAAGGGGTATAACCAGATTTAATTGTCACATACAAAATGTCAAAGACGTATGTGAGTGTTTAATATGTAACGTTGACACATATTCGGCTCAGAGTCAAACCGAAATGTGTTGATGGAGGAACAGGGCGAATAAGTACAATCTGTGGTCACATTGTACACTCAAAACCAGTCTTTATTGCTTATTTTTCCATAAATATTCTTCGCTCATCAAAATATGAGCGAAAAATTAGCCAAAATAACGAAAATTGCTTTTCAAATCTCAAAACGCTCTACTTCGTAACACGGCTATATTTAGGTCACAAACTATGGGTTCCACGCACGAAACCGCGGTGTAGCAATGACAGCGAATGTTTGGGAACCAGTCGCATTATTCTAGAGGCGCCAAAGGGAGAGCAGATTGATAGAGCAGTGGAATTAAATATAAATTAAATTCCACGATATAAAAAAACAATGTCATGAAGTCGTTTTCTATGGATTTCTTACTCCATATTTAGTTTGTTTTCGTTTAATAAAAAAACAAAATGTTCATTTACGCCTTTATATTAAGACTGACGGTAGAAAATCGAATCTCGGATTATTTTTCTTCCTGACAAAACGCAAAGATCAAAAGAAGAGATATGTTTATACGGCCAATTACAAGATCTAATACTTGAAGGGTTATTTAATTTGTATGTGGATAGATGTCATTCGTTCCGCCGCGCAACGATATTGCGCTTCTATGCTTATTGAATATTAAAAGTATGTCGTTTTCATGACGAAATTGTATATGTATGGTTCAATAACAGCACAACCAGCGCTGTTGTCAGCTGAGTTAGTTAAATACAGTGGAACCTCTCTAAGCCGGACACCCTGGGATGTCCCCAGGGTGTCCGGTTTAGAGAGGTCCCACTGTAAACTAGACATACGAATATGTCCATGCATGCTGATGTGTTTTGCACTAACCTACTATTCTCTATCTATTTTCCTTATTTCTGAACCAAAGTATATGTTGTGACCACTCATTTGAACCGTCTCGGCGAGACGGTTCAAATGAGTGGTCACAACATATACTTCTGATGAGAAATAAAGAAATTATTGAGCCTTGCCGGATATTTTTTCCCATTCACGGCACTAACCTACTATTCTCTATATGTCCATGCATACGGGTATACAATGGAACCTCTCTAAGCCGGACACCCAGGGATGTCCCCAGGGTGTCCGGCTTAGAGAGGTTCCACTGTAAATTAGACATACGAATATGTCAATGCATACGGATGTGTTTTGTGAACATGAACATGCACTATCATCAGAGATATATGACAATGAAACCTATACGACTAAGGATACAGAGACTGCCTATGTGTCCGGTTAATAGAGGTTCTACTGTACAGGTCAACCACAACTGGGCCTATCATATACACTATGGACAAGATACGGAAATCGTGATGATAGACTCAACATAATATAAATAATATAACTATTGGTTATCCTCTGTCGCCAAAATTGCTGTGATAATGTAAATAATTCAGTATAACAAAAATTAATAAATGTATCCTTAAATTGAAAATTTCTCCCTCAAAGTGTACTTAGCAAGAAAAGTATACTTTGCAATTTTGGTGAAATCGGCTACTGGACATAACAGACCATGAACATAACGGACTGTGGCCGATTTCATCAAACTTGCAAAGTATACTTATCTAGCAAAGTATACTTTGAGGGAGTAATCATTTAATTTTCCCGAAATGCATTATTGCATATAAAACTAACCAATGCATATATTTGATAATTAAAAGTATGCAGAATTATTATAGAGAATGTATTACATTATCACAGCCAAAATGGCTATGATAATGTAATAAATTCTGTACAATAACAATTTATATATTTATCCTTAAATTGAAAATTCTCCCTGAAAGTATACTTTGCTAGATAAGTATACTTTGCCAGGTTGGTGAAATATGCCACAGGACATACAAGCAACGGACCGCTGTTCGTACGAAATTGGCCGATTTTGAGATATACATCCATCACTGTGGGTTACATATAATCTCCGACGTAGATTTTATGACATGCTCATACACGGTGTATGTAGTCAACAAGTGGGAACTTTTGAAAATGCAATCAACAAGTGTTTATGTACATGAGTATCGATACACATGCCATGTGACAAACCTGTACATGTACGTGAAAGCTTTGGTCTCTGTATTATGAAAGATGACGCGGTCAATGGAATAAGGGGGCCAACTTCATCATAGAATTAGCCAAATACTTGTCCTTGTATATGTATCATTCTTGTAACAATTTACAATCTCCGCACTGGAGGAAATAAAGATATTGTATTGTATTGTACTTTGAGGGAGAAATTTTCAATTTTAGGATAAATTTATTAATTTTTATTATACTGAATTTATTACATTATCACAGCCAATTTGGCTGTGATAATGAAATAAATTCAGTATAATAAGTATGCATACTTTTAATCATCAACTATATGCTGTTGTTAGTTCTATATCCAATAATGCATTTCAGGCAAAGTAAATGATTACTCCCTCAAAGTATACTTTGCTAGAAATGTATACATTGCAATGTTGATGAAATCGGCTACATCTAACTTTTGTCATTGCAGTCAGGGGGCCGGTTCACTAAACTTCGTAGGACTAAATTGTTCGTAAGTGAAAAATTATGATAGTCTGTAAATTGTACATAAACAATTATTGGATTTACAAGTTTCCAATGGTCAACAAGACCACATTCAGTCTGCTGGAAAGGAACACGATGAATGGTCAAAGGGAAACACATGTATCTACATGGTATTCACATCGTGGGCCAAAGTATCATGCAAATGCATTATAGATTGGCACGCATGTTGAATATACTGTATTTACTAGTGAATCATTATATACTTCACCACTGTTTGTCGTCTTGTGATAAATAAATGTGTTGTATTATATTGTATGCTCAAGGGCCAGTAGGGCTATTGCTGAATAAACCTTACCATGTGTGTATTGAGCATAGGCTACATATGCCGCCTATGCTCAATAAATGTAAATCCATCAATTGAAATTTCCAGAAGACCCTAAATTTGCACTTACGAACATTTTACGGGCCCCAGATGTATGGTATGACAGAGTGGTTTGTCAGGTGGGTGGGTATTGAAAGGACGGAAGTACGCAATGTGACGAGTTGCGTGTAACACTATGTTATATACTAAGCGTACATGGTCACAGGAACTTTGTGGTATCAACGAGAAAAGCCTCTGTAAATCATACCAAATTTAATTCCGATGTTAAATTATCTACGAGGTAGGACACTCGCCATCTTTTCAACCAACAGAAGTGGATTCTTTATATTGGTCCCGACCTTCTCGCGCGTTACAATTACTGAATCAGCGAGCCGGACCCAAGGTACACTAGTACCACATCCGTTGGTTGAAAAGATGGCGAGTGTCCTACCTTGTAGATATTTAATATAAGAGTGAAATTGGGTATGCTTTAAAGAGCGTTTTGTCGTTCATACCACAAAGCGCCTGTGCATATGGTATTGATGAACAATCATATAAATATCCGCGTTTAATGCATCCATATGGACGAGTTAAACGCGATGACAACTGCGGAACACCCCCCGCTGATAATCACCAAGTGTTTTATGTCAAATGTGACTGTGACTGGAGAGATGGGGCTTACAGTGGGGTCAGCGTGTAAGTGCACACACGAACGAACACGACAGGTTGGTTCCAACCTGTCGTGTTCGTTCGTGTGTGCACTTATACGCTGACCCCACTGTATGGGATCTATGACAAGTGTCGCTCCTGATCAAATAGTGCACTCATGTAGCGTGATAACCATATATAGTGCTTGTCAGAAACATAACATGACCGGTGTTTCGTTGATGGACTGGCGAAAACTTCAGATCCTGATCAGACTGTGTAGATGCACAGTCTGATTTGGATATACACTGGTCGCATAGCTCATAGTCCCCATTTCTCCAGTCACACTAACATATGTAAAATTGTCCAACGACGGTATTATAACGACTATAATTGTGAAACATTAACTTTTACCAGCCACAATGGTAATAAAGAGCCACATTATCCGATTCCCTCCGCAGTGAGTGTGTAAATATGAGCAAAGTGCGCAGTTCATGGTATACACTGTTTGGAATGTTGTGAGCGGAACATTCATGTCACCTCTCGTGAATATACTCTCGAGATACGTTATCGACTTAGGCAGAAGGACGGTGCTAGAGGATTCTAACTACTGTCTGTTCCACGTTTTGCTGCCGACCAACTTTTGGCTGTTAAACACATTAAATCTAAAACATATTTAAAAGTAAGTACTTTTTTATCAATAACAAAAAAGTCACCATCTCAAAAAAAAATTGTTTCATGAAATTCCATCAAATATTGATTTTATTGCGAAGCGATTTTCCTATGGGAATTTAACACATGGGCCCGATGATCATGGGGGCTAAACATATATTTTGTTTAAATATTTTTTTATTTGTCAACCGATTTTCAAAATCTAACTTTTGTTTTCTTAATTACATCATTTTCAAGCTATCTCGCCAGGTTTCGGAGACAATTTCCAAAAATTTTCGTTTTTTGATCCTTCAGGATCAAACAAATAAAAAATTTGGAAATTGACTCCCCCCCCGTTAAATTCCCATAGGAAAACAATTTTTTTTGGAGAGGGTGTCTTTTTTGTTATTGATGAAAAAGTACTTACTTTTAAATATTTTTTAGATTTAATGTGTATAATAGCCAAAAGTTCGTCGGCAGCAAAACGTGGAACAGACAGTAGACTGGAAACATATTGAGTATTGCCTGTTCTGTTATGTCAAATCACGTACAGTGGGAGAATTGCGTGACATACTGGTCTGGGGGTAATTAGGGACTTCCTATTGCGCACACAAGCAAGAACGGACCCGGCGGAAATAAAAAAATCTAATAAATTAAACAGCAAGTATGGCAACAACGCAATCAGACACCCAGACATAAGTTAAATGTGCGTTCAGAGTTGATTTATAGACCAGGCATTTACGTCATCTAATATACATATGTGGTGCAATGTTAGCTATATCCTACAGAGACCAATTTTTTAGCAATTCATTCCCACGAAATAACTGTTCGTTCCCACGAATTAACAATTCGTTCCCTGAATTTAACAAGTCGTTCCCACGAAATAACAATTCGTTCCCACAATATAACAATTGTTATTTCGTGGGAACGAATTCTTATTTCATGGGAACGAATTGTTAATTGTTAATTCGAAGGAACGAATTGCTAAATTGAGGCAATGAATTGTTATTTGGTGTGAAAGAATTGTCAATTCGCGGGAACGGATTGTTATTTCCTGGGAACGAATTGTTAATTCGTGGGAACGAATTGTTATATAGCGGGAACGAATTGCTAAATTGAGGGAATGAAGTGTTACTTCGTTGGAACGAATTAATAAAAAAAATCCATGTCCTCTGCGGGGCTCCGTAATATCCCGCCCAGCTAACATCACAACGCCTTTGTTATTATTAAACGTATGCTGCCCTCCCAAGTCAAACTGCAGTATCTGTTAAACTGCAGTATCTGCACTATGATGCTATGCTGACCCTGTGCAATCATCCCCACCTGCAGAGGTGGGGATGATTGCACAGGGTCAGCATAGCATCATAGTGCAGATACTGCAGTTTAACAGATACTGCAGTTTGACTTGCGATGATTGCACAGGGTCAGCATAGCATCATAGTGCAGATACTGCAGTCTAACAGATACTGCAGTTTGACTTGCGATGATTGCACAGGGACAGCATAGCATCATAGTGCAGATACTGCAGTTTAACAGATACTGCAGTTTGACTTGCGATGATTGCACAGGGTCAGCATAGCATCATAGTGCAGATACTGCAGTTTAACAGATACTGCAGTTTGACTTGGGAGGGCAGTATGAGTATGCCTATGTGCTTATTACAGCCGAAACACAATCGGTAACAATCGGTGTTTAGCAAAGCTGTCAGTTGTTTTTGAAAAAAAAAAACTATTGTGTATAAATCGGAGATGTGGAAAAAACCGGAAGACAACTCATGTTACTGTTACATTATATTACCAAGAATACTTTGTTTACTATTCATCTACATTGTGTATACAGTGGAACCTCGCTAAACCGAACAACCTTGCGACATCGATGTGTTAAATTATGACCGATTACACTGTCAAATATCGCTGATGTTTATCAGTGTTCATTATTGCAATGCAGACAGGCATTTGTTTCAGTGCTCTTAGAGCGGAATTACAGTGAAACGTCTCTAAACCGGACACCCTGGTGACCTCATGGTGTCCTGTTTAGAGAGGTTCCACTGTATATAGAGAGGATCTTACATGATGTGTACTCGGTATCCTTAACTGCACGGGTCTAATGTTTTGGTCCATCATAAGAGGATTGACACAGTTTTTGAAAACAAATATTTTACATTCAAAATAAGGATAAATTTATTAATTTTTATGATACTGAATTTATTACATTATCACAGCCATTTTGGCTGTGATAATGTAATAAATTCAGTATAATAATTATGTAAATTTCACATTAACACTGTTTTCTTGTAAATAATTGTTGAATCGGAAATGAATCGGAATTATTTATTGCTTCTGTGTGGAAATCGCCATTTTCACTTCCCACGCCACCAGCTGTTGCACAACATACGAACATGAAGAAGGATTGATATCTTGTAAATTACGAGTACCTCGCAAATATTTTGTGGGCGGAATCTATTTCACAAGTAGCTGTGACTGTAGAAATGGAGCCTGTGTGTTTTGCGATCAGTGTACATCCAGATCAGCCTGTGCATCCATCATTCCATCATTGAAACACCCTCACCAATATATCAGGCGACGATAATGTGCTATTTGATAAGGAGGTACGTTGGTCACAAAGTTACATTCCTCCAGTCAAAGACACACAATAAGGAGTGTTTGCATCACGTTTTCAATATGTCATATTGGCCAATGAAACGTAAGCTGCCCACTGTATTTGTATCGTTAATAATTTACGTAAATATCGAAGTCATCGTCGAATGAGAAAACGTTGTTGGCTGCGTCTTAGAACATTGTAGATGACATCAGTAAAGGCATTCGTGCCTGCTATTTATCCAATGAAGTAGTTCTGGGGGGCCGTTTCACTCATCGTCGTACGACTAAAATGTCCGTAAGTGCAAGATTATGATAGTCTAAGTTTACATTTACAAAGTTTTCTTGTAAACAAGTACTGGCTTTACGTTCATTGAGCACATGCAGCCTTTACTCACCAAATGTAAATTCATCAATTGAAATTTTCATGGCTTAGGCTCTCAAACCGTAGTTTGAGCAATTAGTGTGCATTTGGCCAGAAACTGCCGTTTGAGATCGTAATCCAATAAAAAGACTAAACCCTAGTTTGGACCCAAACCAAAGTTTAAGATAAAAACTGCCAATCGTGATCCCAAACGGTAGTTTTCTTAAACCCTGGTTTTGACAATTATTGTGCACTTGGCGGCGGAATCCACCGCTTAGACTCTCAAACTAGGGTTTCTGGTAGCTTAAAGCACGGTTTCAGCTCAAACCCCAGTTTAGACTGCCCAAACCCTAGTTTAGGCTCGCCAAATGCACAATAATTCACTACACCCCAGTTTGAGAGTCTAAGCCATGGTTTAGGCTCCCAAACCCTAGTTTGAGCAATTATTGTGCATTTGGCCAGAAACTGCCACTTGCGATTGTAATTCAATAAAAAGCCTAAACCCTAGTTTGGACCCAAACCATAGTTTAAGAAAAGAACTGCCAATCGTGATCCCAAACGGTAGTTTTCTTAAACCTTGGTTTGGGCAATTATTGTGCACTTGGCGGCGGAAATCACCATTTAGACTCTCAAACTATGGTTGCTGAGAGCTTAAAGCACTGTTTGAGCTCAAACCCCAGTTTAGAGTGCCCAAACCCTAGTGTAGGCTTGTCAAATGAACAATAATTCACTAAACCCCAGTTTGAGAGTCTAAACCATGGTGACGGAAAACAATAAACTTGAGGTCAGCGGAGAAAACCGCATTTTCTCAAAATATTAACAAAATTCGATATTTATTCAAAGGATTTGTATTTGTCCAATGTAATTTCTGGTGTACAAAACCTATACTTTATAAGATATCGACAGCAGTCGCGTTTAGGTTGATACACATACTTGATTTAAATAATTATAACTACTTACACTGTCATCACATGCACATCTTGTGGTGATCACTACTCTGCCCTCCCAAGTCAAACTGCAGTATCTGTTAAACTGCAGTATCTGCACTATGATGCTATGCTGACCCTGTGCAATCATCCCCAGGTGGGGATGATTGCACAGGGTCAGCATAGCATCATAGTGCAGATGGGGATGATTGCACAGGGTCAGCATAGCATCATAGTGCAGATACTGCAGTTTAACAGATACTGCAGTTTGACTTGGGATGATTGCAGAGGGTCAGCATAGCATCATAGTGCAGATACTGCTGTTTAACAGATACTGCAGTTTTACTTGGGAGGGCAGTACTACTAACACGGTATGGAACTATTAGTTAATAATGTGTAAAAACGAACAATGTTAAAAACTTGTGAAATAGTTAAATAATTAAGTACATATTTAATTTCTGTAACAATATATTGTTACACAATTTGAGGGCACCAATCTTTAAGCTGTCCAGTTAGAGCCGCAATCGGTAACGAGCGTGCTTCTCACCAATAGTACCCGGGTTCTATCCTCAACCGGGGCAATACAAAAACAATTATGTGAGATAGTGCGGATGTCGCCAGATCGGACAAATGGGTGTCCTGCGAGTACTCCGGTTTCCTTCCGCAGTAAGGACCACACATACGCCTCCATCTTTGCCAATGTGTATAGGAAAGTGCGCGTTTATTTGTAATCGTTGTAAAAGAAGTATAAGTTATAGTTCACATATTGAATTTTTAATAAATTAATTTCGTAGCGAGGGATAGCGAGCGAGAAATTAATTTATTAAAAATTCAATATGTGAACTATAGAAAAATAAGTACGTTAAAGTTAAAATTGTATACTAGAAACGCCCATTCAACCTACTGCGTGTACTGCAATGTTTACATTAGGCCCATGTGACGTGATCGTTGTTCATTGGTTGAAGTTTATTTGACGTCACTACTAATCTACATGACGTTGTCAATAACGATTGTTCGGCAGTATCGCTCTTCCATGTAGTGCGACAAAATTACGTAAACTAACAAGGTGCATGATCACGCGGTTACAACAACAACAACAGTGGCTGAAAGTGTTGAAATCTTGACCACTGGAAAGTAAGTATTATTTGATATTTTCCTTAATGTGCAACGGATTTTGATGGGATATGACGCAGAAAATGCGCACTCATGAGCTGCATTTGGTTGTCCCGGGAGTTCGGCACATACTTATGTCGCTTTTGCGAAGAATCGATTTCCTTGTCGGAAATCGATTCTTCGCAAAAACGACATAAGTTTGGTCCAAAGTACAGAGACCACCAAATGCAGCTTAATAAGAAGCGTTTGATGCGCCAGCTTTCATCAAAATCCGTTACATATTAAGGACAAAATAAAAGAACATGTTCTTTGAATCGGAGGGCTTCTGGAAGTTTCAGTACTTGTTGTTGTTGTTGTAACCACGTGATCACACACTGGT
The DNA here is from genome assembly GCA_029237695.1 of Conchocele bisecta. Classification (NCBI taxonomy): domain Eukaryota; kingdom Metazoa; phylum Mollusca; class Bivalvia; order Lucinida; family Thyasiridae; genus Conchocele; species Conchocele bisecta. The sequence continues at coordinate 59,512,022 of CM055270.1, read as the reverse complement.
TCGGTGACTGATAATCACAGCTTCAATGAACAATGATCTACTTATTCATTCATTATAACCGACGTTTCGTTATGATTTATTGATTATTAACGATGATCAATCTCGTTTATGTTTTCATAAGACATGAGACATGGCCTCTATATCATGACAATGCCAGAGCCACAATAAATATTGACAGTAGAAGTTCAACTGGTATAATTGAAACTTCAAAAGCTTCCACCGGAATCATTATCCAGAGACACATGTGACACGATATGACCAAACCAAATGTTTGCAAGATTCACAAATGAACCAATTTTGTTTACTGGGTAGGTGTCTTGGGGAAAGGGGCTTAAATGAATGTTTCACACTGCTGTAGCCTGATAACGATTCATAATTCCAGCACAAAAATATTTACACAATTCCCTAACATTTGATTGGCCCGTAGCAAGTCTCTGTCCAAAATTTATATCCCAGTAAACTCCATGCCGAACTACTTTCCGTAACCGTCAGGCGCAGTTAAAATAATTCTTAAGAAAACGGAAAATAAACACATTTTCCTGATGAATTTATTTCAAATGCTGGAATTATAAGGAATGGATGGCCTTTCTGTTGAATTTATCGGGAATATAAACTTGAAAAAGTCGCGGGAATACTGGACGAGGCCTTCCGGCCTTCGTCCAGTATTCCCGTGACTTTTTCAAGTTTATACCCCGATAAATTCCACAAAAAGGCCATTCATTCCTAAAATAGTGCTTGTTAGAAGCATGGTGAGAGTTTCTTTGTCGGAATGGCGAATCAGACTGTGCAATAGAGTAGACTGTCACTGAGGCGGATATATAGAGAATAGTATGTTTGTGCCGTGAATGGGAAAATATATCTGACAAGGCTCAATAGTTTCTTTATTTCTCATCAGAAGTCTCGCCGAGACGGTTCAAATGTCAAATGAGTGGTCACAACATATACTTTGGTTCAGAAATAAGGAAAATAGATAGAGAATAGTAGGTTAGTACCGTGAATGGGACAAAATATCTGGCAAGGCTCAGGAAACGGGATGGGCGAGGCTCTGCCAAGCACATCCCGTTTCCGTGCCGCGCCAGATATTTTTTCCCATTCACGGCACTAACCTACTATTCTATTTATCCCGTCAACACCTAAAAATGGCTGTAAAATGCAAACATAGTATTGACTGGATATCAAAAATGTTTCACGGCACCGTGTCTCACGGCACCGTGTCTCACGGTACATACGCAATGTGTTGACGGGATAAAGTTTAATCCCCGATCCAGGGGCCCATTTCACTAAACTTCGTACGACTTAAATGTTCGTAAATGCAAATTTCGGATCGTCTGTGAATTCCAATTTATGGATTTACATTTATTGAGCATAGGCTGCATATGCAGCATATGCTCAATAAATGGTAAATCCAATAATTGTTTACCAGAAAACATTGTTAATGTGCAATTTACAGACTATCATAATTTTGCACTTACGAACATCTTAGTTGTACGAAGATTACTGAAATGGCCCCCGGGCACTGGAGTTTGTGAAATACAATAATTGCATTGCCCGCTCAACATGTACCAGCTAAATTAAATTATAGTTCTACCCTGGTGTGATATTTATCAGATAACTGATTTTGTATTAGCCGAATACGTACTGACTGATAACACAATGATTTCGTATCAGCCATTGACCTGAGTTGTTCCGCTGTAATTCGGACAGACGAGCGCTTAAACATACGTGTGTGTATTTTGCAATCATGAACAGACATTTAATCATAAACAGCGAAACTCGTCTAGATCAGACTCTCCTTTGGTATATCAGTCCTCCGATATTAAAGGTACATTCCCACTCAGTAGGCACAAAATGTTCCTTATATTGGAGACATCATCTGAGAAATGTTCTTGCAAATTAAACATTCATTCACCATTAGCCCACGCATTGATTGGCATTATTATACATTTTATATCAGACGTAAATTTTCCACACTGATATCAGGCGCGATAACCGTGTTTCCTTAAAATGTTAACCGACATTACTATTTATTTTCTGTATATATTGTTTGATATGCAATGATCATACTTTACTATATTCTATAATATTATTTGTTTCATGTGACGCATTTCGTATACATAACTAAAATATATCATGCATGTCAGTTGCATATGAAAATAGCCTGATACCACCGCGAGTCACTATCTGTAAAATAACTATTACCAAATTATTATATCTGAATAGCGGGCACTAGAAACGTTTAGAACTGGTGGAATAGTGACACGATTATACACTTATTTAATTCCTATAAAGAATATTGTCCCGTCAACACAGTACATATGTGCCGTGCAACACGGTGCCGTGAAACATTTTTTGATATCCTGTCAATACGACATAATCACTGCGTATGAATATGTGCGGTGTCGGGATAAATAGAATAGTAGGTTAGTGCCGTGAATGGAAACAAACATCTGGCGCGGCACGGAAACGGGATGTGCTCGGCAGAGCCTCGCCCATCCCGTTTCCTAAGCCTTGCCAGATATTTTTCACATTCATGGCACTAACCTCTATTCTCTATTTCTGTGCCTACTGATTGGGCATATACCTTTAAGAATCAACCATTACGCTTCATTCTGCGGCAATGGAAGCATTTGTATTTGTATTAAGTGCTCGCGCTTGTGTGTACGTTGTAAAATACAGCTTAATCTTTGTGTACGTGGTGACTGTGATTTGTAGCATTTTATGGGTAAATTCATTGACTGCATTAAAAAGCCATTGTTTTTCAAATCAACAACACGTGACTTCTGTACGACAGGCATTGGCACTTCGTTGATTACTCCAGTGTTCTTTGGGAATTCGCAGAGTACAAAACAATTATTTTTCTTCAATATAAAGGTCGTTGTCCTTCAATCGTAGCGGGAGTACGTGTATATACCGGCTTTATATGTTCCCGATACTAAGGCGATTTATAATGGAACTATTATTATAAAACAGTCTTTAGAACGAACCAGCTTACCAGTAGACGATTTCACCAACATTGCAAAGTATTCTTGTCTAGCAAAGTATACTTTGAGGGAGTAATCATTTATTTTCCACGAAATGGCATTATTTCATATAGCACTAATGACTGCATATATGTGATGACTAAAAGTATGCAGAATTATTATACTGAATTTATTACATTATCACAGCCAAATTGGCTGTGATAATGTAATAAATTCAGTATAATAAAAATTAATTAATTTATCATAAAATTGAAAATTTCTCCCTCAAAGTATACTTTGCTAGAAAAGTATACTTTGCAATGTTGATGTAATCGGCTACAGCTTTCATTTATTCACAATGTGGATCGTTTAATATGTTTTATAACCATTTACCTGTGGCTTCAAATCGCCCGATAGATATACATGTAAGATGTTTATTTAGATTAAGGTTGGTGCTCCGGAAGCAATACACACATAACAACATACAATCGTATACATGAATGAAAAGGACAGCATCCGGTGTGTAAACCGTAACTTTCAGAACCTATTTTATACCAGTAGCCGATTTCACCAAAATTGCTAAGCATATTTATCTACCTAAGTATTCTTTGAGGGAGTAATCATTTATTTTTCACGAAATGCATTATTTCATTTAGAACTAATTTTTGCATATATTTGATGATTAAAAGTATGCATAATTAGTATACTGAATTTATTACAATATCACAGCCAAAATGGCTGTGATAATGTAATAAATTCAGTATGCTAAAATTAATAAAGTTATCCTTAAATTGAAAATTTCTCCCTCAAAGTGTACTTAGCAAGATAAGTATACTGAGCAATGTTGGTGAAATAGGCTACTGATCATCCTTTGATTGAAAGATAATTGCTTCGTACATGTGATGGAATATATGAATAACATATATGTGAACAGTGCCTCGTTACTGTATCGTATACGGCACAAGGTGTGGCCAGGTCGGCCATTTTTGTGTGTTCCAGCTATCAGCCAGTTTCACATCTTCTGGCGTTTGACAATAACCAACAATGCGCAGTAGAACATATATGGTACACTGTCGCTAATCATACATAGAAAAGCCAGGACAACGGACTCCTATCAATTATATTACACCACCGATATCGTTGTAACACGTGCGTACAGTGTCAGATATGTTATAACAACGTTTGAAGTGCCATGAATGCAGAGCGTATCGACAGGTTCGTGGAAACAGTTGTTGAATCCAGGTTTCATAAGCATTACAGTTCCATTGGTATGTCTTCTGTACATATATCGCCATCTTACTCTGTTAGCAGTCAATACGCACATCCGATTCATTAATGACGTATACTATAACATACATGTATGTGGCTGTGACTTGCTAGATGGAGCGTATGGGATGTGTGACCAGTATAGCTCCTGATAAAATATTACACAACAATAGCCCGATAACGATCGTTTGTGTTTGTTACAGTGGGGTCAGCGTGTAAGTGCACACACGAACGAACACGACAGGTTGGTTGCAACCTGTCGTGTTCGTTCGTGTGTACACTTACACGCTGACCCCACTGTACATGTAGAGGCGTGATCGGTGTTTCATTGATGGAATGCCGAACATTGCATAACCTGATCAGTCTGGCCATTCTCCAGTCACAGCCACATTCCTGGATGACTGCAGTATTACATGATGGATACCGCAGGTATTGTTCAATATGAAGAATGACTATATCCTTGTTGATTTAATACAAATATATATGTGTCAATGACTGGAGAAATGAAGCTCATGAGATTTGTGGCCAGTGTAGCTCCTGATCAAATAACACATTCCTGTAGCCGGATAACGAACTAGATTGCTTGTTAGATGCATGCCGAGCGTTTCATTGAAGGAATGGCGAACAAGCAGATACTGATCAGACTGTGCGGATGCGGATATACACTGGTGAAAAAAACGCCATAAGCCCCATTTCTCCAGTGACACTCACATATACGCATGTGATCATATACAACTATTGAACATCAATGATAAGAACAATTCTAATTATGCAAAATAAACGTAAAAAACAGGTGAATTTGAAGCCACATTTTGTACATTTGTATTGCACCATTATTGACTGTTTTCTTGAATGTCCAGGAAAATGTAAACATGCACAAGTCTTCTGACCAGCTACATGTATTGATCGTACACAATTGCGGCGAAATAAACTGAATTCTACGCAGGGGACGTATCATTTTTGTTTGAATTAATTCGTTCCCACGAAATAACAATTAATTCCCTAAATTTAACAATTCGTTCCCACGAATTAACAATTCGTTCCCTCAATTTAACGATTCGTTCCCACGAAATAACAATTCGTTCCCACGGGAACGAATTGTTAATTCGTGGGAACGAATTGTTATATCGTGGGAACGAATTGTTAATTCGAGGGAACGAATTGTTAAATTGAGGGAACGAATTGTCATTTCGTGGGAACGAATTGTTACTTCGAGGGAACGAATTGTTACATTGTGAGAACGAATTGTTACATCGAGGGAGCGAAATGCTATTTCGTGGAAACTAATTAATAAAGAAAAATCCATGTCCCCTGCGGGGCTCCGTAGAATTGAGACCATTCACAGATTGTCATCAAATAACTTGAGCGGAAATAAATTGCTGGTCCCAGCGGAGGCTCACGATGGCATCTTCTATGATGAGAAGACGTGAAATATTGTCACTCCGTAGATGGGACGACGCAATATCAGCGTCAACCTAGAAGCAATTAACAGCATAGGAAGTGAGGTTGACGGCGCGTTATCTATTTAATACTTCGACCGACTGAACGGACCTTTGGTCATTTGCTACAAGTGTACATAGTTTTGTATATGTGGGTATGATTGGATAAAAGCGTATTATGGATTTCGCGATCTGTGTCGATCCAGATATGCACTGCTGGCCATTCCAGAGTTATCAATGAAACAGCCGTTATGCTTCTAACAAGCAATATAGAGCGTGTGACTGGAGAAATGTGGCTTATAGGTGTTGTGACCAGTCTAGCTCCTGATCACATAGCACACTCATGTGCCTGATAACGATGTATATATAGTATTGCTTGTTATAAGCATAACGGGTGCTTCATTGATGGAATGGCGAACAAAGCAGAGTGACCGGACTGAGATATAGAGAATAGTAGGTTAGTGCCGTGAATGGGAAAAAATATCTGACAAGGCTCAATCATTTCTTTATTTCTCATCAGAAGTATATGTTGTGACCACTCATTTGAACCGTCTCGCCGAGACGGTTCAAATGAGTGGTCACAACATATACTTTGGTTCAGAAATAAGGAAAATAGATAGAGAATAGTAGGTTAGTGCCGTGAATGGGAAATAATATCTGGCAAGGCTCAGGAAACGGGATGGGCGAGGCTCTGCCGAGCTGTAAAATGGCTGTAAAATGCAAAAATAGTATTGACTGGATATCAAAAATGTTTCACGGCACCGTGTTTCACGGCACATACGCACTGTATTGACGGGATAAAATATGGATCTACACTGATCGTAAAACCCATAAGACATATTCCTCCCGTCACAGTCACAAATGAGATAATCGCTGGTGTTTCCCCCGTCGGCCATTCAAAGTACAAATGTTCAATGTACATGACGGATACATGATTTCCCTGGCTACAAAAATACTCCAGAAATCGCAGATAGATTAATCTACACAACCGAGTGCGTTAATCTTGCCCAGATGTCACCATTTATGAACATATACATGTCGTCTTAACTCGCAATAAAGCTCAGGCTGAGTCAATGAAGCTGCTTGATTTCAAGCACAATTGATATTGAAATAATTTGAAATAATAACATTGACAGAAAATCGGAAGGATTAGCGCATGCGGTGGTGTAATTCAGCGTGTGGTCATGTGGGGTGAGGGAGTGTACGAGTGTGTGGGCGTTTTGGCAGAATTCCCCGGGTAATTAGACAGATAAAGGTTTCTGTCTAATTGCAGGCGGTGTGGAGGCGGTGGGATGGACAGACAGTGGACATCTATATGTAATATCTACATGTCGGATTGTTCGTTTTATCCGTGCACAGTGTCAGTTATGTAAATACATTTGAAGGCGTCAGTGCAAGAAGGGGGCTAACTCCGGGAGTTAGCCCCCTTCTTCCACTGACCCCTTCATTTACCGTACGAAATTTATCGGATCTCGAATCAGTCCCTAGAATGGCTCAAAAGATGCATATGTGTGATTAAGTTGAATTCTACATTTGAAGGGGTCAGTGGAAGAATTGAGGTAACTGCCTCAGGGAGTCTAATAAGGAGAAATACTTGAAGATGTCAGAGGAAGAAGGGGGCTAACCCCTCATGTAATTAGCGCCCTATTTGGAACTGACCCTATTCGAGGTGCCAAAGTTCTAAATGGGGGTAATTTGTGATCGGGGTGCTATTTTTGGTTTGACAGTGTTGTTACCTTATATGACACATAAACAACACATTCAGTAGGTACATGTATAACCATCTCAAATTTCTGCTCAATGGCCGCCATATATCTTTTTCATTTTGTCCCAAAACGAATATTTGGATAGTATTTGCCATCAAAGTGTGTTTGTCATTCATTTATCACACATATATAAAGTCTGAATGTTTCTATGTACGAAAAATACTATTATCTAGGATAATCCGGTTTCCTCCTACATGCATATCAAACATACATAATGACACTACTAATGACAAACTGTAGTTTTTACCAATACAGCACAGTTTAAATCAGTTCAAGTGACTGAACGAAAACAGTGAAGACCCTGTTCAATCTGCGCTGATCTGTATATATATTGGTCGCAACAACAAGAATTCAATGTGCATGATCACGTGGTTACAACAACAACAACGTCGCCCACTCCAAAAAAAAGTATTATTTGATATTTTCCTTAATATGCAACGGATTTTGATGAAATATGGCGCAGCAAACGTGTCTTCATGAGCTGCATTTGGTGGTCCATGGAGTTTGGCACATACTTATGTTGTTTTTGCGAAGAAACGATGTCCGTGTCGGAGACACGGACATCGATTACTCGCAAAAAACGACAGAAGTTTGGGCGAAAATACAGAGACCACCAAATGCAGCTTAACAAGACGCGTTTGATGCGCTATATTTCATCAAAATCCGTTACGTAATAAGGACACTATAAAAGAATACGTACTTTGAATCAGATGGATTCTGGAAATTTCAGTACGTGTTGTTGTTGTTAGTACCACGTGATCATACACCTTGGAGTTGTTTCCTTCTGCAGAATGGTGTCGTTACTATAATAGTACATCGGCTGTTGTTAGAAAAGCTCATCAAAATTTCGATTTGGAATGAGCACCTGGGTGGACAACGTTTATTTGAAGATCACTGTAGTTAACATTATTCTCAATGTAATAAGAAATATATTGAGCTTCATAAAAGTATTCATAATTAGTTAATTACATACATAATTTCAAAATGGCCCCCACATATACTGGTATTCAATTTTATTATTCTCCAATAACATATATAAGTGCACTAGACTGACACTATTGTGTGTATTTTTACGAAATAATGTCTGTAGAAAGTACCTAACGTTATACATGTATAGCTGGTCTTTCATAGTTAGGTGTCGACATAACATAAAGTAAATCAGCGTGTCTATGCACCACGACATGTTTTCAGCTTCATAAAGTACATAAAGTAAGTTTGCATATTAAATAAATTCTTAATGCCAAATATAATGCTGCTCCATATTATCAGTCTTCAATGGTGTATTTGAGTACATAGAGAATAGTGGGTTAGTGCCGTGAATGGGAAACAATATTTGGCAAGGCTTAGGAAACGGGATGGGTGAGGCTCTGCCGAGCACATCCCGTTTCCGTGCCGCGCCAGATATTTTTTCCCATTCACGGCACTAACCTACTATTCTATTTATCCCGTAAACACCTACAAATGGCTTTAAAATGCAAAACAATAGCAGCTGATTGAGTATCGTCGTATTTTCAAATATGTCACTAAATAATACTATTGTATTCATTGTAGTTATTCAGAGTTATTTTATTTTGTTTTTCTACGCGTATACAAGTGTCATAGATGCATTTACAGAGCATTACAGGCAAATGTCCACTCAATAGGCACAGAATATACTTTATAGGAATTAAATAAGTGTATAATTGTGTCTCTATTACACCAGTTCTAAACAATACGAGTGCCCGCTATACAGATACAATCATTTAGTAATATTTATTTTACTGATAGTAACGCGAGATGGTATCAGACTATTTTCATATGCCAATGAGGTATGATCCTTTTTAATTATTTATACTAATTAAATGTGTCACCTGAAAAAATAATATTTTCTACAGATTATAAAGTTTGATCATTGGACATCAACAAATAAATACAGATAATACATAGTACTATTCTACTTAATGGCAGTAACATATTAAGGAAACACGGTTATCGTCCCAGATATCAGTGTGGAAATTTACGTCAGATATAAAATGTATAATCATGCCAATCAATACATGAGGTAATGGTGAATGAATGTTTATTTTGCCAGAAAATGTCTCAGATGATGTCTCTGATGTAAAGAACATTTTGTGCCTACTGAGTGGGCATATACCTTTAACGTGGTAGTGTTAAGAAATATAAATTCTCCCGTTACATGTACCACATTGGTGGTTGCACAAAGCGTCAGCGGCTGAAATTGAAACCGCTTCACATCACAAACATGTTCCGACTTACAAAAAAATCCCCAAACATATGCTTGAAAATGATGTAAATGATACATTAACATGCATGTAAAGTATATTAGTACATCAATTAACCGGTTTCTGCAAACACAGACTGTCTATGGCCTGCATGTAAGCGATTGTGAATACTTTCATTACTGTACTACATGTACCTTTTAATGTACACCACGCATGATAGTCTGATGATTTCGTGTGGTTAAACCTTTATGATTTAGGTATAACCACATTAAATCAAAAATACATTTGAATGTTGTCCTGAATAAATAGCACATATTATTATACTGTATACACTGTTTTCTTTCAGAACTACGTAAACTTTCAGAACTATGTAGATATCACATATTATTATACTGTATACACAGTTTTCTTTCAGAACTACGTAAACTTTCAGAACTATGTAAATATCACATAATTTTATATGTAAATACACGTCAGAACTATGTAAATATCACATATATTATTACTGTAAATACAATGCACAAATATATTTTTCTGTTTTTTTAATACAAATTTCTCAGACTTACGTAAACTTTCAGAACTATGTAAATAGCATATTATTATACTGTATACAAAGTGCAGACTATGAAACGCATATTCGACATGTTTTTATAGCACATAAATATTATTTGTATACAGTATCTTTCAGAACTACGAAACTTTCAGAACTATGAAATAGCACATATTATACTGTAATACTGTGTTTTTTCTTTCAGAACTACGTAAACTTTCAGAACTATGTAAATAGCACATATTATTATATTGTATACATGTTTTCTTTTCAGAACTAATACGCAAACTTTCAGAACTATGTAAATAGCACATATTATTATACTGTATACAATGTTTTCTTTCAGAACTACGTAAACTTTCAGAACTATGTAAATAGCACATATTATTATACTGTATACAGTGTTTTCTTTCAGAACTACGTAAACTTTCAGAACTATGTAAATAGCACATATTATTATATTGTATACACTGTTTTCTTTCAGAACTAATGTACGCAAACTTTCAGAACTATGTAAATAGCACATATTATTATACTGTATACAATGTTTTCTTTCAGAACTACGTAAACTTTCAGAACTATGTAAATAGCACATATTATTATACTGTATACAGTGTTTTCTTTCAGAACTACGTAAACTTTCAGAACTATGTAAATAGCACATATTATTATATTGTATACACTGTTTTCTTTCAGAACTAATGTACGCAAACTTTCAGAACTATGTAAATAGCACATATTATTAGACTGTATACAATGTCTTTCAGAACTACGTAAACTTTCAGAACTATGAAATAGCACATATTAATATACTGTATACAGTGTTTTCTTTCAGAACTACGTAAACTTTCAGAACTATGTAAATAGCACAATTGTGCTATTTACATAGTTCTGAAGGTTTACGTAGTTCTGAAAGAAAACAGTGTATACAGTATAATGATGTGTGCTATGTATTCAGGAAAACATTAAAATGTCTCTTTGATTTAATGTGGTTATGTACTAGAATACTTCATAAGCATATTACTACATGAAACATTAACACAATTTTCAAGAATAACTCGGTTTATTTTGTTTTAAACATCTGAACATGTTTGTCATGTGAAACAATTTCAGATTCAGCCGCTGACTTTTTGAGCCACCACCGATGTGGTCATTGGAGATTGAATGTATCAGTCTTATCAATACGCAAACCTATATTTTAAATAGTGTGTATAAATAGCAGTATGCGTGCTGAGCATGGGGAAATAGGTCCCACAACAGCATATTCTACGGACGGTACGGGAGTAGATTGCTAGTGTTACTGTTCGCAACTAGTGACAATAAAGGGGACAACGGCCAAATGTGTGGTATAAATGGTTAACGTATATTAACAAAAATCAACACTTGTGACTCTCTCTCTCTCTCTCTCTCTCTCTCTCTCTCTCTCTCTCTCTCTATATATATATATATATATATATATATATATATATATATACATATTTATATATATGTGTATGTGTATGTATATATATGTATGCATGTGTATGTGTGTGTATGTGTGTACCAAATGCTGATTTTTATGTAAATGCATTGAAATGTATCGCCATTGTTGTTTGTATAACTGGTTATGCTGATTAGGGTAAGGGCCATAACTAATGTTGGTAGAACGTGTGGCCCAAGCCCATTGTAATTATTTGGCAATAAACTATGTTTAAACTAACAAAAATCAATGCCTGCGGACTACCGCATGGCTCTGTTAAGTCTCACATTGACTTCAGCGCCATTGAGGTAGCTCGAGTAATTAAAGATGTCTAGTTAACGCGATCTAACCACGTGACATTGTCAATGTGTGTGCGCTAACGACCAATGAACGTAGCAATAACGCCACAGAATGGTCGTATAATTACATTTAGGTCATCAGCCGGCAGCATACCGTACTACTTTCGTAATAAACTGTAGCCCCAGATCAGGCTACATATCCACGCTCGGTGATCATGTACTTGTGAATGACTAGTTACTGTAGTAGTTATAGACAATATGCCAACATTCCCAGATCAATCTTCGCAAACAAGACAGTCAGATATTAAAGTGAAAAGAACTCCGATTACAAAATTGGAAAAGGACCTAATATGCGACTGTGAATGGAGAAATGGGGCTTATGGGATTTGTGACACTCCTGTAGCCTAATAATAATATATAAGGCTTGTCAGAAGCATGATGGACATTTCATTAATGAAATGGCGAACAGTGCATATTCTAATCTGGATCTAAACTGGTCGCAAAACCCATGAGCACCCATTTCTCCAGTCACTGTCACAGACTTACATGTACATGTAATTCATGTATAAAAAAAAATGTAAATATTTGTCTGCATTTTTTCTCATTTCGCATAAAAAGTGTATGTTGTTACCACTCAGTTGAACCGTCTCGGCGAGACGGTTCAACTGAGTGGTAACAACATACACTTTGGGTGGGTAGCGAACCAACTTGTCATGTTCGTTCGTTTGGGCACTTACACGCTGACTCCACTGTATGTTTCATTTTTCTGATAGTTTCAAACACGCAAATTAATATGACGAAACATACTGTTTTACATATTGTATATGCTTCGTCATTTTGGTGCAATTCAAGGAAAAACGACGTTGCCGGTCAATATGAAAGACAATTCTGAAAAAAACAGGAATCCACTTTTCCGACGTTTGGGCACAAAGCCTTTACTTCGATTATTCTCATCAAAAACATGCTTTGACAGCGTTTTAGAATAATGTCCAATGGAAATGGTTCTAAAGTGCTGTCAAACCATGTGTTTATTGACAATATAAAGCCTTGATAAAGGCCTTGTGCCGAAACGTCGGAAAAGTGGGTTTCTGTTTTTTTGCAGAATTGTTGAACAAAATTATTGTATTATTGCAGAAAGATAATTGATATGAAAGACGTTTTAAACAACAGGTATGATCGCAGTCCACCGGGAACTCCAGCAAACATTGTTTAAAACATCTGTCACGTTTTACCAGGCTAATTAATTATCCAGTAAAAGCCAGCTTGTATTAAAATGAGTATATTTGTTTTGCGCCATCAATACTTTCCTAAATACACGTATACTGTATTGCGACCGAAACTGCCACGATGACCTTTCTAGCTGGGGGCCAAATTGTGTGAATCGGTAGTCATACGTGACGTCACGTACACGTTACGTATATCCTACCATTGTCACTGTCGATGATGTCACGTAATACTCGCAAGAGTACGGAGCACCGCGAAATAACAATTCGTTCCCTCAATTTAACAATTCGTTCCCTCGAATTAACAATTCTTTCCCACGATATAACAATTCGTTCCCACGGGAACGAATTGTTATTTCGTGGGAACGAATTGTTAAATTGAGGGAACGAATTGTTAATTCGTGGGAACGCATAGTTAATTCGAGGTAACGAATTGTTATTTCGTGGGAACGAATTGTTAATTCGAGGAACGAATTGCTAAATTGAGGGAACGAATTGTTATTTCGTGGGAACGAATTATTATTTCGCTGGAACGAATTGATATTTCGTGAGAACGAATTGTTATTTCGTGGGAACAAATTGTTATTTCGTTGGAACGAATTAATAAAAAAAAATCCATGTCCCCTGCGGGGCTCCGTACATCTCAACTATGGAAGAATCAGATAACTGTGCCACTGTATGCGAACTTTCACATGCCATAACTGCACTGACAGTTTGCAGCTAAATGGCAACTAACCTGAAAGGGTTTAACGTCCCAGCAACAGCTATTTGGCCTACAAAATATGTTTGTTTCCGGTTACCCGACCCGACCTAGATTCTCACGCCGACCCTAAAGTTTTTAGCAAAAATAAAATAATAAAAGGAAATCACCGAAAGGGCCACATACAAAGTGCTCGTGTCAACATAGTTGTTTAGCATACATCATATAAACTTAAATAAGTAGCAATGACTACTACTCTAAATTGGGTGTGGATCAGTAGCCGATTTCATCAAAATTGCAAAGTATACTTATCTAGCAAAGTATTCTTTGAGTGAGTGATCATTTATTTTTCCCGAAATGCATAATTTCATATAGAACTATCGACTGCATATAGTTGATGATTAAAAGTATGCAGAATTATTACACTGAATTTATTACATTATCACAGCCAAAATGGCTGTGATAATGTAATAAATTCAGTATAATAAAAATTAATAAATTTATCCTTTGCTAGATAAGTATACTTTGCAATGTTGGTGAAACACTTTGTTTGTCTACGGTCATATAGAGACGGGACTGGGTTTCACGTCTCATCCGAAAGACCAATGCGACGGAAATACTATGCATTTTTTAGCAAATTAACTTAAATAGCACTTTAATCATTTCATTCTGCAGTCTGCATAAAATTCGCTCAAAGTTAATAAAACTCGGATGATTTATGTTGTAACCCATCAACAGCACATGCCTGTATAGTGTTATTCAACAGCACATGCCTGTATAGTGTTATTCACGAGCACATGCCTGTATAGTGTTATTCAACAGCACATGCCTGTATAGTGTTATTCAACAGCACATGCCTGTATTGTTATTCGCCTGCCTGTATGTGTTATTCAACAGCACATGCCTGTATAGTGTTATTCAACAGCACATGCCTGTATAGTGTTATTCAACAGCACATGCCTGTATAGTGTTATTCAACAGCACATGCCTGTATAGTGTTATTCAACGCACATGCTGTATTAAGTGTATAGCACAGCACATGCCTGTATAGTGTTATTCTACAGCACATGCCTGTATAGTGCTTTAAATTCAACAGCACAGCCTGTATAGTGGTTTATTCAAGCAACATGTCCTGTATAGGATTATTTCAACATCACATGGCCTTGTATCGTGTTATTCAACAGCACATTCCTGGTTATTAGTGTTATTCAACAGCCACATGCCTGTATAGTGGTTTATTCAACAGCACATGCCTGTTTTAAATAGTTTATTCAAGCACATGCCTGTAATAGTGTTATTCAACAGCACATGGCCTGTTAAAAATGTTATTCACAGCACATGCCTGTATAGTGTTATTCAACAGCACATGCCTGTATAGTGTTATTCAACAGCACATGCCTGTATAGTGTTATTCAACAGCACATGCCTGTATAGTGATATTCAACAGCACATCCTTATAGTGTTATCAATCACATGCCTGTATAAGTGATTATTCACACAGCACATGCCAGAATAGTGTTAAACAACACACATGCCTGTAAATATGTTTATTCAACAGCACAACCCTGTATAGTGTTATTAAAGCACATGTTGTTATTAAGAGATATTCAACATCACATGCCGTATAGTGTTATTGTCCACGTATAGCAAAGCAACGCCTGATAGTGTTATGCAACGTATGCTGTGTAGTGTTATTCAACAGCACATGCCTGTAGTTATTCAACAGCACATGCCTGTATGTGTTTATTCAACAGCACATGCCTGATATGTTACAACACAGCCTGTATAGTGTTATTCAACACAGCCTGTATAGTATTCAACGCACATGTGATGTGATTCACGCACTGCCTGTATAGTGTTATTGGCAAAACGTATAGCTCAAGATGAGCCGGCTCGTGAGGATCTGCACTTCTTGCAAGTAATCTTAATATTTTTGAGAACAAGAAATACCTCCTTTTCATAAATGGAATAGTCTGAAATTCATTTTTTACGGTTGGATTGGTTGCAAAATTAACATCTAAATCCATTGTAGTTATTTAGGTGTGAAAGGGTTAATGGATCTTGTTCAAAATGAGGCTGAGTCTGTGCTATTATTTTAGTACATTACATGTATATATTATCCTATGCTAATTTCCTGTTTGTGTACCGTGGAACCTCACTAAACCGGACACATATAAAACATCTGTGATCCTCTTTTTGATGGGTGTCTTTTTTGTTTAGCTCAGATGGGAATGTATCTTCAAGATCGCAAAGCACACACATACATGTATGCCTCTGAATGGTCACATGTCTGATTTACAGTGAAAACAAATTAGCTACCCCACTCCATACATCTCGCGAGGGTATCAATTTAACCCCATCTCTGTAATGTAACACATGGAAGAGTGACTTTTTCAATCGGTTATCCGGCGTGTTTGATATGTTAGCGATATTAAACTGTCAAAGCTGTATGAATAAATTATAAATAAAGAACATTCACATGCAGAAATCGGTTATTTTACCGTGTCAATGTGTTTATCTGACATTTACATGTATTTCTTATAAATTTGAAAGCTTCATTTCGTTATGTTGAATGTTGAACAACAACTAGAGAAAAGATGGCTTCCATGGGAAAATGATTTCCCTGTTATATTATTTTTGGCAATTTACTAGATCTACATGAAAGATTAGTTGTTTAAAGGTATAACATACATGTATACAGTTTACTAAATGTTGACCTACATGTAATAGGTTTGGGTATGAACTTCGGTTGCTCACATTCTTTGATGGGTCAAATTGTAGCCGTAGATAACACAGAGGAGGCGAATTATTGTAGCTACATACATATTCGTATTTCTAAACTGGGGCCATGCTACATGCGACTGGATATACAACATACCAACAAATACTATATTCGTGTTTTAGTATCGTGTTGCATATCGCAAACCGGGATATTTGGCTATCTCTTTCCACTTATTCTTTTTAGCCACACTCCTTTGTAACAAGCTACTGGAAACACGAATATTAATACGTCTGACATCGCGTTACGTAAGGTACATGTAATGTACTACTCCATGCTGTCAATGAGAGTGTGAAGCATCTAGCAATATATCGATAAATAACAAGGAAATCGTTATCACCTCGCTGACAGTCTTGATATGAAAAAACGCTTTAAAGCATTTGTCTTACAAGAAATATGGACATAAGTGTTCAATGACCTTGAGCTTGGACGGTCGGACGTGGGTCGTATGCAAAACAAAGCACCATCCTTCGATACATATTATGGCCAAATGTTATCAAAATCGGTGAAGCGGGAATTTAACATGGGGAAGAAGGAGGTGGAGAACCTGAAGGAGAAGTCGAAAAACGATTCTGAAACCTGAAATGATGTAAGTAAACAAAAGTTACATTTTGAAAATCGTTCCACTATTTCTGAAATTAGAAAACAAATCCCCATTCTTAAATTTTGCTATAATTTAATATTATCGAAAAACATATTGTTTTTGCATCGTTTATAAAGCCGTAACATTTGGGCAGGTTTCGTGAAACAGACAGTGGAAACACTAGTATACGTGTTTCTAATATCGGGTAGCGGGCAACCCGTACTAGATACACGGATATTCGTATTTCGGCTATTATCGTATTTCGGCTAGTGTTGTGAACTACATGTACATGTAAGTGCTGGCTTTAATCCCGTCATCATGGCAATGTGCATGTACATAACGACAAGGGTCTACATTTATTGCACATGCCCCCGTTTGTTTGTTTGTTTATTGGTGTTTAACGGCCTATCAACATATACGGTCATGTAAGGCCGGGCAAACGGGTTCGATGCCGTTTTAACCTGCTGCATTGGGGGGGGGGATCCCAAAATCAGAACGGAATACGGTGGGGTCAGCGTGTAAGAACCAACATGTCGTGTTCGTTAGTGTGTGCACTTACACGCTGACACCACTGTACACATGTCCCCGTTTTGCTTTTGCTCATTTACGCATGAAGGTACATTTCGAGTTATTACCATTATTCATTTTGACTTCGAATTCGCGAAATAATGCTTTACAAAGTATCGCCGGAAAATGTGAAAACGCCAAGTTTCAACGCACTGAATATTACACTACCGCCTGTGTTAATGTGGCATATAGCGTAGCCCGATTTAAGAATACGACTATTCATGGCACAGCCAATCAACTTGCTTGACTGCGAGTTGGCATTGCCAATAAATGTTCAGAGAGTTTGATTATCTTGACAAGAGTAACGCAGGCGGTTGTGTATACAATTTTGCGTACACGACATCGTGCGGTGTTCGGATGGATGTAAACATGGTGGGAACGCGCTTTCCCGGTTTCGCCAGACTAATATGCACCCATAATCTTTATGTGGTTCCATCTCTGCAGGCTGAAACATCATCTACTTCGGGTGCATGACTACATTATGACTGACATCACATACATACATACAAGACCTACATACGACATACTAGTTGCGAACGGTAACTCTTGCAATCTACTCCCGTGCCGTCCGTACGGACGGTACGGGAGTAGATTGCAAGAGTTACCTTCGCAACTAACGACATACAGCGAAGATGTGTTGAAGGTTTCCAAACGAAAAAAAACACGAACATGAATGGAGAACGAAGTGCAAACGATCCTTTTGTACAAACATATGCGTAGACAAGAGTATCGTTTCAATTATGTTTATACGCAATCACGATAGTCTCGTTTAAATACCCGGCTCCTGACAATTTAACCCTTTGAACCCGAAGGCCGGCTATAACGGTGTTGTTTGCAAACAGTGCAGATCAAATGAGCCGGCTCGTAACGAACCGTCTCAGCTAGAGCTGACTTTTTGCAAGTATTTTTTATATTTATGAGAGCAAAAACACCACCTTTTCATAAATGGACCAGTCTGAAAATCATGTTGTGACGATTGGATTGGTTTCAAATTAACGTATCAAAATCCATTCCAGTTACGTCTTTACATTGTCGGGAGCCGCGTATTTAAACGAACTTGACTATCGTTTTCAAATACACGAACAACCAAACGATATTCGTTTCTATGCATATCGTTGAACAAAACGATTTAGTCTTCCATTCGTTTTCGTTTGATTCGTTCGGGAACCTTCAATAAATCTTCGCTGAATTACGACCAATCAAAATGCGCACGCATTTCATAGCATCAAGCGTAACCAAGGAAACATAATACGGGAGTATTCCTACAATATTTGTTTATCGTTCCCATACGAAAACGTATTGAAAACGAAGTGAAATCGATCGTGTTATAGAACGATATGCACACAAACGATTATCGTGTTGTTTTTCTGCATGTGTAAACCATATTTTAGATTAAATACCCGACTTTCAACGATATAAACATCTGCCGTTTGTATCATCGCATACTAGTTTTGACATCGCTTCCTTTGTTATTAATTAGACATTGATGTGTTCGTTGTTTCACGTTTAACCCAACGAAAACATCATATTCTAATTATAGAAACGAAAACGATGTCAAAACGATGTGTAAACGAAGAGCAATTCGATTATGGAATAGGGAACAAATCAGGGGCCCGTTTCACTAATTTTCGTATGACTAAAATGTTCGTAAGTGCAAATAATTCCAGCACAAAAATGTTTACACAATTCCCTAACATTTGATTGGCCCGTAGCAAGTCTCTGTCCAAAATTTATATCCCAGTAAACTCCCACACCGAACTACTTTCCGTAACCGTGAGGCGCAGTTAAAATAACTCTTAAGAAAACGGAAAATAAACACATTTTCTTGATGAATTTATTTCAAATGCTGGAATTATTAGGAATGAAGAAAATGTGTTTATTTTCCGTTTTCTTAAGAATTATTTTAACTGCGCCTGACGGTTACGGAAAGTAGTTCGGCATGGGAGTTTACTGGGATATAAATTTTGGACAGAGATTTGCTACGGACCAATGAAATGCTAGGGAATTGTGTAAATATTTTTGTGCTGGAATTACTGGTCAATGATATCAAGATCACATATTTATTATTTTTAAAACTATGATCTATTTCTTAAATGACTTCGAAAATTATGAAAGTTCCGCATTTGCTATGTAGATTATTCAGCGTTCGGTTTCATTTTCAAAAAAAATGTCACAGTTTCTGTAAATAGGTTTCCTGCAAAATCGTTCTGTAAATATTTTTCATGCAAACTCGTGATGTACAATTTGTCACGAACGCTCACACATCTCACGAGATACAAATTCCCACGGCTATAGACATATACAAATGTATAGACAATACACAATAAACAACATAAATAGGTTAATTTCTGTAGATATGTTTCCGGAAAAATCGCTCTGTAATATTCATGAAAACGCACACTGTAAATAGTTTTTCATGAAAGGTCGCACATAGCTAAGGTACATTATTATATACGTACTTTCGTTTCCCATTGAAACACAATGCAACGCAAGACGTCAATATTTTTCCATATTGACGTCTCGTGCTTTCATATTGATCACTGCCGGAACTAGGCTTTACCTCGCAAAATAATTCCTACTAAATCGCCACTAATTTATTTACAGTTTCTATATTTTTTTGAAGCGCATATAAATTGCTCCTAAAGTCGCGCAATACCGCACGCTGCTGAACTCGTGACGTATATCCACATCCACATACAAATCAAATAACCTATGACAATCACACGTCTTGTCTCATCCATGGACAATATATAGAGAATAGTAGGTTAGTGCCGTGAATGGGAAAAATATCTGGCAAGGCTTAGGAAACGGGATGGGCGAGGCATTAATCTACTATTCTATTTATCCCGTCAAGACCTACAAATAGCTTTAAAATGCAAAAAAATAACCCCAGCCGCATCTCCAAATCGTATTGACAGGATATCAAAAATGTTTCACGGCACCGTGTTTCACGGCACATACGCACTGTGTTGACGGGATAAACAATAAACAACATCAAAAGGTTACCTCCGTTTTCATATTTTAGTATATAATCCAATAGCTGTTGAAATGTCGGCTGACATTAATTCATGGTCGGTTGACGCTGGTAAACAAACTGTAATCTGTAATAGTGTGCCTTCCGGGAAATATTTCTCAACGTTCACACTATTTCGGGATGCAGCATGTGCAGGTTATGCCATAAGATTAATACGGCATTGTCGTGCCCGTTAAGTGGAATTGTATACGGGACTTTTCAGACTTTGTAACCTAGAATGTCTTGAAATATGTACTCGAAACCAGCAATTGTAAAATGTCCAACTATGAAACAACACTAACAATGATATTTGTGACGCACCTTCTACGGAGACCCGCAGGGGACGTAGACTTATTTTTTTTAACAATTCGTTCCCACGAATTAACAATTCGTTCCCACGAATTAACAATTCTTTTCGTCAATTTAGCAATTCGTTGCCACGAAATAACAATTCGTGGGAAAGAATTGTTAATTCGAGGGAACGAATTGTTAAATTGAGGGAACGAATTCTCATTTCGTGGGAACGAATTGTTAATTCGACGGAGTGAATTGTTAAATTGAATGAACGAATTATTATTTCGTGGGAACGAATTAATAACAAAAAATCCATGTCCCCTGCGGGGCTCCGTACCTTCAGCTGCTGTGCACGTATATTCCGGTGAACAGTTTAAATTCCACAATCAATCAGCTCTCGATGCTAATAAAGTAGTCCCAACTTTGTAAGTCTCTGGCGACCACTAATGACTATATAATGGACATGCGAACGGCATCAGACTCGAGTCGTCAATTCAAATAGAATACGGTTCAGTTTAGTTTCACCCATGCGCTTTACATGTTCCATGTAGCTTATAATTCATTGTCCTGAACTTGGCGCATTATAGTATCAATTTCAGTTATATAATTAATGGAATAATTTGAATAATACCTCCAGTTAACTTGTCACCGGGATTACAAACCAATGTTTCAGACAATACCTAAATGTGTTATTGTATTGCTATTATAAAATATCTATTGTATAATCCAATGATTGGTATCACGTGAATTGCAGTTCCAGATAAATGAAAAATACCCGTTTTTCATGTATTTTCCGGTATTATTTGCGCGTTTTGTTAGTCCCCCGTTGACAGTGAGATTGAATGAAACACCTTTCAGCTCGCGCTTTGACGTTACTATTGGCAAAGCTGTTCAGAGTGAATCTCACAACCTGCTCTCAGCTGCCTTCCGTCCTACGCAGTTCAGTCCTCACAGATACCATAGTTGACGGTGACTGGAGAAAGGGGGCTTATGTGTGTTATTTGATCAGGAGCTACACTGGTCACATCTTCTGTGACCAGTGTAGCTCCTGATCAAATGACACACTCCTGTTGTAGCCTGATAACGATATATATATTGCTTGTTAGAAGCATGACCGGTGTTTCATTGGTGAAATAGAGAACGGTGCATAGAGACGAGTGTAGATCCAGATCAGACTGTGCGGATGCACAGGCTGATCTGGATCTACACTCGTCTCGAAACCCATAAGTCCCATTTCTCCAGTCACAGCCACATAAAGGTTCGGCTCCGGTGTTAATCACCGTATGAAATCGCCGCATTTCGCCGATATTGTTTTTTAAAACATGAGCTCAGAACTTTGTGCAGACTTTCGATGTAATTTATAGAACATGTTGATATGTTGTTAAGATGATGGAAAATGAACAATCTGCACGAACATTAGAGCACGCGTGTACGAAAATGAACATGTTCCATAAATGACATCGACAATCTGCACGAAATTCAAAGCTCATGTGTAAAAATATAAACATTTCCCATAGACAACATGTATGTATGAAATGAAAAGATCACGTGTAAACAAATCAAAATTTTCCATAAATGACATCGAAAGACAAATTCAGACGTACTGTGTAGACGAACCTGTATTTTCCGTAAATGACACGGAAAGTCTGCACGAAATTTAGAGCTCATGTGGAATCCGATTGCGCGAAATGTCTGAGAATAATATGTTAATGGTAGGGGTCAGTGGAAGAAGGGAGTTAAGGCCTTTCTGGACTTAGCCCCCATCTTCCATTGATCACATCAACTATATGAGTATCAAAACTATTTAGTCATATGCTAAATCAATGTTGGTGAAATAGGGCGATATGACTAGTCTAGAGCGGAGCTCATATAGCAACCCCAAACAACAAATAACAAAAAAACAAAAAGAAATATAATACATGACTGTATGATTAAGCTACTGAGTGTCTGTTTCACGAAACCTGTCCAAATGTTACGGCTATATAAATAATGCAATTCAATATATCTTTCGATAATATTAAATTATAACAAAATTTAAGAATTAGCCTACTTGTTATTTCGCGAAATTTGGTCCAATATTGATTTAAATGCGAAAAAAACAATTTCCACATGTTAAATCCCCATATACATCTTCACTCTATGAAGCTGTCTATGGGGATATAACATAGGGAATTGTTTCTAATTTCAGAAATAGTGGACTGATTTTCAAAATGTAATTTGTTTTCTTTCGTTAGTTCATTTCCAATCTATCTAGCTAGGTTTCAGAATCAATTTCCATTTTTTTTTCTTTTTTCGACTCCTCCTCCAGGTTCTCCACCTCTTTTTTTCCCCATGTTTGAATTCCCATAGAGAACTCATGTTTCGTAATAAAATCAATATTTGACCAAATTTCACAAAATAAAAAGAAAACTAATTGTTAAATTTTGATAAAATTTAGTATTATAGAAAAACTATTCGTAAGTGCAAAATTAGGATCGTCTGTAAATTTCACATTAACACCGTTTTCTTGTAAACGATTATTGAATTTACATTTATTGGGCATAGGCTGCATATGCAGCCTATGCTCAATAAATGTAAATCCATCAATTGAAATTTCCAGACAATCCTAAATTTGCACTTACGAATATTTTAGTCGTACGCAGTTTAGTGAAACGGCCCCCTGGCCGGCTGTGTCACTGAACTAAGTATGAGTATGGTGATCCTGATATTGGTATATACATGTACTGGTCACACAGACAATACACCACATTCTGCAATGACAGCGACATATTAATCAGCGGTGTCTCCCATGAAATAAAATATGCGAGTTCATATTGTTCAATGTATCATTGATTATGACATTGTTTTAATATATGTACAGTGGGGTCAGCGTGTAAGTGCACACACGAACGAACACGACATGTTGGAACCAACCTGTCGTGTTCGTTCGTGTGTGCACTTACACTGTAGTGCGTGTTCGTTAAAAGTACATGTGAATGTACAGTCATGTGCAAAAGTAAAGTTAAACAAACAAATGGGTGGATCCAGCATTTGGGGAACTGGAGTTTGTCTAGATGCGAAGGTAACTCTTGCAATCTACTCCCGTACCGTCCGTAGCTAGCAAGAGTTACCGTTCGCAACTAGGGGGTTGTCCTATTTTCGAGCTCTTCAAAATGCACTTTCCTGTGTTTTACTGCATTTAAATTCAGACTCCAACTGGTGATAAACTGTGATATATGTAAACTCCGTGGCTGAACGGGGGAGGGTGGGAGGGGGGGGGGTGAAACCCCGGACCCCCCCCCCCCCCACCCCTTCCAGATCCGCTCCTGGGTAAAATTAAGAAACTCGTATTTCTGTAAATCCAGCATGATAATATATTCAGTGCTGTGAGCTGATAATAGCCCAATTCAAGTGTTATGTAAAACATATGTATAACATCTGTATTCCATATCTATTGGTAACTAAAACAAACAGACTAATTATAGCTGACGACGTCATTATAGTATAAAATGTGTTTATATGCGATTGCCATGGTTACTAATCATGACAGGTCAATTAGTTTTTCACAAATGTGTGTCGATGCATGCTATTATTAATGTTTGTTTACTTGTTGTTAGGCAACACGAACTGACAATGTAATATTTATTGTCTACAAGAATGTTTCGGAGAGCACTGGAATTGGGCTGTGAATATATAAACTATGCTAATTGTACATAGCTCGTACTAACTGACTTAGCACAAAAGTTCATCTCGTGAACTTTAATTTGGCACCTAACTGTATATGTACTGGGAATACTATACGTAAGTGCATAATTTGTCATGGTTACCATGGTTACAGGATATAAAACAATAAATAGTGTCACTATTTAATTTAACCAAATACCTCATCCGTTTGCTGCTACATTCACACTTTAAGAATAATCTGACATAAGCTGCAACCAGTCTGCAAGGGATCTCTCTGACTCATAACGTTTTGCATGCTGGGGAAAATTGCTAAATATAGTTCAAATATAACAGCAGACGACAGTTCCTTAATATTGTTTTTATTATTGCTCTCTGAAAACTATGAACATAATTGTTTATGTCGTGGAATTTCATTGGAATTACATCGTTACGATGCAATTCCAATGAAATTCAACGACATAATGTGGATATAATGTTCACCGCTAGCGTGCAAAGGGTTAAAGGTACATGCCCACTCAGTAGGCACAAAATGTTCTTTACAGGAATTAAATAAGTGTATAGTTGTGTCACTATTCCACCAGTTCTAAATATTATGAGTGCCCGCTATACAGATATAATGTTATTTTTTTATTATTTATACTATTTAAATGCATCCCCAAAACATAATAATGTTGACATATTATAAAGTATGATCATTGCACATCAAACATAAATACAGAGAATAAATAGTAATGTCCGTTAGTATTTTAAAGAAAACGGTTATCGCCCCTGATATCAGTGTGAAAATTTATTTCTGATATAAAATGATCAATAATTCCAATCAATACGTGGGGTAATGGTAAATGAATGTTTAGTTTGCCAAAAAAATGTCTCAGATGATGTCTCTGATATAAAGAACAGTTTGTGCCTACTGAGTGGGCATGTACCGTTAACAAAAATAAATCAAATCTCCTCTCACCACATTTATTGCCACCTGCTCCGACACTGTTTACACCACGTGACATCGTGTTCGAGTAAGTTTTAAATATCCTACAAATATGTGCGATAATGTAATAACATATTCCGTATCATTTTTCCCAAGCCGATTTGTAGAACGGTTGATCGGGTGCCGGATATTTAAAGGACAATATCGTTTTCGTGTACAGAAACAACCAAACGGTATTCATTTGCATATCTTTGTACAACGTTTCACTTCGTTTTACATTCGAACCATCAACACACGTTCGCTGTATGCCATGTACGGTTTCAACAATAGAACAATACTTGCCATCTGTATTACCGTAAAGATTCTAATAGACGACGCCCGGGTGTCTATTAGAATCACCACTGGCTCCGAAGTCCAGGGTGGGCGTTTAATAGAGGCAAGTGTTATTCAGCAAAGGGAAAAAATATACGATGTTCTGTTATCTAAACAAAAACATAACTACGGGACGTTACTCTCAAACGCCAAACTTGATTGTACTGTCTGTCAGTTTATAAACATTCGGGGCAAGACGTTTCGGCCCACTCTGGTCATTATGGTACAGCCGGTAGAAATGTTAAATGTAATGGTAATGTACATGAAGACAGCGTCAATCATTAATGCTGATCAGATTTACGCCTACGGACGTTTCGTCAGCGTTTCGGATCTGTCGGGTTTGAGATGCTTTGACAATGGCGTCTCCGTAACCGTGTAAATTCTGATCACCCTGTGTCCGTGCAAATAGCTACTGCTGATGAGGAATTTACTGTGACACCGGAAACAGTCAAATTTCGCTTCCGCTTTTGAAAGTGAAAGTAGCAATTAAGTTTTTTCCACGATTTTAAAGGAAGTTGCTTTCGAAATAATGGAAAGAAAAAATATCTAATCGGACAATTAGCTCCGATTTTGTTTCAAGTCGGTACTGGGCGTTTATTAGAGGCACTAATTTTGTGAAAATCAGCCAAAAAATGTGTCATTTTCAACGTGAAAAGTGGGGGGTGGGCGTCTATTAGAGCATGGGCGTCTATTTGAATCTTTACTGTATACATGCGCCATAAAACGGCAGTTGCGATGTGTATAAGTCGTGCTCGGCGATTATTATAGGTCCGGGTTTGGAAGATTTGGAAGGTCCTCGAGCCAATTCATACCCTTAAATATAAGCTAAAAAATATCGTAGATCTTTTAATTGTATATTGAAGTGTGCTCATCAACACATCGACAATTGATCAGGTAAGCAGTTAGTTAACGAGGCCCTGACATATAATAATTATGAATATTGTAGGTTTGTGAACGTGCAATATGATGTTGTGAATTTGTCATGTGTTGTTGTGAATTTGACATTGCCATGAATTTTTATAAATCTGTCATGTGCTGATATGGCAGTGTATTATTGCGAACATGACATGTATTGTTGTGAACTTACCATGTGTTTTTTGCGAATTTGTCATGTATTGTTGTGACATTGCCATGTATTTTTGTGAATTTACATCTACATGTATTATTGTGACCTTGCCATGTATTGTTGGGAACTAGCCATGTATTGTTGTGATCTTGTCATGTTCTGTTGTCAATTTCCATGTGCATGTATTGTGAACTTTCCATGTATTGTTGCGAACTAGACATGTAGTGCTGTGACCTTGCCATGTATTGTTGTGAATTTCCATGTACATGTATTATTGTATTATTGCCATGTATTGTTATCTATTTTCATGTATTGTTGCGAACTAGCCATGTATTGGTGTAGCCATGTCATGTATTGTTGTGAATGTCCATGTACATGTATTATTGTGACATTGCCATGTATTGTTACGAACTAGCCATGTAGTGTTGTGGCCATGCCATGTATTGTTGTGAATTTCCATGTATTGTTGTGACCTTGCCATGTATTGTTGCGAACTAACCATGTATTGTTGTGACCTTTTCATGTAATAATGTGAATGTACCATGTATTATTGTGACCTTGCCATGTAATAATTGCCATATAATAGTGTGAATGTACCATGTATTGTTGTGACCTTGCCATATAATAGTGTGAATGTACCATGTATTGTTGTGACCTTGCCATATAATAGTGTGAATGTACCATGTATTGTTGTCACGTGACCTTGCCATAAAATAGTGTGAATGTATCATGTATTGTTGTGACCTTGCCATATAATAGTGTGAATGTACCATGCATTTTTGTCACGTGACCTTGCCATATAATAGTGTGAATGTACCATGTATTGTTGTGGACCTTGCCCATATAATAGTATTTAATGTTCCATGTAAATTGAGTTTGACCTTGCCATATAATAGTATTAATGTACAAATGTACCTTGTATTGTTGTTGACCATGCCATATAAAAGTGTTGAATGTACCCATTGTATGTTGTGACCACCATATTGTGTGACCATGTACCATTTGTATTGTGACCTTGCCATAAAATAGTTATAATGAACCTATGTATTGTTGTGGACCTGCCCATAATAGTGTTTGAATTACATTTATTGTTGTTACCTTGCCGTATGCCAATATGTGAATGTCCATGTATTGTTGTGACCTTGTCATATAAAATAATATTAATGTACCAGTATTGTTGTGACTGTCATATAATAATATTATAATAGCCATTGATTGTTGTCCACTGCCATATAATAGTGTGAATGTACCATGTATTGTGATGTCCTTGCATATAATAGTGTGAATGTACCATGTAGTGTTGTGACCTTGCCATATAATAGTATTAATGTACCATGTATTGTTGTGACCTTGCCATATAATAGTATTAATGTACCATGTATTGTTGTGACCATGCCATGTAATAGTGTGTATTTGTGAAATTACAATACATGCTTGTTTTCACAGAACACGTCATTCAACGTTATCTCGATATGAAATCTCATCTGCCTACACAAATGTAAAATACATCAGAAGTTCTTCCGGTGCCGTCGCGTTGTCAGACATCAATCTTTAAAGGTACATGCCCACTCAGTCGGCACAAAATGTTCTTTATGGGAATTAAATAAATGTATAATTGTGTCACTTTTCGACCAATTCTAAAAATTACGAGTGCCCGCCTTACAGATATAATCATTTAGTAATGATTAGTTTACTGATAGTGGCGCACGGTGGTATCAGGCTATTTTCATAAGCAAATGAGGCATGATATTTTTTAATTATTTATACTCATTATATTCGTCACCTAGAAACATAATGTTTTCGACAGATTATAAAGTATGATCATTGCACATCAAAATATAAATACAGAGACTAAATAGTACTGTCCGTTAGTACACGGTTATCGCCCCAGATATCAGTGTGGAAATTTACGTCAGATATAACATGCTTCATAATGCCAATTATTATGTAGGGTAATGGTGAATGAATGTTTATTTTGCCAGAAAATGTCTCAAATGATGTCTCTGATATGAAGAACATTTTGTGCCTACTGAGTGGGCATGTACCTTTAACACGTATATGTACAACGCTGAACAGCCGAACATAAAACATATAATAGGTTCCAACATTCAGCCATCACAACGGTACACGTTATGCAGTATAACCTCTCTAAACCGGGCACCAAGAAAACACAATGAGTTTCTTGGTCATTTATCTCAGGTGAAAATGCCTGTTCGTGATCGCATAGCACACAACTATGGTTCAGAATGATCAAATGCCTGATTTACAGTGAAACCTCTCTAAGTCGGACACCCTGGGGTCTAGCTACAATAAATCGGCTCCGATATGTTATCTACGGCTACAATTTGATCCATTCAAAAAATGTGAGCAACCGAAGTACATACCCAAACCTGTTGTTATGTCAAAATTTAGTAAACTGTATATTGTATACATTTAAACAAATAATCTTTGATGTAGAACTAGTAAATTTCCAAAACTAATAGAACAGGGAAATCATTTTCCAATCGAAGCCACATTTTCCCTAGTTGTTGTTCAACATTCAAAATAACGAAAAGAAGCTTTAAAATTTACAAGATATATATGTACATGTAAATGTCAGATAAACACCTTGACAAAATGACAAAAACACCTGCAAAATAACCAATTTCTGCATGTATGTGATCTTCATTGATGATTTATTGATATAGCTTTGACAGTTGACAGTTTGAAATTGTATACAGTCGAACCTCCCCGAACGGCCACCTCTCTACAACAACAGCCTCTCTATAACAGCCGCTATTTTATATCCCAAATGGATGATTTCCTCTGTGTCTAACCCTTAGACTGCTGAATACGAAACTTGTCGTCTGCTGTTACTTTTGCCTTCTTTCTCAATAAAAACATGTTTTGACAGCATTTTAGAATCATTTCCGTAAATTATTCTAAAATGTTGCCAAAGCATGTTTTTGATGAAAATTATCGAATAAAATAAATAAACCGCGGACGATAAAATTTAATTCAGCATTAGCCTCCCTACAACAGCCACCTCTCTACAACAGCCAGTTTTGCGTCTTCACATGGGCGGCTGTTGTAGAGAGGTTGCACTGTACTTACGAACAGTTTAGTCGTACGAAGGTTAGTGAAACGGCCCCCGGACCCGTGTATTTTCCTTAATATGCAACGGATGTTGGTGAAATATGGCACAGCAAACGCGTCTTCATGAGTTGCATTTGGTGGTCTAGGGAGTTTGGCACAGACTTATGTCGTTTTTGCGAAGAATCGATTTCCGTGTCGGAGACACGGAAATAGATTATTCGCAAAAACGACAGAAGTTTGGGCGAAAATACAGAGACCACCAATGCAGCTTAACAAGACGCGTTTGATGCGCCATATTTCATCAAAATCCGTTACGTTTATAACTATAAAAGAATACGTACTTTGAATCGGTACTTGTTGTTGTTGTTAGTACCACGTGATCATACACCTTGGTATTGGAACAAGTACGGGAAATCTGAACATACGTGTAACATATAGTCGGGACTGCGCCCCGTATTATTGTCTGCATTTGTTTTTTCCATTTATCGTTTTCGGAATGAAAACGTGTTTTGACAGTACATGAGAATCGTATTTCGTGGAGACGAATCTCATGTGCTATCAAAGAGGATTATGTTAAGGAGTGACACGACCATGATCACCAGCAGACGACACAAACTTGATATCTTTGTAGAATCGTCTGTAGACTACACGCATTGTACCTACTGTCGTTTGAAGGCTCGGTGTCTCAAAGGATGTCATAGATATCCAATATGTGTTTTGTATTCCTTTCAAGGGCTTTATTTGATGTTTCCAATGAGCTTTTTCTTTTATTCTACTTTATATTATCGTATAGTGTTACATACAGGGGGATAAGTCCACAGTGATGGTGCATTTCCTCTATTTCTCATTCAGGGTGCACACTTTGTGAAACATACATTTAACACACTTTAGCTGTTAAATAGCAATTATATATTATTATACTCATTATACAAGGTGCATTATCACGTGGTTACAACAACAACAACAACAATGGCTGAAAGTGCTGAAAGCGCGCCCACTCCAAATTAAGTATTATTTGATATTTTCCTTAATAGGCAACGGATTTTTGATGAAATATGGCGCAGCAAACGCGTCTTCCTGAGCTGCATTTGGTGGTCCCGGGAGTACGGCACATATTTATTTCGTTTTTGTGAAGAATCGATTTCCGTGTCAGTAGACACGGAAATCGATTCTTCACCAAAACGACAGACGTTTGGGCCAAAGTACCGAGACCACCAAATGCAGCTTAACAAGACGCGTTTGATGCGCCATATTTCATCAAAATCCGTTACATAATAATGACAAAATATAGGAATACGTACTTTGAATCGGAGAGCTTCTGGAAGTTTCAGTACTTGTTGTTGTTGTTGTAACCACGTGATCATACACCTTGCTATACACACGGGATTTCATTGTAAGCACTACATGACTTAACCCATTACATGCGGAATATACCTTTACGGGTATGAAATTTTCAATAATTTTATTTTTGTTATTTCTCAATGAAAGTATATGTTGTGACCACTCATTTGAACCGTCTCGACGAGACGGTTCAAATGGTGGTCACGACATATATGTACATGTTTTGTAATGGTGGTCACGACATAGATTTTCCGCGAACAAAATTGCGTTTCCTCAACATGAAAATGGTTAATTGCATCGACTGCACAAGCTAATTGTTGCTGCAGTCGGCACCGGCGTAAACTGCTTCACGTCGGCAAAGATTCCTCGGTTTCATGACAAGATGCTACTCAACTCAACTTAGACCTACTACAGTATCGTAGAAAGGTTAGAGAATAGTAAATGGTGCGAAATCGCCAAGAGGGTACGCAAAAATAATCCGGTATGAAAAGAATAGTGCGGTCATAAACACAGATTGCTTGCAAAGCTTGATCCCTTTATTTCTTTTTAAGACCCGGCTTCATTCGAGGAACATTTTGGGGTGTTTTTAGCACCAGTTTTTATCATATGTGTAGCATTTAAAAGAAATCACTGAACCTATTAGTCAAGTGATTGATGTAAACAGAGTTTCAGTGGCCAAAAAATGTAAACAATAGTGGGGGACATGACGAGGTTGGATTTTTCTTTCTTAGGACTAAGTGAATCTATTGTTGAATTAATGCAGAACCAGTACAGACCGGCTGCAGGGCATGTACAAGTAGGTCCCACATCATACATACGAATAGTGAAAGTAGGAGAGACTGGCCTTATTGGATGGGATTTTGTTAAATATATAGTACAACTTTTGGTGTGTTCTAACCTAAACGCATTTTGTGTCTCTGCTGACAAACCACGTTTTTTGCTAAGGACTAAAACTAATTGAAAACGTGCAGACGAAAATACAGTAAATGTGATATTGTCATCTGTCGATAATTGTACAGCCTGTTACGGGTGAAATTCGCGGGAAATTACAAGTTTGTCGTTTTCTACAGTCCCATGATCTATCTGTGATCCACATGCAAATTATCTCCCATGGAAAGGTAGAGGCTAAACATACCGATATAGAGGACACCCTCAAAGTATACTTAGCTTGATAAGCATGCTGTGCAATTTTGGTGAAATCGGCTACAGATGGTCATCAAATTGTCTCGGAGTCAGAGACAATTTGATGACCATCTGTAACCGATTCCGAGACAATTTGATGACCATCTGTAGCCGATTTCACCAAAATTGCAAAGCATGCTTATCAAGCTAAGTATACTTTGAGGGAGTAATCATATATTTTTCCCGTAATGCATTATTTCATATAGAACTAGCGACGGAATATATTTGATGATTGAAAGTATGCAGAATTATTATACTGAATGTATTACATTATCACAGCCATAATGGAATAATTCCAGCACAAAAATATTTACACAATTCCCTAACATTTGATTGGTCCGTAGCAAGTCTCTGTCCAAAATTTATATCCCATTAAACTCCATGCCGAACTACTTTCCGTAACCGTTAGGCGCAGTTAAAATAATTCTTAAGAAAACGGAAAATAAACACATTTTCTTGATGAATTTATTTCAAATGCTGGAATTATAAGGAATGAATGGCCTTTGTGTGGAATTTATCGGGGATATAAACTTGGAAAAGTCGCGGGAATACTGGACGAGGCCTTCCGGCCTTCGTCCAGTATTCCCGCGACTTTTCCAAGTTTATACCCCGATAAATTCCAAAATAAGGCCATTCATTCCTATAATAAATTCAGTATCATAAAAAATAATAAATTTATCCTGAAATTGACAATTTTTCAATCAGAGAGTACTTAGCAAGATAAGAATACTCTTGGTGAAATCGTCTACTGGTCCACATAAACAAACCTACGGCCGCCTTCAGACGCGAAATACGGTAATCCTATTCGCTGTAACTTCATTGAAGTACTACTAGTGTCTCATTGAGTGCAGACAATCACTCTTATAGAAATTGTTCATGGACTACTTCATAGCGCTGATGACATCTCAGTTACACGGCAGTATGAGAATAGTTTGTCATGGCGCAATTCTGACACTCCTTTGCGAATTATGCGATTGTCATTATTATACATTTTATATCAGACGTAAATTTCCACACAGATAGCAGCGACGATAACTTTGTTTCCTTAAAATGTTAACAGACATTAATATTTATTCTCTATATATATGTTGGATGTGCAATGATTATACTTTACATGTAATATGTCGAAAATATTATTTTTTCAGGTGCGCATTTAATTAGTATAAATAATTAAAACATATCATGCCTCATTTGAATATGAAAATAGCCTGATATCACCGGGAGTCGCTATCAATAGAATAAATATTACTAAATGATTTCCTCTGTATAGCGGGCATTCGTAATTTTTATAACTTGTGGAATAGCGACACAATTATACACTTATTTAATTCCTATACTGAAAGAACATGTGCCTTCTGGGTGGGCATGTACCTTTAAATCTTGTCATATGTTGAGTGTTCTTTATTTCCACATGGACATATTTCCAAGGTTGTATCAATCCATGTTTTTATAGAAGAAAAAAAGACAAAATAAAAAACAACGGCAGTAACAATGTTAGTGTACTGCTTTCTAAGGGTTAAAACATTATGTACTTCAGCCTGTCGCCGGCACTGCTGAGATATATGTTGCTTCGACTGGTGGAGACATGGGGCTTATGGGATTTGTGATCAGTGTAGCTCGTGATCAGTCAGCACTCTCCATGGGCCCATTTTACTAACCTTCGTACGACTGAAATGTTCGTAAGTGCAAATTTAGAATCGTCTGGAAATTTAAATTGATGCATTTACATTTATTGAGCATAGGCTGCTTATGCAGCCTATGCTCAATAAATGTAAATCCAATAATTGTTTACAAGAAAACATGGTTATTGTGAAATTTACAGACTATCATAATATTGCAATTAGGAACATTTTAGTCATGCGAAGTTTAGTGAAACGGACCCCAATGACCTTTATAGTATAATAACGATATACATAGCTGCAAGTTTTCCGCTTAATGTGCATTACGTTTCACTCTATATCGCTACTCCACAGTCAACGGTATAAATTTGTGGAATGATATTTCCATTTCATGCACTAAAATAAAGCAACAATATACTCCAGTAAGCAAAGCATTTTTGGTCGGCAAAAATAGTAAAGAAATGAAACATATGTAGCTAACATGTTTTGAGCCTCCTAAATAACATAGGCTGGTCTCCAAAAATGTCCGAGGTGAGCGTTGGACGTTCGTAAAATCTGAAAATCCAAGATGGCCGCCAATCTGAATATATTTTGGCAATATCTCGGGAACTAAGCCAGTTATGAACATAATTTCAGTTGCTACACGTATGTTTCCGATGTCTACCTATAAGATGGTAATAACCGTTAAAGGATGAAAAATTCACCATCATGGATTTCAAAATATGTGCTCTCAACACTGATATCTTACACCTCGACGCCCACTAGTGTCGGTCTCATTTACAGTAACACCATAATTCCCATTGTAACAACCTTGCGCTTGTGGTTATAGCACCAAATTGTTCCAGATACGAACATGCAATTAAAATGCAATAAGCCAGGTTGGGTTAGAAAACACCTCAAGTAGTTCTAATTTGTAAATTAGTAACATATTTACAGTAAAAATCTAGCAAATGACAGGAGGCAAGTGCTTACCGTGCACTTTATGCGAAGGTCATTTCAAACATGCATGAACTGAATGTGGTAAGATAATACCGTACAAGTCAGGGGCTCTTTTCACTAAACTTCGTACGACTAAGATGTTCGTAAGTGCAAATTTCGGATCGTCTGTAAATTTCAATTGATGGATTTACATTTATTGAGCATAGGCTGCAAATGCAGCCTATGCTCAATAAATATAAATCCAGTAATTGTTTACAAGAAAACATTGTTATGCGAATTTACAGACTATCATAATGTTGCACCTACAAACATTTTAGTCGTACGAAGTTTAGTGAAACGGGACCCTGATGTTCCGTCTACGGCAGGTGTCGATCAGATCTCCTCTATCGGAATACCGGCTAGTGTCGTTTGATATCAATTTTATCAGGCAAGACTGAACGCGCTGAAATGCCGAGGTTCGCCTGATAATATTGATACCAAAAGATAGTACAATCGTGTATCTTGGTATTCTGTTTATCATATAGCGGTTTGTCAATGCATAGCGATTAGCCTGATATGTTTTTTATTCCATCCATATGATACTTAATATAGCGCTATAATGATATGCTTAAACATGGAACCTGAATAACCCTTTCAACACTACAGACCTCTATAGCGGTGTTTGCAAACAGCGTAGATCCAGATGAACTTCATCTCATCACGATCTAAACTTTTTATCCCGTCAACACAGTGCGTATGTGCCGTGAAACACGGTGCCGTGAAACATTTTTGATATCCAGTCAATACTATTTTTGCATTTTACAGCCATTTGTAGGTGAAAACGGGATAAATAGAATAGTATGTTAGTGCCGTGAATGGGAAGAAATATCTGGCGCGGCACGGAAACGGGATGTGCTCGGCAGAGCCTCGCCCATCCCGTTTCCTGAGCCTTGCCAGATATATTTTCCCATTCACGACACTAACCTACTATTCTCTATGAACTTTATCTCCTCACGATCTAAACTTTATATACGGACTAGTTTGAAAATAATATTGTGACGATTGGATTTGTTTCTGTTTATAGTATGTACATGTACTTGAATATAATGCACGTTTTTGGAAACTTTATCAAATAAGTTGGTGCGATGTATTGATATACTAGTATACATGTATGTCATTTACTGTGCATGAAGTATGGAAGCGTCCTGGTGTCAATGCTAAACTATTTTTTATCTCCTAATTACTAACTCCTAATTAGGAGATACCAAGTCATAATTAGGAGTTGTAACTCCTAATTAGGAGACATTATCTCCTAACTAGGACTTACTATCTCCTAATTAGGACTTAGTATCTCTTAATTAGAATAGAGTAACTCCTAAGTAGGACTTGGTAACTCCTAATTAGGACTTAATATCTCCTAATTAGAATTTACTATCTGTGTCAATGCTGAAACTTTTTTTTATCTCCTAATTAGATAGCTAATTAGGAGATAATAAGTCCTAATTATGAGATAGTAAGTCCTAATTGGGAGTTACTATCTCCTAATTAGGACTTAGTATCTCCTAATTATGAGATAATAAGTCCTAATTAGGAGATAATATCTCCTAATTAGGAGTTAACAACACACATCGTATAACAAAGACATCACCTGAGACACAGTGCCTTGATACATGATGCACTCAGTAGGCACATACTGTTCTTTATATCAGAGACATAACTTGATACATGATGCACTCAGTAGGCACATACTGTTCTTTATATCAGAGACATAACTTGATACGTGATGCACTCAGTAGACACATACTGTTCTTCATATCAGAGACATTACTTGATACATGATACACTCAGTAGGCACATACTGTTCTTTATATCAGAGACATAACTTGATACATGATGCACTCAGTAGGCACATACTGTTCTTTATATCAGAGACATAACTTGATACATGATACACTCAGTAGACACATACTGTTCTTTATATCAGAGACATTACTTGATACGTGATGCACTCAGTAGGCACATACTGTTCTTTATATCAGAGACATTACTTGATACATGATACACTCAGTAGGCACATACTGTTCTTTATATCAGAGACATAACTTGATACGTGATGCACTCAGTAGACACATACTGTTCTTTATATTATATCAGAGACATTACTTGATACATGATACACTCAGTAGGCACATACTGTTCTTTATATCAGAGACATAACTTGATACGTGATGCACTCAGTAGACACATACTGTTCTTTATATCAGAGACATTACTTGATACGTGATGCACTCAGTAGGCACATACTGTTCTTTATATCAGAGACATTACTTGATACATGATACACTCAGTAGGCACATACTGTTCTTTATATCAGAGACATTACTTGATACATGATACACTCAGTAGGCACATACTGTTCTTTATATCAGAGACATAACTTGATAAATGATGCACTCAGTAGACACATACTGTTCTTTATATCAGAGACATTACTTGATACGTGATGCACTCAGTAGACACATACTGTTCTTTATATCAGAGACATTACTTGATACATGATACACTCAGTAGGCACATACTGTTCTTTATATCAGAGACATTACTTGATACGTGATGCACTCAGTAGACACATACTGTTCTTTATATCAGAGACATAACTTGATACATGATACACTCAGTAGACACATACTGTTCTTTATATCAGAGACATAACTTGAGACATTTTCTGGCATCTTAAATGTTCATTCACCATTTCACCCGTATTGATTGGCATTATTATACATTCTATATCAGACGTAAATTTCCACACTGATATCAGGGGCAATAACCGTGTTTTCTTAAAATGTTAACTGACTTTACTATTTATTTTCTGTATGTATTGTTTGATGTGCAATGATCATACTTTATAATCTGTCGAAAAATAGTATTTGTTAGGCGACGCATTTAATTAGTATAAATAATTAAAACATATCATGCCTCATTTGCATATGAAAATAGTCTGGTACCACCGCGCGTTACTACCAGTAAAATAAATATTACTAAATGATTATATCTGTATAGCGGGCATTCGTCATTTTTTGAACTGGTGGAATAGTGATAAAATTATACACTTTTTGAATTCCAATAAAGAACAGTTTGTGCCTACTGAGTGGGTATGTACCTTTAAATTGTTACATCTTATTTTATCTAGACTGCCTTAGGCATATTATTTCTATAGTTCGTACTTACGATTTCATGGGTCGACTTCATATGGAAACTTTTCACGTTCAATGACAAGTTTAGTTCTCAATTTACATAACGCCAGAGAAATTAATCCTTCCAGAAGGATTAATTTCTCTGGCGTTATGTAAATTGAGTCTTTAGTTACTAAACATTGAGGCATGGTTGAACACGTTGTACGACATGTTTATAACCTTTTCATTTGATGTTGCATTCGCGTTTGAGCTTTGCAGAGAAAACTATTGTTCGTCGACGACTATCGTTCACGTGTATGGTTAAGCCGTTTATCATACACTGTCACAATAGTCGTCTGCGAACAATAGTCGGCTCTAACGTGTAGTGTGGGAGCCAAGTCCACATGTGTCCGGCTACACAACTCCGGTATACCCACTTTTTTCAGAAGTTTAGTTGTTACGTTATACATCTAAGACCAAACAAAAAGTAACAACACTTTTCTAGGGAATGGCACAAGTTCAGAAATTTTGAATTTCAAATGGCCGCCAAATATAAATAGTTTGCATTATATTTGTATCATATTATGCTTTTCTCAGTAATTTCGACACGAGAAAAGTTGGTGCGAGGCCATGGAAAGAATTTTAGTATCTATCTGAATAATCAGATATGTCCTGCAATTCAAGGTGGCCGCAAAATATAATAGGTGTACCGTAAAATAAATTTGGTTCCACATTGGAGCTCCTAAACAGGATACTATAACATGTTTGTAAATATTGGATGCTCTACATCAACACCGTCCTATCTGTATTAAGTTTTCTGTTTTTTGGCGGGAGACATACTGTCTCCACGCTATTTGGATCGTGATTCTGGCCGTTTGCACGGGTCTACTTTCGGAAGTGGCTCTCTGTTCATCGGGGGACGTCTCAATAGGCTCAATTTGCGTTCGCAATTAACAACAGTCAGGTGACATTTAAAGTGAGCGAGTGAACAGAAAGCAAGTTATTAATAGCAACGGCAATGCTCAACATTATGTGTAAAATAGTTGGCATGCCCAACTTTACTTTTGAAGAGAACAAATTGCTGTTATTGAGACGCCCCCGTATCGTGTACCACGCAGTCGCAATGCGACGTCGAAGGCCATTTCTTTTTCATATTGTGGTTTACGGGCGATTCTCGAAACATTACCCTCTGGGTGAGCGAAACAAAATTCACGAAAATATTTTGCCGTTCATGCAGCATACACGTATGTAGGCCTACGCCCAGTCATAATTTTGAAAAGATTTCACATAATACGTCTGCAATATACCTCGTAAAACGGTTTATTAGTCAGACATAAAGCACCTTTGCTTCATCAACCTATTTGTGTTTAGAGCAGGCTGTATTTTACAAACACCAGTAACTGATCAAGTTCTCCAAATTTGCAGAGTGTACATCCAATAATCAACATCGAATATATTTCTAACAAGGAATTTCTGAGTATGCAAATTCACAAGTGGCTACTTGTCTCCCGCCAGTCAGTACTTTCAGTACTTTGATTATTTGATTAGTTTGAACATCTGAATGATTAAAACCACAACGATAAAGTCACGAACAAAGACATTCTATTTTTAAAACTCTGCGACGGAACGTTTTTTCTATAGAAACACATCCAGTCTCACGGCCACAGAGTGGAATTTTATTTTTGTTCATCAAAACACATCTAGACTCTCGGTCTCGAAAAGGACTTGGAAATTTGTTTCATAAAAGTAAAATTAATGAAACATCTTGGATACCATTTAAATGTGCTATCTGGAACTGGCATAAACGCATCAAGTGCTTACGCACTCATCTTTCATTTCTGAAGATGATACATACACAAGCACAGAACGAACTTATGAGGGCAGGGAACATCGTGCAAAGAGAAACTAAACCTGATAAATCGCGGATGTTCCGGTATTATTAAAGCACTGCTATAATTTTAGATACTATGCTTTTCTGAGAACTAAAACACCGTTGTCAGAAGTGCAATTCGGCCCATTTGCTTACCGCACTGGTTGCTGATCGGTATGGCCAATATACGGCATTGCATATATTAATGGAGAACATTGCTTGAAACCACAGGTGACTGTAAAACATCGCATGTCAGTATCATGTCAAGTGTAAGGTCAGAAATGTAGTAAAACATGTGCATATTTCAAACCGTTAGAATGACAGGAATCGGTAGGTTACTATAACAAGTTCCATGGAATATGTATAAACATACAGCATCCAGCGTCACAGTGCCGTTTACCGGGT
This sequence comes from Conchocele bisecta, assembly GCA_029237695.1. Taxonomy (NCBI): domain Eukaryota; kingdom Metazoa; phylum Mollusca; class Bivalvia; order Lucinida; family Thyasiridae; genus Conchocele; species Conchocele bisecta. The sequence goes on along the minus strand of CM055270.1, from coordinate 59,471,293 downwards.
TAAAAAGTACAATGTGCATGTGATATAGCACTAGTTTTGTCACTCCATTCTCTCCAGAAAAAGTCGTCGAAATCGACGGCCACTGAACATATTAATAATGTATACAGATAGGCAGGTATTTCGTGGTATTGTCAGTCTCCAAGGTCATTGTCCAGACTATATCTATATTATATACGTAGATTAATATATCTATAATGAAATGTGCACCATCCCAACTTCGTTGTGCCGAATAATTGTGAATAAATTAGAAACCACTGACATAAATCAAACATTATTAGCGAAATTGGTAATTAGCGTGCTTCTCACTAATGCGTTCCGGGTTCGATCCTCGACCGTAGCAGTATGCGAGATGGATGGTGGTCGCCAGTAGCCTATTTCACCAACATTGCAAAGTACATGTATGCTTATCTAGCAAAGTATACTTTGAGGGAGAAATTTTCAATTTAAGGATAAATTTATGAATTGTTATTATACTGAATTTATTACATTATCACAGCCATTTTGGCTGTGATAATGTATAAGTTCAGTATAATAATTCTGCATACCTTTAATCAACAAATATATGCAGTGGTTAGTTCTATATTAAATAATGAATTTTGGGGAAAATATATGATTACTCACTAAAAATATACTTTTCTAAATAAGTATACTTTGCAATTTTTATGAAATCGGCTATAGATCGGGTACTCCGGTTTTCTTCCACTGTAAGGACCGCACTTACGCCTCCGTCGGTAGCAATGAAAGCATTTGTATAAGTGCCGTCATTCTAGTTGTTTGTAATCGTTGTCACATAAAGTCCAAAGTGTCAACGAACAAGACAAGTTACAATCCGTCTTTGAACGCTGGTGTACCTGCCAATATATGCTACCGGCTGCTTCAATCCGGATATTAGCAGGGGGTTGTCGATCAGAAGTCAATCAGTAGAATTATTGAATTAATAAATAAATGTACATCCATCCCACTGATACTGCATTCCAGTACACTGGACATCACATTTCCTGACTTATGCTATCATTCCTCCGAGCAGCACGTGGTGGTGACAGTAACGGCCTTTTCCATTGAAAAGTAAATTTATAGATCATATCAGCAGTCATGGAGAACAATCGCTCCCCACATATTGCTGATCTATGTACTAAGCCTACAAACATAGTGTGCAAGGACCAAACCACAAGCACGAGCAGTGCACTACTGATATATGTGTACACGGATGCTTCACCAGCCAAGTATATGACACAAGATGTCATCTTCATACCAGGACTTATTTTGTTAGTGGCTGTCACGAACGGAGGACTCTCTGAGAGAATTGGTCCTTGTTGCACTGTACAAAATATGCATATATATGAAATCATTGCAGTGTTACCAGATGTGTTCATATTCAGCTGGAAGTCAGCAGCAGATGGTGCATAGCCTCTGCTTATTACATACTATGCTTTGACTTGCAGCATATGCTCAGTAGCCGATTTCATCAACATTGCAAATGTATACTTATCAAGCAAAGTATACTTTGAGGAAGTAATCATTTATTTTTTCGGAAATGCATTATTTCATATAGAACTAACGACTGCATATATGTGATGATTAAACTTATGCCAAATTATTATACTGAAAGTATTACATTATCACAGTCAAAATCACATTCAGTATAATAACAATTAATAAATTTAACCTTACATTGAACATTTCTCCCTCACAGTATGCTTTGCTAGATAGAGGTATACGTTGCAATTGTGGTGAAATCTGCTACTGATGTGCTTTGTAATTGCAAGAAAAGCATCACATTGAACTGTTCTGCATATTGGAATGATGTTCAACACGAAGCCCTATTTAATCAATCAATAAAATACCGCCAGTACATTGTCTTGGATTTAAAAGACAGAGATATATTATATACGGCTATCAGAAGAATATATATTGCAAGTGCTTTTATATTGCGCCTGTTGATGTGTGTCCTATTATTTTCCAGTATTGTCTCAACAATGACATGCCTCCTAGTACCAACTTGGGCGACCATCAAGAAAAATCCATAGATTGTGATAATTGAATGTGGTCAATGTGTGTTTGACACGAGGTTTAATTTCCGATAGAATTTGACGTTTCTGATGCCCACAGAAAGTATTGTAATTCCAAAAATAAAGTGTCAGTACATAGCTTTAATTATTTGAGTCGTAAAAAATATATACCATTTTAGTTTTTATATACAACAATACTAAAGGTAACGGTTCAGTGTTATGACATTAAAGCACTAGTGACTGTACCATAACAATACTCACACAAATAAAATATATACAAAGCAACATTTCATCACAGCCGTTGAATGAATAGTTCCAGCAAAACTCAATCGCGAGTACAGGCCCGTACAAACGCATTCACGCATCGAGTTGGATGATCCTTTTAAATAATGGTAATGGTAATGGTAATGTTTATTCAGCAATAGGCCTACTGGCCCTTGAGCTTACAATATAATACAACAAAATATTTATCACAAGACGACAAACAGTGGTGAATTATGTATTGATTCACTAGTAAATACATGCATATTCATCATGCGTGCCAAACTATAATGCATTTGCATTATACTTTGGCACACAATGTGAATACCATGTAGTTACCGTGATATCCAGCTCTCCGAGCACACGGTCCGTTCCCACGATCGACATCAGCAATCGACCGTCCAAAGCTGAGCTATGCTCAGCTTCGTCCACTCGAAATCGCCAACTCCGAGCATGCACTCAGAAGGCTTTGTAGTACCATACTAAGTAAGTGCATGTAGTTCTTCTCACTATTAGTTTGCCGTTTAGGACATACGCACAATTAATAAAATCAAAAGCATAAATAATAATAAAGCCTAGGTTTAAGTATACCGTGTTGGAGAGTAGACACAAAGTTATTTCGAGAATATGGTTATGTGACCATACATGGTACGGTACATAAACGTATTCGCTTATAGCAATATGGCATTATATTGGGGTTATATGTCAATTTTGTAGCCACATACAGTATCATAAAGAACAAATATTACTCTATACGCTTGTTGTTGGAGATGCCAAACCCTTGACATAGTGCTATAATTACATATATGAAGTAATTGCATTCTTTATCTTCATGTATTTCACAGCTGCAACAAACATTCAGACCGTTTTTCAAACGATTTCGTAATACATATTCCGAGATTTCTAATAATGCTCCTATTAGTAGATACAAACAACTCAACCACTTTATACATACTTGGTCTTCTTAGATATTAATTACGAATATATGTGCGACGTAACTCAGCATATAAAGGGCATTCAATGACGAAGTGAAATTCGTCCTCTAAAACGTTATATATTGAACATGTTCTCCTATCAACTGGAGTGCTTACAGGTTTATGCCATCTAACAGCCTCGATGTCTAACCTGTGTGAGGATACTCTCAACTTTGTAAGACCTACACGAAATTTCCTAATAGTAATGCTATCAAGATAAGGTTGATAGTCAAATCTAGCAATACCTCTATAAAACACTGCTCGTGTAGACTCGTTTAATCTAGACATCCAGATTTGGACAAAATTATCATGTAATCTATGTTTGAAAATGTGCATAAAGTTGTTTATATTGCCTACCCCTTGTGCTATCCACACATTATCAAATCCTAACTGTGTAAGTAGATTTCTGACTAGTGATGCACAGTTACTTTTAGTTGGCCTATCAGTCATGTCATTTAACATCAACTTGTATATACCTCTAACATATTTTCTTTCTGGCATGTTCATCATTTTCAGCCAATACTTAACTATATTAAATAATGTGAGTGTATGTAATGTTGTTCTTCCAAGTTCTCCATATATAAAATCATTTTGAGTTTATATTTTAACTCCAATTAATATTTTACAGAATTTTAAATGGGTACGCACGATCTGATTCGCTTGTGCAAATCCCCAAACCTCGCTTCCATAATTTAAAATCGGTAATATAAGTTTATCGAATAGCTGTAGCACATGTTTTGGTGTCAAGTTATTAAAACTGTGCACGCATTTATTTAACTTAAATACAGCCTTCCGTGCTTGACCTGATAGTGTGCTCTGTGCCTGTGAAAAAGAACCCCCAGATGAGAAAAGTATTCCAAGGTATGAACATTGTGAAATAATTTCAATTTCTTTGTTTTGATATGAAAAATGTAATTGTCTCGGCAACACCCCACCCTTCCGGAAAACCATTATTTTTGTTTTCTCTGTATTTACTGTTAACTTCCATTTTTGACAGTACTCGGCCAATACATTTAAACCGTGCTGTAAACCTTCAGCGGACTAGGCAACTATAGTAATATCATCGGCATATAGGAGTAATAATAGTTTAATCATACCAGTATCAATACCTTCTACTCCCTTTAGGTAAAATTCATCCTCCAAGTCGTTTACATACATGGAAAATACAAATGGAGAGAGACATTCCCCTTGACGGACCCCCAATTCACACGTAAATTCTTCACTGAGACCATTATTGAAGTTAACCCTTGATTTAATATTTGCGTACATCGATTTAATAACATTAAATATTTTCCCTCTTATTCTTATCTGTATCAACTTATATCATAGATTTCCCGAACTACATAATCAAAGGCTTTCGAAAAATCAACGAAAGCGCAAAATAGTTTTGATTCCTTATTTACGACATGCGAAATTAAGCCATGTAGTACAAAATGAATATATGATATATAGTGCTCATATTTCTTTTAAATCCTGCCTGGGATTCAACGTATACATAATATTTGTCTGCCCAATCTGTAAGCCTGTTATTTAATACTCTCGAAATGTGACTTTCCGCGACAAAATTGAAATATTGAGTATGCGATCGGTGTAGCACCTGGGGGCCGTTTCACTAAACCTCGTACGACTAAAATGTTCATAAGTGAAAAGTTATGAGTCTGTAAATTTCACATTAACAATGTTTTCTTGTAAACAATTATTGGATTTATTATAAATGTAAATCCATCAAGTGATATTTCCAGACGATCCTAAATTTGCACTTACGAACATTTTAGTAGTAAGAAGTTTACTGAAACAGGCCCCAGATCTGCGCCCAATCAATACCAATGCATATCTATGTGGTAGCTTGTCTTAACATTTAAACCTGGTCGGAATATCAATCAATATATTATTGTTGCTGAGGGAAGACATATGCCATTGTCAATTCAATGAATGTACATGCTGAACAAAATGAAACGCGTATCGCAGGACAGCCATTTACAATGTACGGCTGTTGTAGAGAGTGTGGTTGTACCAGGCCCGTACGCAGGGGGGGGGGGGGTGCGACAGGCGCGTACGCACCCCCTTAACCCTTGCAACACCACAGGCATGCGCATAGTGGTATTGGCAAAACGTGTAGATCCAGATGAGTCGGCTCGTGACGATCCGTCTCATCAGGATCTGCACGTTTGCAAGTAAGTTTCATAGTCTTGAGAACAAAAAAAACCCATGTTCATAAAATGACTGGTCTGAATGTGATGATTGGATTGGGTTGCAAAATTAACATATCAAAATCCATTCCAGTTACTTAGGGGTGAAAGGGTTAATCTGGGCCTTGGATATGCAAAAAAAAATGTTTAGCCGTTTGTGCAGTCGATAACGCACCCCCCTAAGTTAATTCCAGCGTACAGGGCCTGTGTACTGTACATGTAAGTACGAGTTTCCGCTTGGCTTCGTCTGTCCACGTTGATCCTGTCTGACCGTTGCCGCAATTACCACCTACTTATTACCATCGTGGAGATAGCCTCTGTCATCGACTTACACTTCGTCTCTTGTGTGATCGCCAATATCGGGCGCGGCGTTCGAGACCGGGACAAATCACCGCTGGTTTCCCGGCGTAGGTCCTGATCAGGTATTTCTATAACGTGATTGTGTGTGTGTTAATAGCGTCGCGGGTGGTTATAACGAACAGTGTATGCCGTGATCAGACTGCGTGGATGACTGATCTCGGTCTACACTGGTTGCAAACGCATCATGATTATTTACCTTAGGTTGCGTCATGTATTCTGGTCCATATTCATGAGACGATTTCTACATACGTTATGACGGAATTGGGTCTGACATACCAATCGATGTAGCTCAATATCAGGTTGCGCATGCGCGCAGTCTGTTCGACGGTTGAATTGTTCGTCGTAGTTTCGTCAATGGAGCATATACGATATATAGTACAGTGTATAGTGATAGTTCTAAGTACATAACGTTAAGTACACTGCATTGTAAGTATTACATAAGCGTTATGACAGAGTAGTATTCTTTGTTTACTTTCTACTTCGTGGAGAGTGACCTAGTAATATTTTTATAGTGTATATACTTATAGTGTATACTGTTATCATGGTTATGTACATTTGCATTTGTTGTTGGTACATTCTTATAACCAATGTGTTGTGTCATCTTTCGAGCACGAAGAACACAACTGGGGTTGGTTCCATTTGTTTCGACAATTCCTTTGGCCGCCATCTTGGATTTCAAAATGGCCGCCCTGAAATGTTATATTCATTATATATACACTTCTAATACAGGTAGAATATTGATTCATTTTTTGGTGATAATCATCTTTTGACCACACACAACAAAACCCGTGTTATTTTCATTTTTAACAGGTCCCATTGCGGCTATCTTTCATTTAAAAATGACCGCCCTGAAATCATATACAATATATTTATAATACAGATATAATGTTGTTTTTTCGGCTATGCCATCTACATACCTCGATTATAAAACTGGGGTGGGTTCCACTTTTTCTGATGACTGGTATGGCGGACATTTTGTTTTCAATATGGCCTTTATGTAAATAATAGTTCGTATAGTGTATTTATAGTTAAGTTGTGTTGACTGTTTTGCTACGTTCTTGGAACAAAATTTATTTGTAGCATCAAAGAAAACATGAGTTGATCCTATTGTAATTTTCAAAATGGATGCCGTGAAAATCAATTCTGATATGATTATGAACAAATCATTTGAACTGACTTTTTATACGACCGTTTTTAAAAAACGGTACGTATTATGTTTTACCGCACGGCGGGCAGGCGGGCGGCTGAAGAAAAAGCGCATAGTTCGTGCACACAACTCCTCCGAAACCGTTCAGTCGATCGTTCTGAAACTATACACACGTCTTCTACACATATTGAAGATGTGCACCTGGGTGTTTTTATGCCGAACAAATATTTTTTAACAAAAATATCACCTTTTTAACTTAGCCATTTGTTCTACATTTTGCTATACAATTCTATATACGGTACAGAGTTTGTGTACACAACTCCTCCGAAACTGTTCAGTCGATCATTCTGAAACTATACACACGTCTACTACACATATTGCAGATGTGCACCTTGGTTTTTTTATGGCGAAAATCGTTTTTTAACAAAAATATCACCTTTTTAACTTAGTCATTTTGTCTACATTATTGTATCCAATTCCCTATCATTTCTACTTTACACTCTACTTTTCTATCTCTGTCTAAATTAGTATACATGTTTAGCACAACAAGATGAAGAAATAATGCTATAGACTTTCAAATTCTCATTAATGTTTCTTGCCTTGGTGACAGCTTCACATTTCTGCATCTTCGCTGTCTGACCCATATTCGACGGGCGTATTTTGTGACTTGCGGCACTCTCGTTCCCAGACTATAATCATTATTGAAAGTAAAAATTGTATGACTAATGTCAATTTCAAGTCACTATTTATGACAAACATGTGCAAAATGGCCACTGTGTGTGCAGGAATTCTCGTAACTATGGATACAGTTCATTCAAACAGTTCCATCACAATCTGCATTATAGTCTACATCTTGTTGGTATTCTTGAAGGCAGTGCTGACACAATCACACTAAAAATGTGGTCAAAGGAGTTGCTTACATAAAATATATACCCTATACAAACTTGTACGCAGGGAAATGTAGAAGCAATGTCGAAAAGGCAGGATTTATGTGATTAAAGAACTTTTTCGGCATTGAAACGTCATGTGCACATGTTCAGTATGTGTAGACAATGTGTGTAAACTGTCAGATTGATTTCCAAAACACTGTTGGTGAGGTTGAATACACAATACATAATACAGAATTGTATGCAAACAATATTCTCTGATTGAACATGAATAATGAGGCATGTTATTTGGCCAGAAACGGTTTCGTTATGTGTACGGACTGATTGTACGGACTGATTGTTCAAGTGGAGTAAGATCACTTGCCTCTTATGTCCATAATAAAAATACTCAATTCATGTCTATCCAGTTTACTGACCACTTGTGAGCAGGTATTGCCAATAAATGCTTCGGATTTTTACAAAATCACATCCAGTCATCAACAGAGCAAGAAACGCTATGATAAAAGCATAGTAGCTTTAAAATTAAAAGAGTTCAACATTGGCGACCAAGTTGGACTTCATAAAGACAGCAACTTGTTGAGACCAGTTGCAGTCTGCTTGCACAATGCCAGATTTTTCATTGTACAGACTGCAGACGGGGCATCATATCGCCGTAACAGACGCTTTCTTATGACAGCAAATGAGAATATGAATAGTTACCTATGCAATGCAATATACAAGACATTAATACACACTTTATTGGATAAAATGGATGATTTTCCATATTTTTTATCTTCTTAGTTGATAGGAAAACACATGTGTTGACCAAGATATAATTTGAAGAAAGAATTAACTATAAGCCACTGCAATACGTATTGCATGTAAATACGTAATACAACAAGACGTAACACATGTAAATACTTGAAGTGGCAATGTACGATGTGGCACACTTATTTCCAGAGGCCATTTTGAAGATAATGGTGTCGGGTACTACAGTACTAGTTAGCAATAATCTCAACAGTTTGTGTTCATTGTATTGTGAGTATAATCAGAAGAAACATACAAAATATCACCACTGCATTAAACATGTATAATAAATATTAGATAGTCAAGTCTAAATGGCGGCCATTTTAAAAATAAAATTGCGGCCATTTCAAAATATACTGAAATTATTATGCCACTATTTCTTATCCATAATAAATAATAATAAAAAAACACATATAATGACGTTGACGTTAAATATAAATTAATCTCAATGGCGGCCATTTTGAAATTCAAAATGGCGGCCATGCGGCTCTTAAGAAATGGAACAAACTACAATTGTGTTATATGTTGTATATATATAAGTATGTGTTCAATTAAACACACACGTTCCAATAACAATATCATTTGAAAGAACATAACTACAGCCACAGAAATACTAGAATGTGTAACAAATCTTTGATGTGGCGATGTACATAACACACTTAGTTTTGGCGGCCATTTTGAAAATAAAGATTACTCATAGCACAATACCAGCTAGAAATAATCTAAGCAGACCGTGATCAAAGAAATACGAGTATAACCAGAAGGAAAATACAAAATGTTACCACGACATTCAAAAATGTGCAATCAATACTGGAGTTCCCAGTTTGAAATGGCGGCCATTTTGAAAACGAAAATCGCTGGTGTCTCAAAATGTATAAACTCATTCTGCCAATATTTCTTGTCCATAATAATGTGTTTTTCGCTGCACATAATGACCTTGACCTCGAAATAGAAATGTCAATGGCGGCCATTTTCAATTTCAAGATGGCGGCCATATGGCTTATAGAAAAAAATGAAACCAACCCCAGTGTTGTTGTATGTGGTCTATAGATGAAAAAAAAACTTGGTTCGCACAATGTAGCAAAGAACTTCACGAGACCTAAAATAACACATAACAGTATACTCTATTAGGTTAGTGTATGAGAATGGTTTTGTCTCATATTGTAGCATTTTCTCTAACAATATTATATAGCTAAGTATAATTCCAGCACAAAAATATTTACACAGTTCCCTAACATTTGATTGGCCCGTAGTAAGTCTCTGTCCAAACTTTATATCCGAGTAAACTTCGACGCCGAACTACTTTCCGTAACCGTGAGGCGCAGTTAAAATAATTCTTAAGTAAACGGAAAATAAACACATTTTCTTGATGAATTTATTTCAAATGTTTATCATTGTGTTTATACCCCGATAAATTCCACAAAAAGGCCATTCATTCCTATAATGAACGTCAACGCCCCGCAGATTATTGCTATATCGTGCGCGATATGCAAACGTTAGTCTGAAAATGAATACCGGTGTGACTGTGTGGTGTATCGATATAGTGCAACCTATTGCCTATAAATCGCCGGTAAACGTGCAGCTAGTGCAGTCAATGTGTATGATCACGTGGTTACAACAATAACAACAACAAGTACTGAAACTTCCAGAAGCCCTCCGATTCAAAATTCATACTCTTGTATTGTGTCCTTCTTATGTAACGGATTTTGATGAAATATGGCTCATCAAACGCGTCTTGATAAGCTGCAGTTGGTGGTCTCTGTTCTTTGGCCCAAACTTCTGTCGTTTTTGCGAATAATCGATTTCCGTGTCTACCGGAAATTGATTATTATGCGCCGAACTCCTGAGGCCACCAAATACAGCTCATGAAGACACGTTTGCTACGCCATATTTCATCATATTTCAAGTCCGTTGCATATTAAGGAAGATGTCAAATAATACATTGGAGTGGGCGAGATTTTATCACTTTCAAATATTGTTGTTGTTGTAACCACGTGATCATGCACCTTGGCAATGGCTGAATGGAAATATTAGAAGGCCCATGTTTAGATCCATATGATGTATTGTTTGTATGTGTCAGGTAACATGTCCTCTATTGACCGAATACGTACTGGCCGATAACATATTGTTGTATCAGGCATCGATCTGATGTAAATGTAAATGCTTGGATTTAACGACGGCACTGGCTCGATGACCTTGCATGTCGTCTCCCAAGAAGGGGAGATAGGAAGGAGGTGGATACAGAGGAAACCGGCCCCATGGGCTCTTATTAGAATAGTGCCCTCTGGTTCTGTAACGTGCCCAGACTCTCCTCCAAATCTGATACACGTGACCGCCGTTTAAAGTCCCCATCCGAAAGAACTAGTAGAGCAGGAAATACAAAGTATCTCAGAAATACTGACGCCCTGGAACTGAACCCTGAATCGAACCCGGGTCGCCAGCGTGGTAGTCCGACGGTGTTACCCCTCGGCCACGGTCTGCTCTATCGATCTGATACAAACATCCGGGTTATAACGAATTATAATGCACTCTATAAATATCACGCAATCTGATTTGCTGATTGTCATACATTATGTACAGGCATATCATTGTTGATGAACGGTCACAAATTATTACAATATATACCTGGGGCACATCACCCACGTACGATTAATATTTATCTCGTCAACACAGTGCGTATGTGCCGTGAAACACGGTGCCGTGAAACATTTTTGATATCCAGTCAATACTATCTTTGCATTTTACAGCCATTTTTAGGTGTTAACGGGATAAATAGAATAGTAGGTTAGTGCCGTGAATGGGTAAACATATCTGGCGAGACGGTTCAAATGAGTGGTCACAACATATACTTTTGATGAGAAATAAAGAAATTATTGAGCCTTGCCAGATATTGTTTCCCATTCACGGCACTAACCTACTATTCTCTATATTCCTACGTCAATACTCAGATTGAGGTCCATCAATTTACTCTGCCACCAAATGACCAAAAACTTGGGAAGACTCGCATAAAATGTCCAAAGTGGTATTCTGGCATTATTGTCAAAGACAGCTGGCTTGCATCTGAACCGTCCTGGTCCGAAACGACCTTGTCCGAAAGTTTCATGGTCCGATGTGTCCGGCAAAATATTATTGCAAATATCTCACCGTTGATCACGTTTCGTATGTTTTGGCAGTAATAGATCGTTCACATAACACAGAAAGTATGCATACTGTGTAATTTTGCATCTCAAAAATGGTAGTCCATGTATATCACGAATGAATAGCATTTATTGCTTTTATTATTGAAAGATAATGAAATCAGCAATATAAATGTATACACATTCATTCATAAATTGATAATCTAATAACTTGTAATTTTATTGGAACAAATTTTCTTCGTTAAAAAATGTTCCAACTAGTAGGCTCGATAAAATCACAGGCTGAAGTAACATAGCAAGGCCTATACATACATTAAATATAACTACAAGTATCAATAAGTGGAAAAAAAACAGTCAGTTAAACTTTTGCTTTACTCCCTGTTATAACACATTGTGTTCTAACAGGGAGTAAACTTTTTTTTTTCAACTGATATTTCCCACTTCTTGATACTTGTAGGTATATTTAATGTATTTATATACCTTGGTACGTTACTTCAACCTGTGGATAAAATGTGCAAAACAGTAAATGGGTGCATTAGAAATAGGTTAACAACATTGTAATTTTGCAATTTGCGGCGTATATCAGAAAATTATAGGTCGGAAAACATCTTTATTGGCTCCGCTAACGCGTCACCAGTAAACAGGTTTTCCGACCTATCATTTGCTGATATACGCCGAATTACAATACAGTTAACCTTATAATGAAAACTGACGTTCCTGACATTTGTCGGATGACGTTACCACATGACGTCAGTGTAATGACGCAACGTGAACAAGTGCGCATTCTGTCCATAGAGAACGACATCATATGTGTTCATTATCGAGCAGAAAAACGTTACATAATAAACAGAATACCAGGCTACTGTCTTTTTATATCAATTTTTTATCAGGTTCGGCTCGGAAACGGTAGGAATTCCTACGCGTTTCATAGCCTTGCCTGATAAACTTGATATCAAAGGACAGTAGCCTGGTATTAGTCCAGTTGCCACCCTTATATGTTCTATATGCCACGTTGTTGTCGTGAGAAGTGTATTGTTTTTTCATGGTTTCATACTCACATGGGTCTATAGAAAAAATTTAGCTTGGTTGTCCAAGCGACAACTTTGGGGAACTCCCATAATTTGCATAAATCCAAGATGGCCGCCACGGACGAGGGGAAAATCTAACTTTTTAAGTAGTCAACATAGAAATCACAAGTGATACCTCTTTTCTATATCATTTTGACCTGAGGAATCGTTTCCTGACGTCAATTTTGTGATTCATGGTCATATTATGGGTCAAAGGTCAAGTTCAAGGTCATTTCGGCCTACAAATGGTAAAACAACATCATAATAATCCGAGTTTCATGATCTTTAAGTGTATTGTAAAGTTTTCCATGGTTCTGTGTAACGTAGTGCACTTTTCAGAGCGATTGGAGGTGAATGTCATACACTTGGGGTGAAGGTCGAGGTCAGTTGGACCCCAAAATCCCTCAAAACATTGACATTTCAGGACATGGACGACTACCTAGAGACATGTCGGCAACATCCAACTGGCAGGCACTGGGTCGATAACCTGATCAAGCCTACTCTGCTCGTCCATCAGCTGATTCGTAGCGAGAGAGAAGGAAATTTCCTGCTGCAGCAGCTCACGCTCGAGCGTATGCTCCCCTACTTCTTCGCTGCTGGCCACCACCACTACGCCCGCTATATCACCCAGCACGTTCTCGAGATGCGCCACCTGCTGCCACCCGTAGCCAAGACGGAGCTCATGTCAGGTGCCTTCGTGTGTCGTCACCTGGAGGGCAGCTGGAATGGCGTGAGCTCTGACCAGTTCGGGGAACAAACTGCCATTCAAATCGGCAAGGGAGGCCTCAAGGGTATGACCCTTTCTCCAGAGATGGTCGCAGAGTGGATTGACTCGTTTCCTGTCACCGCCTACATCTCAGACACCATGGAACACGTCTATCCTGATCCCCCAGTCAAGGAGAGCGAAGCTAGTAATACAAAAAGTGGACCACGTCACAAGGAGGAGGGGAAGAAGAGGAGAGAGATGGATGCAGATGACCGACGTCGAATCGCGATCGAGCTGTCCAAAATGTCTCATCCGCTGGAGAATAAGTCGCCACACCTCTACAACATCGCCAACGGTGGATTTGCTCCTCTTGAAGCCGAGGTGAATGTTACGCTATCGGTCGACATAGGCGAGAGAATGTCTGCAGAGTTCAGGGCATCTCTCCCCAACGGATTCCATGCAACCATCTCTAGCCCCATCAAGACTATGGAGCACATGAAAAAAGGTGTGAAAGTGGGGGATAAGACAATCTACGACCTAGAGACTATCTTCCTCAGACTGTTAACCGTCGAACAGCAACGGCAGATAGAGCTAGCACCCATCTTCCAGTACGAGCTGTGCCCGGTACCCCCATCCCTTATTGACGAATATGGTCGCCTAAGGAAAGGCAGCAAAGCACCACTGGCCCACAAACTCTGCGTGCCGACACTACAACCACCACCAGCTGACGTCACCATTGTCGATGTGAGCCAACTCCTCTACCACATCGTTTGGCCATTCAGAGGAGACGCGTCCGTCCTCGTGGAGTCCATCAAGACCAGATTGTCCTCTCTAACTGGCGATAAGGTCTTAGTCTTCGACAAATACCACGACGTTTCTGCGAAGGACCATGAGCGGATGCGACGTGCTGGCCTCGGTTCCATCTGCTACGACCTCACCATCAACACACCGCTGCCCAGTCGAGATACCATCATGAGGAATAAGCACAACAAGTTGCAACTATCGAAAGTGCTAAGTAAGTTCAGCTTCGGCGAAGGCGTCACATTGGAGAGCCATACCGATGGTGTGTTCGCTCATGATGAAGCGGACATTACGATCATCTCGTTTCTACTCATGGCTGCCGAGTCCGACGCGCGAGTGATCCGTATCCTCTCAGATGACACTGATGTATTCGTGCTGCTCGTCTACTTTGTGTATGCACACAATATCCAGGCCACAGTGCAGATGGAGCTATGGAATGGAACTGTATGGGATATCAATGCCACCTGTGCCCAACTCGGCCCAAAGTGCCTACAGTACCTGGGAATGCATTACCTTACTGGCTCAGATACCACATCATACCTGTACGGCAAGGGGAAAGTGTCGGCCTTGAAGACGCTGCGAGCTGGAGACTTCCCTGGTCTGTACTCAGCCTTAGGGGAGCTTGATGCAACCAATGCGCAGCTGATGGAAGCTGGCCAGGCATTCTTCGGTGCTCTTTATGGGTGAGCGACAGGAAACCACAATGAGTGAGGCGAGGTACCGTCTGTACACAGGGAAATCTGGAAAGCTGCTCAAACTCATGTCGCTCCCACCAACTGAGGACAATCTCTTCCTCCACATTTTGCGCGCCCATCTACAGACAATACTTGCTAAATCGGCTGACCAGCAGGCTCCACCTGAACTTGACATCACGAAGTATGGGTGGGACATTAAAGACGACATCCCAGCACCAGCAATCTCTGACCAGCCACCAGGACCCAAGGATCTCATGGATGTAGTGCGGTGCGGCTGCAAGGCGGAGGGGAAGGCATGCAGTACAGGAAGTTGCAGCTGTCACCATGGCAAGATCTCATGCACTGTGTACTGCGCGTGTACATGCAGTGACGGATGCTTTAACCCATTCAGGAGACTAGTAGCGGAGGATGAAATCGAGGTGGATGATGGGAGACTGGAAGTAGACGAGGAAGTTGACAATACCAGTTCATTTGATTCTTATGATGAATATATAGGATTGCGCAATGCTTGATTTGTTAATATAACATAACGTTAATGATAAGGGCTACTATGCTAAACTCTACTTGTGCTTTATGGATGCTTGACTTTAGTAATTATCCGTAACAGTACGACCATAAGGCTATTGTTAGTTTTGCCGTCACCCCCAGTGGTGTGGGGTGGATCGCCTGCAGTGCTTGTTCATCCTTTCGGAAATTAAATTTCACCTGGTTCGGCCCTTATGGTTTTGTGTCCGTGATAATTGAATCAGTTTATACCCCTTATACGGAATGTGGCTAAGTGATATGGTGTTATAACGGCACATGGCCTCTGGGCATGCTATCGAAAGTCAGGGCTGGTGCAGTGCTGATTTGGCGAATCCCACATGAAGGTGTACGACACACTGGTTGTTATACGGACGTAACTTTCCATTCATCCAGTCAATCAATATATCAATCAATCAATATATCAGCCAGTCATACTGAAAACACTTGTCAGTCAACTCGGCATCATGAAAAAGTATGAAATAGACTCAAAGTCCTTCAAAATCGGTTAATTATTATCGGATATATGGCATTTTAATGATTTGGTGCACCTTATCATGGTCCAAATTAACGTGACCTTGACCCCTACAGCAGGACATTGACCCTGAATCGCTAGTAAATGTCAATTAATTTGATAAAGAGCAATGGCAAATCAGGAGATGGACACTCAAAGTCATTATAATTGGTTCATTAGGGCATTAATCATAATTTTACTATTTTTTGACTGAAAATGACCTTGAACTTGACCTCTGACCTTACATGGTACACCAAATTACAGAACTGACGACAGAAATGGATTCCTCGGGTCAAAATTATATAGAAAAGAGGTATCACATGTGATTCTAAGTTGACTAGTCAAAAAGTTATATTTCACCCTCGTCCGCGGCGGCCATCTTGGATTTATGCAAATTATGGGAGTTCCCCAAAGTTGTCGCTTGGACAACCAAGCTAAATTTTTTCCATAGACCCATGTGAGTATGAAACCATGAAA
This sequence comes from Conchocele bisecta, assembly GCA_029237695.1. NCBI lineage: Eukaryota > Metazoa > Mollusca > Bivalvia > Lucinida > Thyasiridae > Conchocele > Conchocele bisecta. Next base: position 59,454,761 of record CM055270.1, on the reverse strand, counting down.
AAACAATACACTTCTCACAATAACATGGTCCTCAATCTGGCAACTCGACTATATTCTCTATATCTACATTAGCATTGCATAGTTCGCTGTCAAATGTGCTGGTTGCAAAGACACTATTTCCATGATGCTGGGTCGCATAATGATATCACCACCTACAGAAAGAACTGATCTTACAACGCTGGCGGTCAGTGCGTTCCAACGTCCGCCTGTCGAAAGGACCTACACTATTCCTTATTGAGCCAATGGCGTACAAGTCGAGTGACTGATTTGCTGTCACAAATGTCACTAAAATATCCTACTCTATGGCTGTATTCCCAACCGCCACTCATACTGGACTAACTCAACTCCTCATTAATTGCATAAAGGTATCAACTTTTCTCAAGTGAAGGTTATTTAAAGTAGGGTTGATATTCATAACCGTGAGTGCGTGTCGAGTCACCTAGCGTGAGTGAGGGATTCTCAAGTGGCCCGCGACCTGCCTTGAACATGCCTCAAGTGTACAATAATTGTGAATCATTTGTAAATCACAAATGTACACTTGAGGCATGTTCAAGGCAGGTAAATTGGGAATACCAATTTCCAGTCAAATCAGTCATGGATGAGTTGCGGGAACGACACGTTGAAAACGTTCTCGAATAGGATACAGCTGTCTAAAACATTGAAAATAAATTGGACACAATGTTCAGAGCCCATGCGCGACAGATATTGCTACAAGTCATGTTATTTTCACACTGCATATTTGTTCATCGCATTTTTTCCGCCATATTTTAAAGGAATCACATATTTGTATTGGGCACAAAACAGTGTATATCGCCGATATTAGCTGAACACTTTTTCTTCTGTGAAACAATATTAATTCAGCGTAGTAGACGACTAATTGTGGCACTCGTTAAAGTGTTGTTGACGTGCAAAACGTAACATCGATAAGTGTTCCATAAATGTAGCTGTGACTGGAGAAATTGGGCGTTTGGGTTTTGCGACCAATGTATATCCAGATCAGCATGGGCATCCGCACAGTCTGATCAGTATCTACACTGTTCGATATTCCATCAATGAAACGCCCGCCATGCTTCTAACAAGCAATATAGATCGTTACGGTGTGTGTGCTATTTGATCAGGAGCTATACTGATCACAAATCTATGGAACGCCAAATCTACATAAACTCAAATATATATTGCTAGCTCTAAATATTTAGAGCTAGCAATATATATTTAGAGCTAGCAATATCATTCCTTATAATTCCAGCATTTGAAATAAATTCATCAAGAAAATGTGTTTATTTTCCGTTTTCTTAAGAATTATTTTAACTGCGCCTCACGGTTACGGAAAGTAGTTCGGCATGGAGTTTACTGGGATATAAATTTTGGACGGAGACTTGCAACGGACCAATCAAATGTTACGAAATTGTGTAAACATTTTTGTGCTGGAATTATTGTAGTGTTGTATCATCAGCAGCAGTAACTGCACTGTTTATACAAATAAGATTTGATTGGCCATGCTCTATTGCATTGATCAATAAAACTTCCAATTCATAGCACGAGAAGGATTCGTATGGTGATGACGAGCCCTCAACCTAACTCTGAACTAATGTTAGCGTCAGACGTTTAATGACGTTTGGTATTTTAAATAATAAATCAAATCAGATGACTAGCAATAAACAATGTATATATCAATCACTTACATGTAATCCATTTAGCAAATAGTATTCTATTGTACAGAGCTCCAGATAAGCTGCGTATTTGCTTAAATACCTAATTAAAATTGCTAAAAAAAAACAATTGAAATCAGAAGTAGCGAGTATCAAAAAGCAATACAAATGTTGTGGTACGTTTATCATGCAATAAACAGACCAAGCACAAATATAGCATATTTTTCTTATTTTCCATGAAAACACATCTTGGTATTTCATTAGAATTGTCTCCAGGGAACAATGTAAGGAGACTTTTCTAATGAAATACAAAGACATGTTTTCATTTCGAAGCAAAGTATTCAATAATTGCTGTCTGTTGATGTGTAGGGCGATCTTATTTTACCAAATTAAAATTTTGAAATACCCAATTGCTTCAGAAATGATGGAGTGACAATATTCAATTATATAATTTCTTATCTAGAGTCCTGTTCTACATAAGGCTTTTATGCCATATATAACGTTTCACACAAATCAAATGTTGGAAATTACATAAGTATGCAAATGGTGTCAACAAGGCCAACCATCGTAATAAATTAATTAAGAATTTAATCGTTAATCGATCGGCGAAGGAGTCCGATTTATCGAATGCAATGTTCAATGCTGATTTCCAACACTACCATGTAGGGTAATTGTATGCACATGGTATATTGGCATGGGTATCCATGGATTTAGTGTATAATGACACCGAAACCAATGTTATTTTCCATCTGTCTCACTTGCTTAACCTTTTGAACCCGAAAGCCTGCTATAGCGGTTTATGCAAACAGTGCAGATCCAGATGAGGATGCTCGTAGCGAGCCGACTCATCAGGATCTGCACTTTTTGAAAGTAATTTATATATTTTTGAGAAAAAAAATATACCCTTTTCATAAATGGACTAGTCTGAAAACTATTTTGTGACAATTGGATTGGTTGCAAAATTAACATATCAAAATCCATACCAGTTACTTAGGGGTGAAAGGGTTAACAAAGTTGTATCAGCGATATGAGTCTAGTTCGACACTCGACAGACATAGCATTTCAATCCCCTATATGTAGTTGTCATGTGAACGTAATGAACTATTTCAACTGTGTCATCATCATGGTCGATACAAACGCAAATAATGACAGTATCAGCAATGATGGAATAAAACTATGTGTCTCGGGTCTCCAGTCCAGTTGCCTATCATTTCGAATCAGGAGAAACTGGGTCTTATGTAGACATGGAATTGCGGGAAACTATGTGGTGCATGTGTTTGTAATGGCACCCAGTAAGTCTATCTCATATATCTACATTCATCCCGTCAACACAGTGCGTATGTGCCGTGAAACACGGTGCCGTGAAACATTTTTGATATCCTGTCAATACGACCTAATCACTGCGTATGAATATGTGCGGTGGCTGTGGTTATATTTTTGCATTTTACAGCCATTTGTAGGTGTTGACGGGATATATAGAATAGTAGGTTAGTGCCGTGAATGGGAAAACAATATCTGGCGCGGCACGGAAACGGGATGTGCTCGGTAGAGCCTCGCCCATCCCGTTTCCTGAGCCTTGCCAGATATGTTTACCCATTCACGGCACTAACATACTATTCTCTATTTAACAAATTGCGACCCGAGGTCATTAGGAATTCAGTTGCAGGTTGGATGATTTGCCACCCAAGTGTTTTAAGTGTTCATGTATAGTAAGGTCGATCGGGACTTTCAAAACTGTATGTTCTCGTACCGTATATCATCAACATTTCATCCACACAGCACATTATAGCGACGTTAGATAAAGTAGTATATGCAAAACTAAAGTCCATTTAATAACAATAACTACACATGGTATTGACATGGTGCATGTAACAATATTTCACCTGAAGGGTCTGTTAGCTGAATTCCAATGTAGTCATAAATTCGGGAAGCAGGCTGCACGGTGGGTGCTTCATGGTATTTGAATGTATACATGTTTAACATCGATGGTGTCCACTAACATAAATACCTGAAACAACGGGTTACCTTCCTGTTGTTCATTTACCTTCATCATTTTCATGTACCTTGTATCCCAGAATAGTTAGTATTTAATGTAGATTCGTGTAAACCTATATACACATATGTTGTGAATGCTGAAACATGGACGAAGTGGTTTTTATCCTATCATCCATTTTGAAATTCCACATTGCTATGTTGTCGTAGTCATTTTATATTATTATTTATGTTCTACATGATCACATTTGTCAACACAGATAACATCGGTAATTGCCCCAATAATGAATCCTGCATGTACAGGATACTGCAGTATGGACAAAAACATTTTCCTGGCTTTTGAAGATAGTTTCCTCGATCAAATTATCCAATATTATTATTAATGTGCTTATACTGTTCATTGGTCCCATAAAAATGGATATAGGCACTACATTGAAACGTAAAATTAAATGCATGATGATCGATATATGGGTAAACACAGTTTTTAATGGCAGCCATTTTGAAAAATGTACACGTGCGGCCGTATGCGTTTAATATAATTATATAATTTATCTATATTCCGGGCGGCCATCTTGAAAATCATATAGCTAATTAGGTGTTGGTATCATTATAAGTCAACATGTACAATTGTTTAATCTTTCAAAGCTGGATTGCTGACGAATTATGTCTCCAATTTGATTCAAATACAACATATCGTAAAATTAATGTTTCTCATGGTGGCCATTTTGAATTCCAAGATTGCGGTGGTTACCATTCTGATATCAATGAGTACCACCTTTTGTTTAATATTTAATATTTAATATCCGTCAAAGAGTCTATAGAACATAGTACTGAACCAGACCAAGAGGGTGGGGTAATGGATTTTTAATGGACATTTTTGTGTCATAGGTGCGAATCTTCCACCTGTGTTCTACCCTGGTTTCACATAATAACATGATGATGTATCTGCATATGGCTCTATAGAATAAGTCACATAGACAACCGATATCACGGCGGGCGTACCCTATGTAACCCTCGTCTCCATCTCTGCCAACGAAATCATTTGTTTAAGGACCCGTTACATGTATATACCTGATCATCGTTTGATTCAAAGATAATTGCATTGTAAATGTGTATAACATATATGTGAATGCTGCCTCGTTACTGTATCCTATACGGCACATGGAGTGGCCAAGTCGGCCACCTTTGTGTGTTTTAGCCATCAGCCAGTTTCATATGTTCTGTCGTTTGACAAACAACTTAAAATGTGAAGTAGAACATATGCCATAATGTAGCTAATCACATGTAGACGAGACAGGAGAACGGACTCCTATCAATTATATTACACCAAACTGTAAAATATGTCAGTTTTCTGGACAGGTTTGTGCCTGTGTTTTTAACAATATGAACCACCATTATAAATATCAGCATCCACGGAAAATCGCACAGTGTATCACTTTTACCTGGCAAACCACACAACACATACCATATATACACACTACTGTACTCTGTTATTAGCTATCAAATCCAGTGACATGTAAGCAGTTACCTGAGTGTCTTGTCCCTAGTGTCTACTCACCTATTATCCGAGTATATATGGCTTTACCTATGGGTAACGTATACACTAAACTAGGCTGTGCATCAGATTGAAAAGTTTACACATCAACATTTATATTGAGATTAATGGGAGAAATGCTCAGATATCTCGTCTTGTGCATAGTTTGCTGGAATATGTTGTATAGCTTGCCGTTGTCATATCTGTCTATTATGTATTGCACGTGTTTGATTTATTGTCATATTATTTGTTGTATGTGTCAAACGCACGAAGTGGTGAAACTGTACGATGGCTTGTACATACAACGATGCCATAAGTGCTCTCGCGCTTGTTCGTAATCGTTGTAAAATAAATAAAGTTTATCGGGTTGCATGACGTTTTCGTATGTGCTCACTACCATATATTACAATGTCGTGATCTTTGAGAAGTAGGATTAAAACCCTTAGAAACGAAAATTGTCGTCTGCTGTTGTTTTGTATGTGTCGTCTTTCTCAATAAAAACATGGTTTGACAGCCCCTTAGAATCATTTTCATTGTAAATGATTCCAAAGTGCTGTAAAACCATGTTTTTGATGAGCTAATGGAAAATAAAAAAAATCAAAACAGCAAACAACAATAAAATTCAGCAATGTTAGGGTTCAGCTCCGGGGTAAGGGTAGCCCCGGATTAGCATGCACATCCACGCAGTCTGATTAGGACATACACCGAGAGTTAATTCATATGCAGACGTGTTGAATTGCCAATGATGCAGACCTTGATCATACTGAGCGGATGCACAGACTGATCTGGGTCTACATTGCTCCATTGTCGTTAAAATTGAATATCACTGACTGAATGCGAATGTTGTAAGCCCCATTTCTTGTAGACTGATGATACCTTGAGAAAATATGGCAAACGTTGTTGACCATGGCGCTTGAGAAAATATGGCAAACATTGTTGACCGTAGCAGGCATACACAAATTGATAGGATGGTATTGGTCAACGTCTATCAGAGCTCCAGTTAAGGTGGTAAATTTATTATTTCTGATCAAAAATGGCAAGTTGGGAGTGCTTTAGAATCGTCTCAATGAGACGATTCTAAAGGACTCCCAACTTGCCATTTTTGATGAAGAAATAACAAAATTTCACCCCAAGTTGGTCAAATTACGCACCTTAACTGGAGATCTGCGTCTATGCTGGTTTGATAAGCCATGGTGTTGCTTCACCTTTTCCACACGTGGAGTACGTGTGTACCTGAGGGTATTTTACCAGGTAGAGTTCATTTGTTTGCGCCGTGAGTAAATGTCACGTGCGAGGTCGTGCGAGCTCAGCTTATTGTCCTTGAGATGGGCATTTTAATCCGTTGGTAAATCACTTGGCGATTGAACGTGTTGAAGGTAACATGAAGAAGTTTGTTTTGCAGGTATATGAAGTTTAATTGGTAAGAAATGAGTGGGATGGGGGTAGCTGCTCGTTTTCCGCTTTATATGCAACGGGTTGCACTGTATCGTTAGTTACACCACGCTACACAGTAACAATGTGCGTAGTAGCATTTACACTTCGCGCACTAAAATATACAGCTAGGGGTCATACCAGTTGTCCGGACAATCAGTTTATCGGAAAAATGAAAATACATGTTGATTAAGCCATTCGTTTGATCAGAATTTGCAACAAATTCATCTAAGTCACGCAGGTGCTTGCTGTTTCCATGACAGTGTGAAGACTATATTGACAAGGTAAACATTTTGGTAAGATTTGCTGAAAATATTTCTCAACTCTTGTCCACAAGTTGTTTAATACAATGTCAAAAGTCTCATGTGGGGGTGCTTGGAATCGAGTGCTCCCTTCTATAAATACAATAATTTTTTTAAATACGTTGCATGTTTTCCAAGAAGCCAATGGTGAATCTTGTATTTTTCTGCAGAACTACACAACGCTGTTATAAATACTGGAACAATCTTACGTCTGATGATCTTACCCAATTATAAGTGAGAAAGATGGCACATTTTGCTAAATAGTTTACATGCGTTGAGAAAGCAAGAAGCAACTATTGTTCTGTGAAAAGTTTATGCCCGCAGCTGCTATTTTAAGAAAAATATCGTTAAAAAACTGCCCTTTTTGTCTGATAATCTGGAGGATCCCTGTAGTTGAATCCTGCAGCGCGCAGGTGCGGATACAGGGGGGGGACCCCCCCCCCCCCCCTGCTCCCGGCAAAAAAAAAAAAAAAAATTAAATCTACAATAATTAATTCGTGGCCTAGGTGTCGGGGAAATCACATCTGCAGCGAATTTAAAAATTTCCTGGGGGAGAACCCCCCCGACTTTCCGACTGTATCCACGCCTGGGCGTTGACGTTTGTACTTCGCTATATTGTTATTGAGAGACAATTCTACAATATGACACAAACATATTACCATAAACATACCTAATAAAGTGTGTATTAGCAAAAATCTTAGTCACACTCTACGAAGTAAAAAGTAAACGCTTCAAACGCACATTTGGAAAGACTACTCCGTCAGCAAGTTTGAGGATGAGAAAATGTGCTTTATTACAAAATTATTGGCGTGGCCAGGGCCTATCGCCCCCCCCCCCCCATTTCCGCCGCCCCTCGTTTGTGTGTGGGGAGGGTGGAAGTGGGGCTTGTGTGCATTTTGTGTAAATGTTAGATCATATAACTTGAAGGCAACATGACTTGTTACAGGTTGTTTTCTTGTGGAGAAATATTAGTTTTCATCTAGCTGCACGTTTTCCACTTTATAGGCAACGGCCGGGTTGCACTATAAATAGAGAATAGTAGGTTAGTGCCGTGAATGGGAAAAATATCTGGCAAGGCTCAGGAAACAGAATGGGCGAGGCTCTGCCGAGCACATCCCGTTTCCGTGCCGCGCCGCGCCAGATATTTTTTCCCATTCACGGCACTAACCTACTATTCTATTTATCCCGTCAACACCTAAAAATGGCTTTAAAATGCAAAAATAGTATTGACTGGATATCAAAAATGTTTCACGGCACTGTGTTTCACGGCACATATATATGCAATGTTGACGGGATAATATCGCTACACCATGCTACATAGTAAAAATGTGCGAGGGCATTGACGTTCATACTTCGATATATTGTACAATTCTACAATATGAAACAAATATATTACCATAAACTTACCTAATAAAGTGTGTATTAGCAATATTATTCGGTCACTCTCTACGAAGTAGAATGTAAACAAAGAACGCTTCAAACGCACATTTGGAAAGAATAGTCAGTCATAACTCTTATGTAATGCAATGTAACGAAATGTAATTACAGTTATGTACTCGGAACTAATTTTGTTCTAGTTCTGTGTACATAACTCTAATTACATTTTGTTACACTGCATTATGACTGAGCAGTCTTTCCAAATGTGCGCTTTAAGTGTTCTTTGTTTTCCATATTTTATAATGGCCGGATCTCCGCTATAAAGATACAGATAATATAAAAGACAGATGAAATAGTAAGTCATTTGTATAGCTGAGATTATCTAAGCTAAGTATAATATACTGTTTTAGTCAAGTAGAACACAAACATATTTGAAGTACTTGTATATTCAAAGTATTTATTTTAAGCCACACTATGAGTTTGTTCAGTTTTAACCCTGTCAACCTTACATCTTTCAACCGTGTAGCTGCAGATTTCCAGCTTATAGGCAACAGGTAGTCGTGACTTCATGACTGTCTTGATATACAGGAAATTCCACAGGAAAATGCCACTTTACAAGAGTAATTAAGCCATCATGGCTTACTCTTGTAAAGTGGCATTTTCCTGTGGAATTTTCTGTAATGTTCATGGGTTAACGCTACTGACGAGTTGTCTGCTCCCCGTAGGAATACACATCGGCACTACTTTGCCAAGGTGTACCGAATGTCAATAGCACGGGTAGTTGGGTGTCCCGTGAAGGTCATATATAATGCTGACTGTACGGAGTGCACATCATATCACTGTTTGGTAAGTTCACCTGTGTTCTCACTGCACTGTGTCGTGTCCCTTTACAGAGATCCCTACCTTGCCCAAACTACACGTGTAGCGACCTGGGTGTGTATTTATCCAGTCACCGGTTCGTCAAGGAAGACAACTACGTCAAGACTGGTTGGTTGCGAGTCGAGTCGAAGTCCCAAACAACAAATCCAAGGTTAGTCAGAGAGTCCATGGTAGAATGGACATGAGGAAAACAGTTACATTCAAAATTTTGCATCACAAGACTTGTGTACCGGTATTGGCCTCGTGAATTTCCCAGTAGGCGTGAGGTTAGTCGCGGACTATTATCATCAAACTCCCTTTTCCCGAAAGGGTAAGAGGTTCAAACCTCGACTGAGAATATATTTTTGTATTTTTTTTTTCTTCACAATTTTAGAATTTTTATCAAAATAGCTATAAACTGATAGAAACTTTATACCAAAAATAAAACGTCAAATGACTTAGAAGTTTGCGTTAAATTTGTCAAAATTTGTGTTAACGTTTTCAAATAACTACTTATCTCTGTAACCATAAGTCGGATTTGCTTGAAACTTTGTATGTTTATTGGTCATCATCCATATATTCATTCTGTGTCGCACTCATGCGGCCCCTGTGCCCCTATGTCAAGGTCAAATGACTTAGAAGTTTGTGTTAAAGTTTCTGTCAAAATTTCCGTTAAAGTTTTCACATACCTACTACATGTATCTCTGTAACCGTATGTCAGATTTGCTTGAAACTTTGTATGCTTATTCGGCATCATTCATTCTGTGTCCCACTCCTGTTGATTATATGATTGTGGATTTATCACAGCATGATAGAGGACCATCAGAGCAATGTATGTGGTGTACAATATAAAGATCCCAGTAACTCTTTGCATGCTGGGAAACTTCGGACAAAACTAGCGGACAAAAATTCATCATATTTTCTTGTATTTCCTGAGGACTCAATTCTAATGAAATTTCAAGACATATTTACAGAGAAATAAAACATATACTCCCAATTTGTTTGGCGGATATTTTCGCCGCTAGCATGCAAAGAGTTAAGGAAACAGAAATTATAGGACATTTGCCCCAACGTTAAGTTTTCACCTGTCACAAATGCAAATTATATGGATATACCTGTTACAAATACAAATTTGTCCTTCACAGGGACCGTCTGTGTGGGCTATAGAATGTAAATATGGATGATGAAAAATACGTATATAAAGCTTCTAGCAGGTAGCTAAATACCTTAACACAAATATTCTAAGTCATTTGGCCTTGACATCACCTTAACCAGGGGTCGCATGGGTGGGCTATAGAATGAACATGTGGGTGAGACTGGAGAAATGGGGCTTGTGGGTTTTTGTGACGAGTGCAGATACAGATCAGCCGGAGTATCCAGTCTGATCAGGATCTGAAACTTGGTATGTAGCTTCATTATGATGAGTAAATGCGCACAGTTTATTTTGATTTTTGATTTGACCCCCGGTTCGTGGATTATCTCCCCTTTTTTTACTTACAATTTCATCATTTTGCCTTGTAACTTGTAAAATATCTACACCTTAATAGCTGGTGGCCTTATGCTTGGTATTTAGCTTCTTTACGGTGTGTAGATGCACGTGAATTTCTATTTTTGCTTTGACAATCGGTCATGATTTATCTCCCCCTTTTGGTCTTAGAATTTTGCCTTGTTTTCTAGCAAAGCGATATGTGGGGCATCCATGTTCTATGAACAATTTGTTTTTGTCATGGCATGTCGTTTACATTAGCCATTGTATGCTAAATGGAAGACTTATCATTTTCGCCGAGCATAGAAACTGGTCAGCCTGCATAATCGCTGCAATTTTGGATCTACGTACAACTGAAATGAATGCTGGAGTGTAGGACATAATCCCCCCCGGACAAAATCCCCCCCGCTCAGATGCAGGGTAGGACAAAATCCCCCCCGCTCAGATGCAGGGTAGGAAAAAATCCCCCCCGCTCAGATGCAGGGTAGGACAAAATCCCCCCCGCTCAGATGCAGGGTAACAAAATCCCCCCCGCTCAGATGCAGGTAGGACAAAATCCCCCCCGGTCATATACAATATTCCTAGCTATATTAGTCAATTTTATATAAACAATTGATTGAGCTCTCAATATCCGTAGCGAAGATGTACGAGAGAGCCAAACCATGTAGTTATTGGTAAGGAATTATGTAATTGAAAAACAAATCTTGTGTCAGGTACCTTTATTGGCACAACAAGTTCATATTAAGCAGATGAGAATAACATTTAAGCACATGAGTCTATTAAACATTTAAGTCTATGAGCACACAAGTACACAACCACATGAGTCTATTATGCAAGTCTATGAGCACACAAGTACACAAGCACATGAGTATCATTTAAGTCTATGAGCACATGACTACACTATGTATGTAAGATAGCAAATGTTCAGACAAGTCGTATACATTCCCCGATGGCATACATGAAACTCGCCAGTGTCTTCTCCCCATCGCGGTATTGGCTGCACAGCTTCTTCAGTCGGTTCTTGGTGAGCGATAGTCGCCTTCCGCCTTCGCTTGGATGATGGCTGTCCCGTTCTCCGTCGTTCCAACTCCGTGTTCACCGCCGTCTGATCCCTCTGTAGACATCCTATGACCGTCCATAGACTCGGGTTGCTATGTCCGATCAGATGTTTGAACGCGTTGTTCCAGCTCTCGCAGAGATTGTTCGTTCGGTCACCGCCGCCAAGTGTTAGCCTCGTTCACGTTCCAGGTTGCCGGGGGAAATCGTGGCTGTGTTCGACGCATTCGGATGACGCCATTCGTTCCGCGGACGGTCTTGAAGCCTCCACTCACGTAGGTGGTATCGAAGTAGTCGATCACAGGTTCGAGGGAGTCTGGGGCGAGTTCCTTGAGCGCATCCATGCCCTCCTTAACGTCATCCACGGGCAGGAACGCCAGTCCGTCAATCATCCCCACGAACTGCTTGATCTCGTTGTTGTCCTTGTAGTCGGTCGCCAAACCTTCTGCTTGAACCTTCCTCCAAGTATTCTGCGTCAAGTGGTAAAAACATCCCTTAATGTCTCCTAACATGGTCCTAACGGCGTTGTGGATCGCAAGTTCGAAGTCCATTATGACGACCGATGGTGTTGGGCGGATGACTCGCAGAAGGCTAGACAAACACTCCTCATACACTGACTGGCTCTTAGACGGTAACAAGGCATATACGGCTGATACGGCGACGTCGCCCACTTTCACACGGATAACAAACAGTTGTTCGAACTGAGGGGGAGATGTCCCAAATGTCCCATCCATGAACCAGGTGTCGTCGGCGAGTAGGTTGACTCCGGTGTCCGTCCCAAAGATGATGATGCGGTTGTCGGATGCCCCGTTGTCATATAAAACGAAGGGCATGTTGTCGTCACCGCCGGTTGTTCGGTACTTGTCAGGGAGTGGGTGAGGAATAGCGTTTAGCGAGTCTGGCTCTCTCGGGGCGCCGGCATGTTTGGTTCTCCTCATGGTCCGCTTAAGGGAGTCAACTCTCCCCGCAGCAACACGTACCTGGAACATACATTATATATATGTAAACGTATATATATCACGTATAACTGCAATCATAATAAATGTGAAAGTGAGACAAGACTCACAATATCAAATTATGGTGGCCATTTTGATTTTTACATTTATATGATTTTTTTAACATTTATACCACATTTGGGAATTGCTGAGTAGAGCTATAGATACTAACCTGATATATTACTGGCCGGAGAACTGGTAGACTAATTGTGAAAGTTATTTTACAAGAATGTTCATACCTGGACAGATAGGACAGGATAACTGTGCATTTGGTCGGCGCGATTATCTGACCCGGTTGTCCACGACTAGACTTCACAACCGTCTTTATCCCCGATCGGAGTTTTGCGGCTTCAATGGCGAAGTGGTCTGCCTCGTGTGTGTGTGTAGTAGATGATGTGATCTCGTCAGCCTGAAGCAAATATAATAAAAATTAATAATTACCTTTGGCAGCTCTGTACATATTTCATGATACATGTAGAACAAATTATTGGCATTGCAGTACATATTTCATGGTAGAACAATTTATT